>CM036617.1:145220490-145531845 GCA_020746105.1 Trogon surrucura | reverse complement strand
TAGCAAAAAAATAAAAATTGACTGACCTAAGCACACTGAATGTTTCACCTCAGACATGCATTTCCCAAGGCAAGCGACTGATGAACATATACATGTGTTGTGAAACTACAATTTGTATTGTAGGAAAAATTACATGGGACCTTATGTCTTAGCTTTAAGGCACAGCTATTAGGTAATGATGCAGCAGAAACAGCTCCAGACTGTGCTTGCTGACTTCTGAACAGTATTTCGGCACTGTTAATGTGTGTGTGCTCATGTTGTTTTATGTTTTCGGCTTCTTTCAGACTGTGGGATTGTTCGGTTTTTTTTGTTTAGCAAGAGGCCTAACAATTGGAAACAGTGTGTCATTTTCCAGCTCTGATTAGACAAAGCTCTTCTGCCAGGTGAGCTAGAGTAACTGAAAAGAGAGAGAACCCCAGACATGTGGAAGAGATTGGTGCCTCTGTGACTTAAAAAAAAAAGAAATATAATTTTAAGAACCCCAAAGAGATCCCTCAAAAAACATCACCGCCCTGCAAACAGTTGACATTTTATCTTTCAATTACTCCAGGTAGTTTGCAGAAATCTCTTTCTGTAGACAAATAAACTAGCAGATGGGTAGAGAAGTTGCAAACTGTTCTAACGGGGCTGACAAACAAGCATGCGAGTGGGGAAGGACAATGTTTTATATTGGCTCCTGCCAAAAGCCAGTTGGTTCTAGTGTCCCTTCTGAGTTCTGAAGGGCTTGGGCTGTGGTCTCTTCCCCATCCACCTGCCTCCTCCGTTGCCCTACTTCCTCCCACCTGTGTGGTAAGAGCTGAGAACTTAGGGAACCTGTTGGCTGAGGAAGCTACTACTCAACAAAAGTCAGCCTGGTGTGGCTCCTTCTGTGTTTCAGATGTCTAGTCATGACTTGTCACTAATTGCTACAGTCCTCGACCAGTGAAAATCTGAATAAGCTACTGAACTGCCTTCAATTTTTGCTTGGATACCAAAGTGACAGTGCTAATGAAATCTCCTTTCGCTGCTCTCCCCCTGCCTCCCTTTCCCCCATATTAACTGTGATATAAAAGTTATGACAGGTTTGTATCAAGGCAGAAGTCATCAGAGGCAGGCCACTGGCACTAACAAATTCGGACAAAGAATGTTTCTAAGTAAAACATAAAGTCCATCAACTTTAAAACTCCTGTACAGGATGTCCAATGAGAAGGATAAATGCTTCTCTTCGAATAAATGATAATGGAGTTGTTGCAGGGAGCTGTGGCACCTTAGCACTCAAAATTTGGGGAATCATAGCAAGGAGAAACGTAACCACAGGGAAGAAAAAGTGCACAATATTTTCTGTATAGTAAAACTTGCATTTTAAAAATTATTCCCTGTGAAAAAAAACATTGTAGGTATAATTAGCCTAAAGCAAAGTACAATGAGTTTGTGATAGGCAATAAGTCGGGTTTAAAGACACTGTAACATCCGACTACTTGTTAGCAAATGGTAAGGAACCTCTAAGACTTACAAATGTCTCCTTATAGCAACTGCTAATGCACTGAGATGGGAATTGCTTCAAAGGTGACTCTGAGTTGCTGTGTCAGGTATGACACTTGGTGAGACAGGGTTGGTCTTCACTGTAAATAATTGTTGATGCTCCTATCATATGTGGCTGAGGGAGGCTTTCCACGATGCACTGCTGTGATCAAGCCTGTCTTCTGTAGACAGTCTTGAAAACAAACATTTAAGCTCTTGTAAGAAAATATTTTTCAGTATCCAGACACTGGAATAGGCAGTGAAACAGTTATTACCTTTGTGTCCCTCTGTGGAAATGTGTTGGAAATTATATAACTCTGGAGTGCTTTGCTTTGAGTAAAAATACTTTCTTCAAGTTTGGAAGGGGGTGGAGGGGGAGACGTTGCAGGAAGATTTATTTTTTTTTTCCCCCCAACTGGCTCTAGTAAGAAATGCTATAGCTCAGCGTCTGAATGGTCTGGATTTAACAGGCTAAGATGGTATTTATAAAGACAAACAGAAGATCCTCAGATGTATCCTAGGCTGTAATAAGGTCATCAGAGGAGCAGAACCAACATAGTGGATGAGCTGCATGTGAATAAAACTTTTATTTGCGCATAAACATTTGTGAAATTAAGGACTGAAGTAACAATGGGAAAAAACTGCATTGTTTTCCTGATAGCTGAAAGTAGTTCAATTAGAAAGATAAAATTCCATTTTGTTTAGCAGTAGTGTTCCTTCTCTCTTTTTACCTTTTTTTTTCACCACCTTTTTTTTTCTTCTTCATCTGCCTGCCTGAAACTATTTTGCTATTGCAACAGTGCTCTGCAGAGTGAGAATCTGACTGCAGTCTTCTGCCCACATCAGCTGAGCCGGCAAAAGGGAAGGTAAGTGTGCTTGCTAAGACTATTCCTGAGCCTGTTAAATCGTGACACTACTTTTGTTTGTTCGTATGTTTTTCTCATGGCCTGAAGTCATTAAGTAACTTTCCTTGTGGAAAAACTTTGCCAAGTTAAACATTCAGTGAAAATTATTTGAGATACATATTTATTTATATATGCATGTGTATGTATACACACAGACAAAAGTATATTCAAAACTTTATTGCAAAACCAGTTTCTCGTTGCTTCTATACAATCACTGCAGGCTTTTGATAAATTGCATTTTGAGAAGGATCAGAGGCTGAAGATGGGGCTAAACCTTCCAATTTCTTTTCCCTTTTCCATCACTGAAGCAACATTAGGTCAAGCCCAGCTAAGTGCTGCTTCTGAAGTTTCCTCTAGTCACCTTCAGAGGGCACCTCTTCAGCACTAACCAGCCAGCAAGTGCTGTGCATTCAGGGGCAGGGGATGGTGGGGGCAGTGTTTTGCTATAGGCAGTGGAGCTGGAGCTGCCCTCCTGCTCCTTTTGAGGGAAATCTAACCTGGGTAGCAGGTACTGAGCGCTGGATGAACAGTTCCCCTTCTCAGTCCATCTAGTTGGCTTGCTTGAAAGGGGTTTCTCTTCTATTCTTCCTTTCGTTTTATATTTCCCCACAGGGTATGGCTGGTTGGTTGACTGTTGTTTTTTTTTTTTTTTCTGTCCTGCTCATCTTGACTGGTTTTGCAGTATCTAGTTCCAGGCTCAGCTTGGAAGCAAAATGTCTGTTGCAGATGTAAAGTTGAATTATTCTGCCTCTTCCTGAAGCTGTTCTGCCCATGAAGGATATGAGCTTTTCTAGACAAAAAAGCAACAGATGATGTATTTGTATAACTGTCAGTATTACATTATGCGAATGCAACTGTCTGTGTGGGGGGAGAGTTGGTGGCATTAATGTATTCAGTGTGATTGAACAACAGCAGCACTTTCTGGTTTTCAATAAGCAGCTCCATTGCTCTAAACTGTGGAGTGAAGGACCCCACCTTGTGCACTGGACTTCCCAGGACGCTGCCCTCGGATATTCCATATTGGCATAGTACACCTCTTCTAGGTAAGACCTGGTGGTGTTGGCCATCTTTCTGTCTCTCTCCTGAAATACAGGAAGAGTCGACAGAACAGTATCAGTGGTGCTAAATGTGCTGGTAGGGTGTGGAAAACGTATTGTTGGCTTTAGCCTATATCTGCATGTAATCCAGGAGGCTGAACCATGTTTACAGTTCTTGCAATGAAAGGCCTGAGAAGGTGGCTCTGTGTCAGCCTACGAGGAGTCCCCAGAAGCTTAAGGAACTATTGGTATAAATCATGCATTCAGGTACATTCTTGACAAGATGTTTGCCAGTCTGGATCAAGAGGGCTTGAGTTATGTTCTTCCCATTTACTCCGACTGGCACGTGCTGAGATAGCAAGTGATGTCCTGCTACTTTGCTGCTGACCTGAGGTCAGCCCTGTTTTAAAAACTTGGATGGGTAACAAAGCTACTGAAAATCAAATAACTGTGTTTGTTGATTTCTCCTGCCTTCATAAGGTACTTCCCTTCCAAGCCTTAAGAGTATTTAAAGCAATCACTGACAGATTATGCATTGCAAGGCCACAGAACTGCAAGAGTGCATTCAGGACTTTAGAGACAAAGTGTTTCTTCCAGCAGCAAGTTGGTACAAAACAGTCTCTTCTCACACAAACTGTAAAATGTTCAAATGCAAGTCTATGCCATAGCAGGGGAAATGAAAGAAGATCTTGCTTGATTGCACATGGGAAAACTTAAAGTGTTCTGGCAGCTTGCTGTAATATCACAATCCAGTCACGAATAGGACAGGTATTCTCAGCTTGCACAAATCAAGTATTGATACGAAAAGGAAGATGTTTGTCCCAGCCTCCCTGCCACACAAAACAATTCACTGCAACAAAGCTGTCCTACGTGGAAGTTTCTGTAACCTGACTGATGGAAAATGTCCATCCCCAGGTGCTGGAAAGTCTCTATCTACAAAATATGTTGAGGCCATACAACGTAATCCTTTCATGCCAAGGTGGAAGCTGCCTTCACATAGATCTGTATTTAGTTGATCTGCTTCACGATTATTTTAGACTTAGTCAAAAATTGACATGTGACTAAATCCAGTTTTGCCAATGACCACCACTGTTCACACTTGTCTCTCATAACAGATTGCTCTGACCTTGGAAACTTCATGCTCAAGTAACTCTCCTGTGTATGCCTGGGATAGGCCTTGTAGGCAGAGCTCTGGCAACTCAACATTTGAAATCTCCAATCTGGGACACTCATCCAGCTCAGATGTGATGTCAGTGGGGTGCAAGTAAGATGGCAGAATAAGCTTTTTGGGGTGAAGAGTGGAAGAGTTCACAGGATCTAGCAAGTTCCAAGGGAAAGCTGTATCCCCAACACATGCTGAGTTCGTCAGCAAGGCATCCCTTATCGGAAATCCTAGACACTTGGTGGTCAGTTAATGGTGTTATGGGGTAACATGTATTTTTTTAATTTTCAGAGTTTTGAGCAGGAATTCTGAAGGCTTTGCTTATCAGTCTTCCTCTTTAGATCTTTAAAATAGAGATTGAACTGCTTAAGAATATGAAAGCTAGCTAAGTACCGACAGTGAATATTTTAAAAAGACAAGGATGTTTCTGAAGGTGCAGAGGCAGGCAGTCTGCAGCAAGACTCAGCAGCTCTTGAAGCTTTTGCCACTGGTTTTCTGTAGAATTGTGCAATGTGGAGGAGGTTGGGAGAAGAACTGGTGGTGATTCTTGCTGTTTGGGGGAGGAGAGACTGATGTTAGTGATGGATTTGTCTTTTTCTGAGAGGCCAGCTGTCTGACTATGCAGATAGTGGTGACTTCAGTTGTTATGTGCTTAAGGAAAACGGGCACTATATCTCACTGTTTGGGCAATATGCAAATAAAATGTATCTTGCCAGGTGGAAAATATGCTCTGCTGGTAACCGTGCTGATGCAGACCTTCCTGTTTCCATTACAATGATGGACTCTTCTCTTACTGAGGTGAGTGCTGTCTGATGCCTGAGACGTGGTTTTGAATGGGTTCAAGCATTTAGTGGCTTACTCAGACACAGATCAAGCAGCTATACATCAGCACTGATCTCGGGTGAATGGAGCTGGCATCAGCAGGGTGCTGTGAGGTCTTGTTCTGTGTAATGTAGTGCCTTTTATTCAGGCACACTTTTAGAATACTGTAGTTATAGACCTGAATATCTTGATGTTTCACATGCGTCTGGGTCATGCTTTTAGCTGGGGAGTATTTTAAATATGGTTTCAAGGCTTGAGACAGTGCTGTTTCTGCAGCAATACTCAGTTCTGCCAAGGAAGTCTGAGTGATTTTGCTGTTTCTATCCACCTGTAAGAAGCCACAGGATGTTTTAGTTGTGAATGCTGCCTTTCTCTCCCACGGCTACCATGTAACAGCTGAAAAACTACGTTTTTGCTGTATGAAAACTTTCCTTCAGCTGGTGTGCTCAGATACGCCTTCACTGCTGTATTGAATCCTGCATGTACATCTTGAGCTGTCAGTCAGCTCTCCCATGGCAAGAGCAAGTTGTGCTCCATGCTCGGTGCCACAGTGCTCACTATGGAAATATAGACCTCAGCCCCACCACACATGGCTGCTGATTAGCTATAAACTCCAGTATTGGTGCTGGTGGTGGCAATGGAAGAATATTGGTCAGTGGCTTCTGTGACCCTGGAAACAACCTTTGCAAGACTGATGAGCAGGCAACCTCAGACCTGCCCCAGCTGGTGTGTGGAACCTACGAGTGCGGCAGTGGTCCAGTTATAGAGGTAAATATAGGCAGAAAGTGCAGTGAGGGTGTAAAAAGTAAGAGCGATGGGATCTGCATGTGGTTTCAGCACACCACTCAGTTTGGGTAATGCAGGTGAGGACCTCCTAGCTTGTGCTGCTACTACTTTCTGGAAAGTTGCAGCTTTGCAAGTTGTTTGAAATGTCTGTGCTTCATTGCTCTGGAGCTTTCTGTAACTCCAGCTGAGCTCAGAAATTTTTGTGTTTTTTTTCTTTTGTGTTTTAATATAAACTTTCTGTGTGACTATTCTAGAGGGGAGAAAATGAAAATGTTAAAGCTTGCCCCAGCGAAAAGGCAAATAGGCTCTGTCCAGTATCTATTCTAAAAACTGTCACGTGCAGCAAAATTTGAATATCCTTGTTTAACAGGAAAAGTCTCCCTAGGTTTTTTTTTAATTACACTCTGGTTGCAGATGTGTTTGAGCAGATCAAGCCCTTCAGCATGTAAGTAACTCAAATGATTTTTTCAAAGCATTGCCACCATAAGAGTTTAGGGGCTATTTATTAAGGGAACTCTTGTGAGAGCCGGCTGAAGCTTGGACTTGTTAAACTTGTTTGGATTGATAAATGTGAAAGTCATACCACAGTCTAAAGACCAGACAACAAGCCTTCCAAATGTTAATGCTTGTTTGGGAGGAGTTACACAAGACTGTGGCCAGAACGTGTCTGTTTTGATAGAGGATCCGTGGATTATTTTTCTAATAGAGGGATGGAGGGATTGAAAAGTGATTGGGAATGTACTGCAGGCTCTTTTTTAACACAGTGTTTTTATTAGGAGGAAGAACCTTTCTCTAATGCCCTCTGTAAACAGATTTTATTAGGAACTCTAGAACGTGGGAGTTTCTCGTTATTTCTCTTTAAGTGTACCCTATGCAATCCGTGGGAGAACACAATCCTAATAGTCAGTACTGGGGTCTAAAAACTGAATTAAGGACTTTTCTTCATTGCAAACAGAAAACACTGACCGTATGATTACCTGGGGAGGGAGAGGGCATGTGGTATGATGTATGGCTTCAGTCAGCTTCAGGTGATGCAAGGGGGTTTTGTTTGTTCGGGTGGTGTGAGGTGTGTGTGTGTGTTTTTTTAAAAGCCCATTAGATCTCTCTTGTTTTCACTCCAACACACTATTCATTTTCACCTTCTCCTTCCACGATGCTCCTATGGACCCTGAGGCCTGAACAAGTAAATCGCAACGCTGTACTTTCTTAAGCTTAACAGAGCATTGAAATAAGAATAAAAATAGCCCGGATTTGCATTAGAGGAAACATCCAGCTGGCTGGGGCAAGGCTCTGTGAGCACAGTCAAGCTCTGATGGGAGGGTGAGCAGAGAAGAGAGAGCAGGCGCTTCTGGCAGCAGTTGATTGCTCTTGGAAGTGACTGGAGGCCTTGGTCATCTCCTCTTCTACTTTGCTGGGTTTCCTGGGCCTTCTGAGGGGGAAGGGAAGATATCAGAACACAAGTGATCACTTCCTGATACGTTTTTTTTTCTGTTATTCTCCCCCACCACATACTTCAATAGTGCTCTTGGGTGCTGGATATTTGGGGAGCTACCCAAAGCTGGCTAGCCTCATACTTTCTCTGCTTGGAGACAGGTCTGAGTGATTTTTTATTTTTTTCTTATTCAGCACTCCTCTTCAGCAGTGGATGGAGCATATCACAAGTCATTAATGACTTAACCCTTTAAACCTTTGTTTCGCTCGGTATTTTCACCCATAAATAGAAAGTAATAAAACAATTGAATAAGCAAGCTGGAATTATCCAGGGTGAAATGAGGAAGAGGGATATTTTCCATTCAGTGTCTGCCTTGCTATGTTAAAAGATTTATTGTCTTGGCTGTGATGTGATGAGGCTTGGATTCAAAACGGCACTGTAGCTGCTAAAGGAACACGAGCAAAACTACTTACCGTGTTTAAAGTGCTGAATTCCTCTCTGCCATCTGTATACAAAGGAGGAGGGCTGAAGCTTTCTGCAGTGGCTAGGTAATTGTTATATGTAATATTGAAAAACAGTTTCAAAGACAGATGCTAAAATGTAGAACACAATATGCAAGTTTTCTGCATTCTGAATCATCTGCTTAACCATCCTGTTAACAGTAAAGCTTTTATTTGCCTAAATGAGTCTGACATCTATAGCCAAGAAGCTTTTTGCACCTCACTTGTAGGGTTTGAGGTCAGGACCTTGTGAACGGATATATCTTGATGCAGAGCACTAAGATAGAACCATGGTGTGGTAACAAGTACGTTGGTCATTTGACAATGGTGTTAGAAATAAAACATGAAGGCTGGAACCAAAATACATCTCTAAATGTGATATTTCTGAGATAAGATGTCTGTAGAAATGTAGTCATCACTCCTAATGATGATAACATGGTAATCTACACACTGTATGCATGGGTGGCTTTAGACTAGCAGATGAATTTGCATGCACTTACCACCTAGCTCTTCACAGCCAAAATCATTTGGGAGCAGCTGGGGAATTATTAAAAACTTTGTCATACAAATTTTCTACTCACATGGCAGCCTTTTCCCTGATACTAACTCTTTTCCCTTCCCATTAAGATTGACGGTGGTGAGCCAACACTAGCAGCCAGTCTGATCCCATCCATGTCGGGTGTTGAGCAAGCTTTTAAAAGCCTTTATCAAGATTGTATAACATGGATGAGTAGCTGAATTTTGTTTTGACAGTGATCGCTTAACATCGTCCCAAGAAGTTCTTACCTCCTCTTAGGAAAGCACTGCACCAGTAAGAGGTAAGCACTTAGTTTGGGGCATAGACATGTGAACTTTTTGCACTCAAAGTCTTGGAAAAAATAGGTATGCTCAAGTCTGTGCATTACTGAGCAGTAAGAGCTCGGTCTTCTGTTGCTTGATACTATAGGCTACTTTGTTATGGAGGAAAAATCACCCAAGTGCTCACGTGAAAAGGAGGAAGATGTGCCAACTTCTGTAGCAATGGAGAAAAACAACGATAAGGATCCACCAGTTCCTGTATCAGGTACAGTAACTGCTGCAGCACACCAGCAGTGAGGAAAGGGCTGGCTTCCAGCGTGTCTTTGAAGTGAGGAAGCTGAGTGAGAAAAATAACTGGATGACTTGTGATTGTCTGTTGTTGAACATATTTTTGCCTGTGCGTTCCTCCTCTGAGTAGGAATAAGGCTTTACCAATTTACAGGAGGCCAGTGGCCTACATCAATGCAAAAAGTAAACATAAAATAATGTAGTGAAATCTTGATGCTTGCTTAGCTTTATGAGTACGAAACCCCAGGGCAGTTTTGGGAGGAGAGAGAATACTTTTCTGGTTCTAAAAAATTCTGTGACACAGGTAGACTATATAACAATTTTCTTTCTTTCAAAAACATGCCTAGTGCACAAGAAGCTGGGATGGGTCAAGGGGAGAGATGAGGATACAGAGGCCTTTACATATGGTTCTGTCTTTTGCTATAGCCATAAACACTGAGAATTATTCTTACCAAATCTGATAGTGCATCTTCCACTCAAAAACCACAAGCAAAGCAAAACTGGAGTCCATGTACACAGTGTATTTAAGCTATTTTCAGAAAATCTGATCTGAATAAGCAGCACAGAATACGTGTGCATGCTTTTTTGTAACCATTTTTTAACGTTTACCTAAATATAAGACTTCTTGTCATCATTTCTTGTTTGGTTTTGTTTCCTTAGTACTGTCTTCCTGAAATCTAATTCAGTCCCCTCACTTAAACTTTTTTTTTTCTTTTCTTTTTTTTTTTCTGCTAATTTGCCTCTGCTGTTAATTTTCACATGTGGTCTAGGTGCCTTTGGCAAGGAGGAAACAGATATGCAAAACAGATCAGAAAGAGTCCGAACAGCTTTAAAGTCTGCTGCCTGTTGTACATCTCTGAATAGAAAGTGTTTCTAGTATTAGAACGGAGACACAGATGAATCTCCACTTGTGGGTTTTGCTAGTACCACACAATGTCTTCTAGAGGTGCTTGGGAGCATGCCAGGTCAGATATGTAAGGCTGCTGCAAAAATCAGTGGGACAAAAAGGGAGTGCTAAGCAGAAATTGTTGTTCCTGTGAAGGATGAAAAGAGAAAGCACTTCAGATCTGAAGCCTGTTGTTGTTGTTGTGCCATTTCTTTGGTTTGCATTTTGTGGGGGTGTATGACCACATAAACAGTGAAAAAAAGATAGCTAATTTTAGATGTTCTAAAAAGTATAAATAGCTACCAGAGTTACTGCTGCATAAGAAACTAGTGTGGTTATCAGACTTTCTTCAGTTCCTTAAATATTTTCCTTTTTAAGTCATTAATAGCTGTCTTCCTGGAGGTTATTTTTGCTGCCTTTGAACTTTTTAAAGCTGCGGCACTTGCAAGTTTGTGTTGCGTTTGAACCAGCATCATCAGTTCCTGAACTTACCAGTTCATCACCACTCATCTTCTGAGAAAGACAGTTATTTTGTTGCCTCTATCAGCACTCTGCTAGTTCAGTTTTTAGGTATGAAGGACAGTCCAAGTGGCAGAATATACTTGAAACTTATGGACACCAGAGATACCACATCTGTGTGCATTTCATGACCTGACTGTGCTCAAGCTCCTCTATAACTGCTGCTGAAGTAACATCTATTTCTAGACTTCATCTGATATTCCATAATGTGAAAGAAGAGAATAATGAATACTCATTACTACTGTTAGTTTGTGCATGAGACTTTTCTTCTGTATTTCTGTGCTTACAGAATTCCAAATAAAAATTGTAAGTTGTCTCTTTAAATATCAAAAAACCCCCGAACAAACAAAAAAACCAAACCCATGCTGATATCAAAATAATGAAATTAATTTATCCAAGGGAATATTACTGTAACTCTTGCAACTCCAACCAGAGGTAATATTCTCACTTGTAGATATGTAATACTTCTTACTGAGATTTTTTTTTTTCCAAGCCAGACATAATTATCATTACACTCCTTCCTTTATGTCTTTATAGCATTTATTTTGCTGCTGCCTCTCACTCTTAATGCCCTCAGCTGGCATTTGCTGCACTTTCTTTTAGCCCTGTTGGTCCATGGCCAGTACACTTGTATGTTGGAGGCTTTTTTTTGTTTTCATCATTGCATTTGTTTTTGGGAATGTTTCTCCTCAGGAGAAGATCTGACCAAGAAGGAATTCTGCCCCATAATGGAAGGACATAAACCCACATTTCAAAATGTTTTAAAGCAAGACCTGGTAAGAGTCCTAGTGGCAGTGAAATGTAGAACTGGTCGAGCTGAGCAGTGACAAACAATAAGACTGCGGGAGGGGACAGGCCCCTCCCAGTGGTGGTGTGGCTGCTCCCTTCCTATAACTACTCTCTGATGTGCCTTTAGGGGGTGGACCAGGAAAAGAAAAATAATGAAGACCAGAGTGAGGAAGCACCAGCTGTGGTTCCCAGTAGGAAAGGTAAGAGGTTTTTACTGAACATATTCTGGTAACTCAGCGGAGTGCAGGCCTTGGTCACCTAGTTCAAGAGCTGTGTAAAGCAGCGCAGAGAGCTGCCTGCCCCACACCAATTATGGTGAGGAGTTTTTGTTTTAAGGAATAGGAGCTGCAGTGAGAGATAAAATTAGATTAGCAATGGTGATAAGAAAAACATTACCATGCAAAATCTGTTTCTCTGAATTCCACAGATACTGATCTAACCAGCTCCATCTTCCTCTAGGCAGGAGGGAAAATTTGTTAGGAGCTTCACAGGAGCTGGGATATTTGAAACAGATCTGGCATGCCTCTCATCCCCAAAGATTTGTGAAGCAGCATCCTTTACGCTAGCTGGAGCTTTAGGTAATATGACATAGATAAGCAGGATGATGTTTCTACTGAACTGCGCTTAGACATCTCCTCTCTTCTAGTCACCTCACCTTTTGCTTTCAAGTTCATTAAAAGCTGGTGATGTAGCATCCTGAACCCGTGAGCTGGGGACTTAAGCCAAAACCTATAATTAGCCATTCTTGTACTAGTTAGATGACAGGTGAAGCCAACTAGACAACTAACTTTTGGGGCTTTGTACAAGTGACAGTGCTGTGCTGCCTTACTGATGCTCTAACTTTCATATACCCTGAGTTATAAAAGTCATTTTTACTAGCAAGAGCCTAACACTGGAAATCTTTAACAGAGGCTTCTGTTGGAGCTTAAAAGACTTTCACAAACTGTTTTTGGGAGGCTGTTTTTTCGCTTTTGTCTGAGAACTTCATTTTCTCTCTTTTCAGGGAGTTCGCCCACTGCAGGTGGCATTAAAGGAGATAAAACAAAACAAAACGAACCGTAAGTGTTTTGACTTTCAGTGATCACCTGTGGGTATGAACCTAAAGCTATAGTCTGTTACATGATTGTGTTTTCTTATCCTACAGTGACTCCCCTAATGAGAAGGAAGTAGAGGTGAGTCTTGACTGCTTGTATCCTTAAGTATCTGCAACAGCAGAAAGATCTTGTAGATTAATATCTTATCCTATGTAAAATAATGATACTAAGTAGTTTAAACTGGATATACTTCTATAAATTTGCTTCTGAAATCTGTCTTTCCAAGCTCAATGGAACTTTTGAAAGGGATGGGATGGAAAAAGGTGAAAATCTGTAAAACTGAACAAAAGATTTCTCACTGTTGAAACGTGTTTGCAAGCTTGAAGGTGCATATCTGTGACCTCCTCTCAGGCACAATGTGCTGGTTTAACACAGTTTTGTCAAAAGACACAGATGGCACACTGCATGCTGCCGGGATATCACCTGTTCTGGCTGCAGTTTATTTCTCCCATCGCTACAGACAGGAAGACTGCCTTTGTGGAAGTGGATCACGTTTGCTTTCTCTTCCCTATCTATCCTGTAACATTGCTTGTAAAGTATAGTTCCAAACGTTGTGTCAGTATCCAACTCTACTTTAAAAGCTTCTGCATCACTTGGATTATTCTGAAGTCTTTTCTTCTCTCACAACAGGCTGAATTTCTGAGGTTGTCTTTAGGTTTTAAATGTGACTTGTTTACCTTGGACAAGAGAGTGAGGCTTGAAGAAAGGTCCCGAGACTTGGCTGAAGAAAATTTGAAAAAGGAGATCACAAATGCTCTAAAGATGTTGGAGGTCAGTATTGGCCAAGGCTGGTAGGGTGGATAGGATGAATGGCTGTGAAAGTGTCTCTTTTAATGTGGCTTAAGGATTTGTGTGTATGTGATACCTTTATAAGCAAATCTGAACAAAGTGCTTAAGTGATGCTCTTGAATTATGAGAGACTTTGCATATGAAGGGGTAGCCTTCATCTGAGCACATTGTGTGCTCAGACAGTGGCTAAATTTTCTGTTGCAAAGATGTTGGGCAAGAAGA
Organism: Trogon surrucura; assembly: GCA_020746105.1. NCBI lineage: Eukaryota > Metazoa > Chordata > Aves > Trogoniformes > Trogonidae > Trogon > Trogon surrucura. The sequence continues at coordinate 145,518,316 of CM036617.1, read as the reverse complement.
ACCCCTGTCTTCATCTGATTTTATGCTAGGTAAGCTGGATTCTCTGATCACTGGAGATCCACATCAAAGTTACAGTGATCGAGGGTGTTGGATACTGATCTTGTGACTGCAGGCCTGACCACAATGCCTCAGTGCCAATAGTTGGGTTCACCCTTTTTTCTTTGCTAATAGCTTACACTATTTTTATTACCACTGTGCCTCTTAGGCTTTAGTTCCTTTGTGTGAAGAAGACAACCAAGCACAGGAGCTCATTAAGAAGTTGCAGAAAAGCTTGCAGTTCCTTAGCCAGTACGCAGCCCGAGTCGCCAGTAGAGCAGAGATGTTGGGAGCTATTAATCAGGTAACTGCTTCCATGTAAATGTATTTTATACAAAGTTAAAAGCTTCTAGATGTATAGGGATAGCTATATCTCTGCTAGGCTTCTGATTCCAGAATTAAATTTGGGAAACTGTGTACGTAATGCAGACTGACAAGTACAGCTTGGTCCTGACTTTCTCATCTCAGACCACTTTTTGCATTATTATAAGGAATCCCAGGCACTGTAAGAGCAGCTACATCACACTAGCATTGTGCAAAACCACACAGCAGATAAATAGTCTGATTTAAACCAAGAAACCTTGAAACAAACAAAAATCCAGAACAAAAAACTTTGCAGCAGAGGGGCATATACAGCAGAGAGCATGAGAATGTAGTGTGGTAGTAATCTTGATGCTCTAACAGTAATCATGTGCATTATGGAAAGGGCAGCTAATAAGCTAAATCTATGGAAATTTACAAAGACCTGCTCAAATGTTATGTGTCATTGTGTATAATGCCAAAGAACAGCATGAAAATATGACTTGGCAATACTAGCAAATGCGTGGTGGCAGCTGAGACTAGATCAGAGAAAGATGGGGAGGAGTTGTAAGGGCTCAGAAAATGAAGACTAATTTATTCTGGGATAAGAGTAATCGCTGGAGAAATGAGATACGTATAACTTGGGCATGTGTTGGGAGATGAGTTGTAGAAAAACTTTGAAAGGGTGGACAAAAATGAGAAGATGTTGCATCACGGGGATATGAGATGTGAGTAGATGGGTAAAGGGAAAAAAAAAAGTGTTAAACTCTAAATATGATGCAGTTTCTCAAAGAGCCGCTTCTTTTCCTACTGCTGTTGCACTCACTCTGTTAGGAGAGCCGTGTCAGCAAGGCTGTGGAAGTAATGATTCAGCATGTGGAAAACCTGAAGCGCATGTATGCAAAAGAACATGCAGAACTTGAGGAGCTGAAACAGGTCCTGCTCCAGACCGAGAGGTCTTCTAGTTCTCTTGGAGATCGAGGTAACTAAGAAAAGCTGCATTGTCTTTCGTCTTTCCAGCACCTGCCAGATAGACCCTTATCTAGCTGAAACTTATATTGGGTGGAGGGGTTATATGACTGTAGAGGAAAAAAAAATAGCAATTCATTAACAGTATTAGAAACAACTCTCTGAAATTAGACTCGTATGTAAACTGTCATGAATCTTTGAATGGAGGGGGAAACTGTGAATATGCAGTAATATTATGGCTGTTACAAAAGTGCGTTGCATGTAGTGGTAATAATCTTATTCCTTGTGAGCAGTACATTTGGTTGCTTACTCACACCGGAGCATTCTCAGCAGCTGTTGCTAGGCAGCTGAGTTTTGACTGCTCTCTACAGATGCTTCCTGCTCTTTTCTAGATACAAATTACAGACCCCTTAAGTGCAGGTGCTCTGAGTCTCCCCATCCAAGCAGATGATACAGATGGTGCTATGTCCTTGTGGCTTTGCCAAGAAGGATTACATTCTTCTGCAAAAACAGAGCATGCATTTTAAACAACAGAAAGGTCGGCCTTGCACACTGGTAAAATCCTCGCAGGAGCCTTCTGAATCACGGGCTATTCCTTTCTGATTGTAGAAGGTTGTCCTGCAACAGGACACTGCCTCGGTAACAGAATGCATTTAATGACAGCAGCAGAAATGGATGCTTGGAGAGGGTGTATAAGGTGCGAATGAACTTACCTAATGAACTAGAAAGCTTTTTCTGAAATCTCATTTCTGCTTTCTGAAAGTACTCTGACACACTTTTTGTTTGAACAGATGTTGCAAAAAGTCAGACCTTTAGTTGCAAATAAAGCTTGCTGCATTCCTGTAAGCCTTTCTGATGTTTGATCTCTTCACAGATGAACCTACGAATAAAAAGCTACCAAATTCTTTTAATTTTAAGGTAATGGCCCTTACAGTCTAACAAGAAATTTCAAGTGTGTGTGTTTATGTGTTCTTTGTTTTGTCATGTCTTGATGTTCTGCTACGTGCTTGATTGGTGGTTTTCTGTCTCAGCTATGGGCTGATGCCATCAACCACGAGGATACGTTTTTCAATCACTCCTACCTCCCTTCACCAACCCAAGAGAGCTGCATGTGGTCCCATTTAGAAGATGAAGTGTTCACAGAAGCTGAAATGGCTGTGCTCTCATGCAGTGGTTAAGAAATATTGTTCACATGCGGTTCTTTCTCTGGGGTTACAGGAGAAGGGTTTAGCACAGAAAGATAAAAAAAATACATGTGAGCAATTCAGCTGAACACTATTAGGGGACAGACACATTCAGTTTTCATATTTTGGTGGAAGCTATGCAGCCAGCCTCAAAGGTTAAAAAGCAGTTAATGTGGGAAGATGCTACTTTAAAGAATACGATTTGGGCTGTGCTAATGATTTGATTTTTTTCTTCATGTGTCACTTCAAGCAAGCATGAGTATCTATATTTTTTTTTTAAATATACAGTTTGTATAAGAACAAATTGTTTTATTTGCGATCAGTGAGTTATCCAGTTGTTACTTGATAAGAGTCAGTAATGCCTCTTATTTGTATAGCCATCATCAGGCCTACGAAGAGTTAGCATTGCAGCATTGCCTAGGAGTGCTGGAAATGCAGGTACTGGGTTGCCACCGGTAAGTAAGGGTTCGCGGGTGGTGAGGCACTTTACCTTCTCAAAACTGGCTGCGCTGAAGTATGAAAATGCCAGTGCAGTAAGTGTATCAAATTTCTTCTCTAGGCCCAACTCCATGAACCTGATGGAGATGAACGGGGTGATAAATTCAACAGGAGATCAAGCAGTTGGTAAAGTTACTTGGGCTTTTTGAATAGGGTTAAATTTTGAACTTGAGCTCTGCCTGCATTAGGCATCTTATGGAGCATCTTGAGGTATAATAATATTTAGGCTGCATCTTTCACATGCTTCAATAAGTAAATGTAAGGTAACAGCTTTTTTAAAAAACAACTTTTTAAAAAAATTACCTTGACTGTCTTGTATTAGAACTAGAATATGAAAACACAGTCAGCTGGCATTGATGGACTTTTTTTATTTTAAAAAAAAAATCCTACTTCCAGGTAACTGATTTTGAAACTTATTTGTCTACGGCCTACTCAAATGAGTAGGCTGCTGCTGAATTTCTAATTTCGTGCTATATATCTGATGGGAAAATTAAGGCAAATTTTGTTTAAAATATGACAGGGGCCGACTAGGAGCAAAGCAAAATGAGAAGCGTCCTTCACTACAGCGGTTCATTAGCACGTATTCATGGGCAGAGTACGAGGGTGAACGTTCTGAAACAAAGTAAGTTCAACAGCAAATTCCTCTGAGGTGGGTGTTGGCTTGTTTTTAAGGAACTCATAACTGTTCATCACCTGATCCGGGCTGTAAAGTCAAGCTATTGTGAGCTCTGTCACACTGAATGCTTGATGGAAAAGCTTTGGCACTGTTGATGCTTGCCTTACAGAAATGACCAGTTGGAATCACCTGCTGAAGTACAAGAACCACCATGCAGGAAGGAAAGTACCTCTGAAAAAGGAAAACATTCATCGAAATGGAACCTAGAGTCAGCGTAAGTTTTCTCACATCATTGTGAGGTAAAGCAGTATGTGGGTGGTGGACATTGGAAGAGGAAGCAAAGCTGTAGCTTTGGTTTGGATATCAATGCCCCCTTCTTAAACTGGGAACGAATAATTTCAGGTGCCACAGACTTGTCCCACCAGGGACTCATTACTGATCCTAGATGCTGAGGTAAAGAGAAGCCTCCTGCTGTGATCCCACTTCTTTCAGTTGCTCTGTGACAGCTTTTACAGCTGTGTACTTAGATGTTGAGTCAGTCACCTGAATATCTTACCAAGAACTTGCTTACTGCACTCCGCATTTTAAAACCAGAGCATAAGCTGCCACTGTGCATAGCTCCTGCTACAGTAGCAGCGTTGTCACTTTAGAGAGTTAAGGATCGGTATGTTTGTTTGGGACTTCCATGTTTTGAAGAAAACCAGAACCCCTCTCTGACTTACTCGTCTGTGCAGGTGCAACTTAATGTCAGCGTGGCTATCCCATTTCAAGACTTCCTTTTCCAACGCCAACAAAAGTCTCTGGGTTTCTGTTTCCATCCTGGTTCTGCTTGCTGCTCTCACAAGCTTCCTCACAGGGCTGTCTCTTCAAAGACCAGCAGAAGCAGCATCTGTAGGAACTGGGGACTCCTGGACTTTACTACAGCAACTGTTGTGGCCATATATCGGAGTTCAACACTATGGACCACCCCCAGTATAACAACAGTTCTGATGTTTATGGTTACACTTCCAAGTTCTGGATGACAGTATATTTAAGATTACATCTTTGGATTTGGTTTTGGGGGTTGTGGGTGGTTTTTTTTTTGGGGAGATAAGTGCTTGTTTGTTTTGTTTTTTGAAGCATGATTTGAAATTGAAAACTTTTTTCGCCTTCTGGCACAAGTAATTTTTAAATCATTAAAATCCACGTTCATCACACGACATTCACAAACTTCACTCACAATCACAAAAAAAATTTCCTGCCACTAACAAAAACCCAAAACCATCACACCACCAGACAAAAGTGGACAATTTACCTACACAAGCCACCCTTCCTTCCTTCACCACACTTACAAGAACATAAATTCACCACAATCATTCTGCTCTCCAACATTATTCAATCCAGGTTTTTGAGTCTCAGTTCCATCTACAATAAAGCAGCAATTTTAAGCATAGTTAAGAATGACTAAGTGGTTTAGCCACAAGAGAATAAAGAATGTATTTTGATTTAATAAAAGAAAAAAGTGTTTGTGTCTTAGTCGCTGAAGTTGTTCCAATGATTTGAATGTAATACTTGAAATGCAGCTTTACTGAAAGCTTTTGATAATAAGGTTTTGAAGGAAAGCATGCAGTATTTAAGAGTATGATAGCTGACATACAACATCAATAAACAGGAAGCTAGCTCTTTTCACTTTGCTAGCAAGGAAACAACTGATAAAACATTTAAGCATATGGTAGAGGGGAGAGTCTAGTGCTTCTGAAAAAGTTTCACTGGTTTTGGTAATCTTGAGTTTTTGTGTTTTCTGACCATTAGACATAGAAAGAGACCAGTCTTTGACAGAATCTGCTTTAAGATGCTCATTTACCTATTGCAGAAAAAAAGATGTGCTGTAACATGAAGCCTGTGACACTAACAGAGCATAAGTTCTAATATGAAATTATAAATTCTAGTATACTCATGAGTATAATACAGAAACAAAACCCAGATGCTGCTTTAACCGTTGAAACACTATCAGCTCTCTGTGCCCAAGACTGTATCAACACCAAAACCTTCCATCTAGTCTGCTTCTGTAAAATGCAAGTTTTAGCCACTCTGTTCCTGACTCCTGTGGAGAGAGTAGCTAAGGTGCAATATGCATCACTTGCTTTAGTTCTTGCTCCTGGGACTAAGTATTAGGCTAAATATTTTTATGCCATGCACATTTAACTCAAGACAGTGGGAGAGCTGCTCAAGATTTCAACAATATGGTACAGTTTGTATCTGCAACCACAACTGGGAGTAGAGAAGTTAGTTGTTTCTGTCTCTTTAACTGTGATAGAGTTCTGTGCTCGGTTTCCTCTAGAAGTTTAGTCTAAATCCACAAACGCTGAACATCACTTGCTTTTGACCAGCTTCTAGATTCCGCATTCTAAGTAAAAGCAGATGCAAACAACGCCATCTGCTGGCAGGCCCTAACTTCTGCTAGGGAAGCCTGTAGTGCAGGCAGTTAGGAGAAAAAAAACAAAACCAAACCAAAAACAACCAACCCCATCATATTCCCTGTTGTACAAATGTAAGAAAAAAAAAAGATAAAATCTTGCTTTAAACCAGAATCTACTGTCCAACCTGGAAGAACTCTTGCCACCCGATTCTGCACAACAGGTCTTCATACAAGAACGTGTTACTGAAGTGAAAAAATAGCTGGGGAAAAAAAACAAACAGAAAAACCATCTGCTCTCATACTCACCTTCTTGCTCACAGCAGCAGACGTGTGAGAATACTGTCTTGGGAAACTATTCACATTAACCTTTTTCAAAATTGCTCTTAGGTCTACTGGACCTCTCTCTTTTCCTGTGATGTAGGAAATCACATCCTTTTCTTCTACCACTACTGAGGACAAAATATGCTGATTACTTTGCTGTACAAACCAGTGAAAGCAACTCACTGTTCATGAAAGCTATCAAACAATATCTTTACTATTCTGGATATTGCGTGCGTTATCTACTACTCTGGGCTGTAAACTTTCATTCACATATCCCAAAGAAAACCACTTCTCTGCAGGGTTTCAGGAATGATGCTGATCTGCTGGCCTGTGCATACTCTCATACTGACTCTCTTAAAATCATATCTGTTACTGAACAGATTTACATAGCAATGAGCACATGGATAATCATGTGTAACTTGAACCTTTAGAATGAACAAGTAGAATTAGTAGAAAGTTGCTTGAAATGTATGGTTGGGAGGAGAGAGGAACAATTTAAGCGTCCAGCTGATCAAACAGTCTTGAATTTAAAGCACTTACTGGAATGTTGCAGAACAATCTTAGATATGACACAGCAGCAAAACAGAACAAAAAAAGAATAAAAATCCATTAACATTGAATTCCTCAAATTATATCTGGGCTCTGAATTAGGTCTTATCTTTACAGAGAGGTTCTGGAACTAATCAAACTCAAATATAAATTCCTTTATTCACACTTAAATTTATGTCCTAAGTTCAAACCTGCAGGATTACATTGAGCTATCACAGGATCCTCAAAATACCTCACACTGTCAGAAAGCCTACGGGTTATCTGCACTGGTGGATATTTGGCATCTTCAGCCTCTTCTGGGGGATATGGGTATGCCCCCAGTCCCATATCAAATAACTTCATCAAGATGGCAAAAAGGACAGATAACTTTTATTATAAAAATGCACTAGACTACTTTTCTCCCCCTCCCCTTTAAGTCTACCTGATCATCTTCAGAGTTTTCTAGCACACCATTTCAAATTTATTGATATTAACAGTTTGCTAATATTGCCCATTTTCAGCTACAACATTGAAGACAGTAGAAGGATGACTATCCACAGGCCTTTGAACCCTTCATGTGCTGCTGATGACGCCTTTAAGGCAGTGCCACACAGTAGCCATAGTAATTTTTTTAAGAGATTCACAGTCTCCAAAAACCCCATAGCACTTGAGAAGCAAAAGCAGATATAATTCCTCTTTATCTACATGCTGTCAAAGGGAATGAAAGTGGTCACATGACTGGTCATGCAGGTCTGTATGCTTGGCTGGGAATGAAGATCCCAGGCCTCTTGATCTGCCCACAGTCCCACTATCTTAATTTGTATGGGAATTTTACTTATTAAAGGTTCTTAGCCTTGCAGTAAATTCTGTGATGTGGGTTAGTGCTGCATCAGGCTTTATGAGTGGGAGAACAAGAATACATTTGCTATAGTACTCAATTATCCTGCAGAGCCTGAAACTGAATTAGATAGATAGTTTTGTCACCATCCTTCTTTAAGTGGACCTTTCACGTATGAAAAACTATGAACTTATCTCTTTGTTTTTGCTTTGGTCCAGAGCATTTTCCAGCACAAGGTTCTGTGCCAGCCACACTCAGGAGCTCTGATTGAGCTCATGACAGGGAAGAGGACTGTGCAGGGTATAATCTCTTTCCTCACTTACCTTCATCATACCTTGATTTGTTTGTCCTGAGGCAAAAGCTGCAGCAAATCAATGTTTTCATCAGTTATGGCCTCTTCTTTTTCATTCATCTCTATCCCAGTTTAAGCCCACCCTGCTCAGAACAAGAGCTATGTAGCTGCTCACTCAGCTCCACCCCATTGCCTTTGGGTCTGGGGAGGGAGAAAATTCAGCTAGAAAGGCTCAAGGATTGAGATTAGGACAGGGAGGGTTCATTCACTACTTATGGTCACAAGCAAGAAAAGAGAGTAGACTTGGGGAGAAAACATTAATTTAATTTACTGCCACCAGATATCAATTAGATCAGAGTAGGATAATAAGAGAAATAAATAAATACAACTCAATCTTAAATACACCTCCCTCTCCTTTCCCAATTACCTTCTCATTAGTTCAAGGGGGGCAGGGGATGGGGAGAGGCGGTCCATCTGGCCATTACTCATTTTCCATAGCAATCCTTTCTCCTTGAGAAGAGGACTCCTCTCAAGTCTTTTCCTGATGTTACATGGTGTCCATCTCATGGGAGACAGTCCTCCTCCTCCATGTGAGTCCTTCGCACCAGCTGATCTTTTCTTGATGTTACTGGTGTCCATTTCATGGGAGACAGTCCTCCTCCTCCAACTCCTTCCTGCCAGCTAGTCTTTTCCTGATGTTACGTGGTGTCCATCTCATGGGAGACAGTCATAGAATCATAGAATTGTATCAGCTGAAAGAGACCTAGAAGATCGAGTCCAGCCTTTGTCCCAGCCCTATCAACCAGCTAGACAGTTTCCCCCAATGCAGCATCTACCCTTCTCTTAAAACACCTCCAGAGATGGTGACTCAACCCCCTCCCTGGGCAGCCTGTTCCAATGGCTGACAACCCTTTCAGGATAGAAATTCTTCTAATATCTAACCTGAACCTCCCCTGGAGCAGTTTACATCCATTTCCCCTCATCCTATCAATTTCCTCTAGTGTGAATAGACCAACACCCACCTCTCTACAACCTCCCTTCAGGTAGTTGCAGAGAGCAATGAAGTCTCCCCTCAATCTCCTCTTCTCTAGGCTAAACAGCCCCAGATCCCTCAGCCATTCCTCATAAGACTTATGTTCTAAGCCCTTTACCAGCTTGACAGCCCGCCTCTGTATGCTCTCCAGCACCTCAAAGTTCCTCTTGTAGTGAGGGGCCCAAAACTGGACACAGTACTCAAGGTGAGGCCTCACCAAAGCCGAGTACAGGGGCACAATCACCTCCCTGCTCCTGCTGATAACACCATTCCTTCTTGACCACCTGGGCACACTGCTGGCTCATTTTCAGCTGGCCATCTATTAACACTCCCAAATTCCTCTCTGCCTGGCAGCTCTCCAGCCACTCTTCCCCAAGCCTGTAGCACTGCTGGGGGTTATTGTGGCCAAAGTGCAGGACCCGGCCTTTGACCTTACTGAATTTCATGGAGTTGGTGTTGAGCCAGTGATCCAGCCTATCCAGATCCCTCTGTAGAGCCTCTCTGCCCTCAAGCAGATCAACACTCCCACCCATCTTGGTGCCATCTGCAGTTCACCTGGTACTCTAGGGTGTATCCCATCTGGTCTCGTAGATTTATGGATGTTGACATGTAGTAGTAGGTCCCTGACCATCTTCTTGTGAATTGTGGTGGGGACATTTTGCTCACAGTCCCACTGTCTTGGCTTGGGGGGCTAGCTTCCCTCAGTACAGGTATTACTATTACTAAAGACTGAGGCAAAGAAGGCATTAAGCACCTCAGCCTTATCCTTGTCTTTTGTTACTATATTTCCTCCTGGGTCTAGCAGGGGATGGAGGATCTGTGACCTTTCTTTTATTATTAATGTATTTATAAAAACTTCTTGTGTAGTTCTTTACTTTCAAAGCCAGATTAATTTCTAACTGGGCCTTGGACCTTCTAATAATCTCCCTACATAACCCAACGTAATCCTTGTACTCACTATGAGTGGCCTGTCCTCTTTTCCAGAGGCCATAAACTCTTTTTTTCTCTGATCTTCAGCCAAATGCCCCTATTCAGCCAGGCCGGTCTACTATGCCACCGGCTTGTCTTAAGGCATGTAGGGATGGCCTGCTCCTGGGCCTTCAAGATTTCCTCCCGAAGTAGTGTCCAGCCTTCCTGAACTCCCATACCCTTCAAAACCAATTCTCAAGGGATTTTGAGTAACCTCCCAAATAAATCAGAGTCTGCCCTTTGGAAGTCCTAAGTGGCAGTTCTGCTGTCCCTCTTCCTAGCATCTCCAAGAATAGAGAACTTGATTATTTCATGATCCCTGGTCCCTAGACAGCCTCCAACTGCCACATCTTCCACCAGACCTTCTCTGTTCACAAACAGAAGGTCCAGCAGGGCACCTTCCCTTGTTGGTTCACTTGCCAGCTGCATGAGGAAGTTATCCTCCACACATTCCAGGAACCTTCTGGATTGTTCCCTCTCTGCTGTGTTGTACTCCCAGCAGATACCTGGAAGGTTAAAGTCCCCCACAAGAACAACAGCAAGTGAACATAAGATGTCTCCCAACTGCTTATAGAAAGTTTCATCTACCTCACTGCTCTAGCTGGGAGGTCTACAGCAGACCCCCACAGCACTATCATCTTTATTGACCCTTAACCTAATCCAAATGCTTTCAACCTCATCATCACCGTGCTCAATTTCTGAGCTTTCATAACATTCCTTAACATACAGGTCCATCCCACCTCCTCTCCTTCCCTGTCTATCCCTGCAGAAGAGCTTGTAGACATTGATTGTGGCACTCCAGTCGTGCGAGGTATCTCACCACATTTCTGTGATGGCCACTACGTCATAGTTTTCCTGCTGCATCATGGCTTCAAGCTCCCCCTGTTTGCTGCTTATACTGCGTGCATTGGTATATATGCACCTCAGGTGAGCTACTGAACCTAACACCTTTTTGTGTGTGGGTCCCATTTCCTACCAGACCCTTCTCAGATGTTTCTATGATTTTGAAATACTTATCCATTGTCCCAGTTGAGAGGGCAGAGCAAGATTCCTCGCTAGTCCACCATCCTACAGGCCCTGATGTGCTTCACCTAGGCTTATTATTAACAGGCCCAGTTACCTCCCCTTTCCCCTTCATCACTAGTTTAAAGCTCTACCAAATAGCTCTGCTAACTCAGAGAATCACAGCATGTCAGCAGTTGGAAGGGACCTTAAAAGATGATCTAGTCCAAACCCCTGCCAGAGCAGGATCACCTACAGTAGATCGCACAGGAACGTGTCCACGTGGGTTTTGAATCCCTCTAAAGAAGGAGACTCCACAACCTCCCTGGGCAGCCTGTGCCAGTGCTCTGTCACCCTCACAGTGAAAAAATTTTTTCTCACGTTTTTCTGTAACTTGTGTTCCAGCTTGTACCCATTGCCCCTTGTCCTGTCAATGGACATCGCTGAAAAGAGCCTGGCACCGTCCTCCTGACACTCCCCCTTGACATATTTATAAACATTAATGAGGTCACCTCTCAGCCTCCTCTTCCCCAAGCTAAAGAGACCCAGCTCCTTCAGCCTTTCCTCATAAGGCAGATGTTCCACTCCCTTAATCATCTTTGTGGCTCTGCGCTGGACTCCCTCAAGCAGTTCCCTGTCTCTCTTGAGCTGAGGGGCCCAGAACGGGACACAAGATTCAAGATGTGGCCTCACCAGGGCAGAGCAGAGGGGCAGGAGGACCCCTTTCGACCTACTTGCTACTCCCCTTCTAATATACCCCAGGATGCCATTGGCCTTCTTGGCCACGAGGGCACATTGCTGGCTCATGGTCATCCTGCTGTCCACTAGAACCCTCAAGTCCCTTTCTCCTACATTTCTCTCCAGCAGGTCAGTCCCCAACCTATATTGGCACATGGGGTTATTCTTTCCCAAGTGCAAAACTCTACACTTGCCCTTGTTGAACTCCATAAGATTTCTCCCCGCCCAGCCCTCCAGCCTGTCTAGGTCTCTCTGAATGGCTGCACAGCCTTCTGGTGTGTCAACCACTCCTCCCAATTTTGTATCATCAAACTTGCTGATAACATTCTCTAATCCCCCGTCCAGGTCATTGATGAATATATTGAAAAGCACCGGCTCGAGCACTGACACTTGAGGGACCCCACTAGACACAGGCCTCCAACCAGACTCTGCTCCATTGACCACAACTCTCTGACTTCTTTCCTTCAACCAATTAGCGACCCACCTCACTACTTGGTCATCCAGACCACACTTCCTCAGTTTACCTATGAGGATGCTGTGTTAAATGCTTTGCTGATGTCCAGGTAGACCACATCCACTGCACGGCCATCATCCATCCACCTGGTTATGTCTTCATAAAAGGTTATCAGGTTGGTCAAACATGACTTCCCCTTGGCAAAGCCATGCTGACTGCTCCTGATCACTCTCTTATCCTTGATATGCCTAGAGACAGCACCAAGGATAAGATGTTCCATCACCTTTCCAGGGATGGAGGTGAGGCTGACTGGTCTTTAGTTACCCAGGTCATCCTTCCTGCCCTTCTTACAGACTGGAGTAACATTCGCTTTCCTCCAGTCTTCAGGCACCTCACCTGTTGCCCACGACTTACCAAAGATGATGGAGAGTGGCCTAGCAATGACTCCCGCCAGCTCCCTCAGCACCCACGGATGCATCCCATCAGGGCCCATGGATTTATGGATGTTCAAGTGTTCTAACTGATCCCTAACCTAGTCCTCATCAACCAGGGCAAACTCCTCCTTTATCTTGACTTCCTCTGGGGTCTCAAGGGACTGAGGCTCCTGAGGACAGTCTTCAGCAGTGTAGACAGAGGCAAAGAAGGTATTCAGTAATTCTGCCTTCTTTCTGTCCTCTGTCTCCAGACCATCCACCTCATTCACCAGAGGGCTTGCATTGTCTCTAGTGTTAGTTTTGTCAGCAATGTATTTGAAGAAGCCTCTTCTGTTGTCCTTGACATCCTTTGCAAGTTTTAATTCTAAGGAGGTCTTAGCTTTTCTAATTGCCTCCCTACACTCTCTGACAGCTGTCCTGTACTCCACCCAAGTGGCCAGCCCTTCCTTCCACAATTTTTATACCCTCCTCTTCCACCTCAGTCTGCCCAGCAGATCCCTGGTTAACCATGCAGGTCTCCTGTATCTCTTTCTTGGTTTTCTACCTGATGGGATGCACTGATCCTGAGCCTGGAAGAAGTGGTCCTTGAATACTGACCAACTCTCTTGGGCCCCTTTACCTTGCAGTCCCTGTCCCATGGGGTTTCCCCCAGCAATTGCTTGAAAAGGCCAAAGTTGGCCCTGCTGAAGTCCAGAGTTGCGATCCTGCTTGCTGTTGTGTTTCTACCACACAAGATCCTGAACTCTACCATCTCATGGTCGCTGCAGCCAAGATTGTCCTCAACGTTCACTGCTTCCACCAGAACTTCCTTGTTGGTGAGCACAAGGTCCAGCAGCACTCCTCTCCTGGTCAGCTCATTCACCATTTGCATCAAGAAATTATCATCAATGCACTGGAGGAGGCTCCTGGACTGAGGATGGCTGGCTGTGTGGGCCTTCCAGCAAATCTCTGGGTAGTTGAAATCCCCCATGAGAACCAGGGCCTGCGACTGAGAGGCTACTGACAGCTGCCTGTAGAAAGCCTCATCAACTTTCTCCTCCTGGTCAGGTGGTCTGTAACAGACACCCACCACAGTATCACCTATGCTAGCCTGCCCCTTCATTCTTACCCACAAACTCTCAACTTACTCCTCATCCACTCCTGAATAGATTTCGATACATTCCAGTTGCTCTCTCACGTAAAGAGTAACTCCACCACCTCACCTTGTTGGCCTGTCTTTCCTAAAAAGGACAGAGCCATCAAGGCCCATATTCCACTTATGTGAGCTGTCCCACCACATCTCTGTAATCGCAATGAGATCGTAGTTCTCCAACCACACACAGAGTTCTAATTCCCCCTGCTTATTCCCGATGCTTCTTGCATTGGTATACAGACAGTTAAGAGACTTAACAGAGAAGCATCTGTTACCACTGCTTGTGCCATCCATGTTGGAGTGGGTGCACTTCATCTAGATCATTGTTTTCACCCCTAACCCTGGGATACTTCCCCCGGCTCATCTGTATTGAGCCAGGTTTTATTCCCTTCCCCCTTCCGACCTAGTTTAAAGCCCTATTGATTACAGAATCACAGAATTGTTAGGGGTTGGAAGGGACCTTAAAGATCATCTAGTCCAACCCCCCTGCCGGAGCAGGATCACCTACAGTAGAGCACACAGGAACGTGTCCAGGCGGGTTTTGAATGTCTCCAAAGAAGGAGATTCCACAACCTCCCTGGGCAGCCTGTTCCAGTGCTCGGTCACCCTCACAGTGAAAAAAGTTTTTCCTCATATTTTTATGGAACCTCCTGTGTTCCAGCTTCCACCCATTGCCCCTTGTCTTGTCAGTGGATGCCGCTGAAAAGAGCCTGGCTCCATCCTCCTGACATTCCCCCTTGACATATTTATAAACATTAATGAGGTCACCCCTCAGCCTCCTCTTCTCCAAGCTAAAGAGACCCAGCTCCTTCAGCCTTTCCTCATAAGGGAGATGCTCCACTCCCTTCACCATCTTTGTGGCTCTACGCTGGACTCTCTCAAGCAGCTCCCTGTCCTTCTTGAACTGAGGGGCCCAGAACTGGACACAATATTCCAGATGCGGCCTCACCAGGGCAGAGTAGAGGGGCAGGAGGACCTCTCTTGACCTACTTGCTACTCCCCTTCTAATACACCCCAGGATGCCATTGGCCTTCTTGGCCACGAGGGCACATTGCTGGCTCATGGTCATCCTGCTGTCCACTAGAACCCCCAGGTCCCTTTCCCCTGCGCTGCTCTCCAGCAGGGCAGTCCCCAACCTATATTGGCACATGGGGTTATTTTTTCCCAAGTGCAAAACTCTACACTTGCCCTTGTTAAACTTCATAAGATTTCTCCCTGCCCAGCCCTCGAGCCTGTCTAGGTCTCTCTGAATGGCTGCACAGCCTTCTGGTGTGTCAACCACTCCTCCCAATTTCGTATCATCGGCAAACTTGCTGACAACATTCTCTAATCCCTCATCCAGATCATTGATAAATATATTAAACAGCACCGGCCCAAGCACTGATCCCTGAGG
Source organism: Trogon surrucura (assembly GCA_020746105.1). Lineage (NCBI taxonomy): Eukaryota > Metazoa > Chordata > Aves > Trogoniformes > Trogonidae > Trogon > Trogon surrucura. The sequence continues at coordinate 145,503,181 of CM036617.1, read as the reverse complement.
GACCCCACTAGACACAGGCATCCAGCCAGATTCAGCCCCATTGACCACAACTCTCTGGCTTCTTCCCTTCAACCAGTCAGTGACCCACCTCACTACTTGGTCATCCAGACCACACTTCCTCAGTTTACCTATGAGGACGCTGTGGGAGACGGTGTCAAAGGCCTTGCTGATGTCCAGGTAGACCACGTCTACTGCATGGCCACCATCCATCCACCTGGTTATGTCTTCATAAAAGGCTATCGGGTTGGTCAAACATGACTTCCCCTTGGCAAAGCCATGCTGACTGCTCCTAATAACCTTCTTATCCTTGATATGCCTAGAGACAGCATCAAGGATAAGATGTTCCATCACCTTTCCAGGGATGGAGGTGAGGCTGACCGGTCTGTAGTTACTCGGGTCATCCTTCCTGCCCTTCTTATAGACTGGAGTGACATTCGCTTTCCTCCAGTCTTCAGGCACCTCACCTGTTGCCCACGACTTACCAAAGATGATGGAGAGTGGCCTAGCAATGACTCCCGCCAGCTCCCTCAGCACCCGTGGGTGCATCCCATCAGGGCCCATGGATTTATGAATGTTCAAGTGTTCTAACTGATCCTTAACCCACTCCTCATCAATCAGGGCAGACTCCTCCTTTATCTTGACTTCCTCTGGGGCCTCAGGGGACTGAGGCTCCTGAGGACAGTCTCCAACAGTGTAGACAGAGGCAAAGAAGGCATTCAGCAACTCTGCCTTCTTTCTGTCCTCTGTCTCCAGGGCACCCATCTCATTCAACAGAGGGCCTACATTGCCTCTAGTGTTAGTTTTGTCAGCAATGTATTTGAAGAAGCCCTTTCTGTTGTCTTTGACCTCCCTTGCAAGTTTTAACTCCAAGGAGGCCTTAGCTTTTCTGATTGCCTCCCTGCACTCCCTGACAGCTGTCCTGTACTCCACCCAAGTGGCCAGCCCTTCCTTCCAAAATTTAAACACCCTCCCTTTCCACCTGAGTCTGCCCAGCAGATCCCTGGTTAACCATGCAGGTCTCCTGGATCTCTTTCTTGATTTCCTACCTGATGGGATGCACTGATCCTGAGCCTCAAAGAAGTGGTCTTTGAATGCCAACCAACTCTCTCGGGCCCCTTTACCTTGCAGCTCCCTGTCCCATGGGGTTTCCCCCAGCAATTGCTTGAAAAGGCCAAAGTTGGCCCTGCTGAAGTCCAGAGTTGCGATCCTGCTTGGTATTCTGTTTTTACCACACAGGATCCTGAACTCCACTATCTCATGGTCGCTGCAGCCAAGATTGCCCTCAACCTTCACTGCTTCAACCAGACCTTCCTTGTTGGTGAACACAAGGTCCAGCAGCGCTCCTCTCCTGGTTGGCTCATCCACCATTTGCATCAAAAAGTTATCATCGATGCACTGGAGGAACCTCCTGGACCGAGGATTGCTGGCTGTGTGGGACTTCCAGCAAACATCTGGGTAGTTGAAATCCCCCATGAGAACCAGGGCCTGGGATTGAGAGGCTGCTGTCATCTGCCTGTAAAAGGCCTCATCAACTTCCTCCTCCTGATCAGGTGGTCTATAGTAGACACCCACCACAGTATCACCTAAGCTAGCCTGCCCCTTAATTCTTACCCATAAACTCTCTACTTGCTCTTCATCTGCCCCTGGATGGATCTCAATACACTCCAGTTGCTCTCTCACGTACAGAGCAACTCCCCCACCTCGCCTCATCGGTCTGTCTTTCCTAAAAAGAACATAACCATCAAGGCCCACATTCCAGTTATGTGAGCTGTCCCACCACGTCTCTGTAATTGCAATAAGATCATAGTTCTCCAGCTGCACATAGACTTCTAATTCTCCCTGCTTATTCCCCATACTTCTTGCATTTGTATACAGACACTTCAGAGATTTAATGGAGCATCTGTTACCGTTGCTTGTGCCTTTTACGCCTAACCCTGGGATACTTCCCCTTGGCTCATGTGTAGAGACTCGGGTTTTATCCCCTTCCCCCTTCCAACTTAGTTTAAAGCCCTATCTATTAATCCCGCCAACTCTCCAGCAAGTAATCTCCTCCCTCTCTTATACAGCTCTACACCATCTATATCTCTCATGCCCAGTACTGCATAAACTTCCCCGTGATCATAATACCCAAAACATTGCTGGAGGCACCAGTCTTTGAGCCATGCATTAACTGCATGTACTTTTCTTTTCCTTTCACTATTCCTGTCACCTACTAAAGGGATAGATGAGAAAACTACCTGTGCCCCCAACCCTTTGATCACTTGGTCTAACGACTTAAAGTCCTTTTTAACTCTCTTAATACTTCTGTGATTGATCTCATCACTGCCAGCCTGGACAACCAACAATGGGTAATAATCAGTGGGACTCACCAGTCTGGGCAGTTTTTTAGTAATGTCCCTAATCCAAGCTCCAGGGAGGCAACAGACTTCCCTGTGGGTTGGGTCTGGACGGCAAGTGGGACCCTCTGTTCCCCTTAGGATGGAGTCACCAATGACAACTACCCTCCTTTTCTTTTTTGTTGAACTAGTCCCGATGCATGGGTCTGACTTACTCAGCGAAGTCAACCTTACGTCCCCACATTCATTCACCTCTTCACTTCCTTGGCTCTCCTCTTCCAGAGCCCTGTACCTGTTCTGCAGAGGCAACTGAGCAGGTGAGGGAGGCTGGGCAGGGACCCGCCTTCCTCTCCGAGCCAGGACTCGTTTCCATTCCCCCTCATCTCCTTGGTCCCCTCCTTTGACCTGATGGCCAGAGTGGAGGGGATCTCCTGTTGCATGTGGAGAGTGCTGTGTGTGCATCAGGGAGTGGCTCCACCAATCTATCTCTCTTTCACACCTCCTGATGCTCCTCAGCCTCTCCACTTCTTCTTTTAGCTCTGCCACAAGATGGAGAAGATCATCCAACTGACTGCACCTCACACAGGCACTGTCAGATGCAGCGTCTGGGAAGCACAGGCTCAGGCACTCCCTGCAGCTGGCAGCCTGCACAGCCTCATCCTTGTGCTGGAACACTGCTTGGGTCCCCACACTCCTCCTCGTGGTGGCTTTCTGTTGCAGCAGCTGCCGCTGCCACTGTCTGCGCAGTCCGAAGGAGTCAGCCGTTCTGGTCGCTTTTGAGTTTCGCGGGCTGCCGGCTTCCTCCTCGCCTACGTCACTCGCTCCCGCCTCACGAGATTCCCTCTCAGTTCCGGGTCCCACTCTCTCTCCTCGGCTTCACCGTCCCCGGCAAAGCCCCCTCTCGCCTCAATCCGCCCAGAAATCAGAGAAAAAACCGCTCTTACTGCAGCAGCTGCCGCTGCCCGCGCAGTCCGAAGGAGTCAGCCGTTCAGGCACCTCACCTGTTACCCACGACTTACTAAAGGTGATGGAGAGTGGCCTAGCAATGACTTCCACCAGCTCCCTCAGCACCCACGGGTGCATCCCATTAGGGCCCACGGATTTATGGATGTTTATGTGTTCGAATTGATCCTTAACCCAGTCCTCATCAACCAGGGCAAACTCCTCCTTTATCTTGACTTCCTCTGGGGCCTCAGGGGACTGAGGCTCCTGAGGACAGTCTTCAGCAGTGTAGACAGAGGCAAAGAAGGTATTCAGCAACTCTGCCTTCTTTCTGTCCTCTGTCTCCAGGGCACCCACCTCATTCACCACCTCATCCTGCCTGCCACTGAAGTGATAGAAGAGGAAACCACCTGTGCCCTCGATCCTTTGATCAACTGGCCTAGTGACTTAAACTCCTTTTTAATTGTCTTTGTACTCCTTTGTCTGACCTCATCACTGCCAGCCTGGACAACCAGCAATGGGTAGTAGTCAGCGGGATTCACCAGACTAGGGACTTCTTTGGTAATGTCCCTAATCTGAGCTCCAGGTAGGCAACAGACGTCCCTGTGGGCTGGGTCCAGTCAGCAGACAGGTCCCTCTGTTCCCCTCAGGATGGAGTCTCCAGTGACAATTACCCTCCTCTTTTTTTTTTGGATGAAGAAGTTGTAATGAGTGTGGCTGACTGATTCACCCTTGACAGCCCTATGGATTAACCCCCGCCTGACTCTTCCTTTGCCTGGCTCTCATTGTCTAGAGCCCCATACCTGTTTTGCAGGGGCAACCGGGCAGGTGAGGGAAGCCGAGCAGGGATTTTCCTTCCTCTCCTGGCAGGCACCTGTTTCCACTCCTCCCCATCCTTTAGGTCCCCTCCTTTCACCAGATGGCCAGAGGGGAGGGGATTTTCGGCTTCTTGAGGAGCATGCTGCTTATGATTCAGGAAGTGGCTCCACCGATTTCTCTCTCCGACTCCTTGATACTCCTCAGCCTTTCTACTTCATCCTTCAGCTCAGCCATCAGGCTGAGCAGATCGTTCACCTGGTCACCTCAACACAGCTGTCACCTCCGCTCCCCTCCATGGCAAGTGCCAGGCCCCGGCACTCTCGGCAGCCGAGGCCTGAACACCCACATGCTTGCGAGGGGCCTCTGTCTGGGTGCCCACGGTTTTCCTAACAACCTTTGATCTGGTTGCAACCATAGTTGGTTCTGCAATCAAAAGATCTCTCAAAACTGTACCTGGGTATATTTACAGCAAGTTTAAGTATTCCCCTGTTAACAAAGACTTAGCGTTTATTGCCTTGTGCTTGGACTCATCGCTGCCCTCCCCAAGGCTTCTTATACCTTAAGGAGACAATTAACGGAGACGTTAACGTACACAATCAGGGGCTGATTAACAGCGCTAATGCCTCGTTTAGAGCCCCCGCGGCTGAGGGTGGCTCCACCCAGGCCAGTTCGGCTGCCCACCCTCTAGCTGCTGGCCCCAGCACAGGCAAGCCGCTTTTGCCGGCTTTGAAAAAGCCGACAAAAGAGCTTTTTGTCGGCCTTTTTCACTTTAGATCCCTTCCCCAGAGGAGTCTTACCTGCCTTGAAGCCGGTCTCCGCAGCAAATCACCATTGGGTCGCTACTCCTGCCCTAAAATTCTTTTTCCCCTCTGGGAGAGGTGCATCCCACCTGCTGCCTGCAGGCCCAGCACCTCATAGATCAGCCCATGATTGAAAAACCTAAAACCCTGCCTGTAGCACCAGTCCCTGAGCCATGAGTTCACCTGATGGCTCTTTTCACCTTCTCATTGGTGACTGCCACTGATGGGATAGATGAGAAAATAACTTGTGCCCCTGATCCCTTAAGCAGCTCCCCCAAGGCTCTGAAATCTCTTTTGACTGATTTTGGCTTTCTTCTAGTAACCTCATCACTACCCAGCTAAAAACTAACAGTGGATAGTAATCAGAGGAATTTACTAGGGTGGGAAGTTTTTCCATCACATCCCTAACCCATGCCCTGGTGAGATGGCAAACCTCCCTGTGAAGTGGGTCAGAACACCATATTGGGCCCTCTGCCTACCTTAGAAGAGGGTCACCCATCACAATAACATCTTTTTAGGGTTAGTTCTGATGGTGAGTTTGTGATGACCCAGTCTCTTTAGACCTGGGCAAGTCATTCTCCTCTCCATCTGCCAGCGATTCCTGCAGAACGCCATACCTGTTCTACAAGATCAGTTGGGATGATGGGGGAGGCCGGGAGGGGATACACCTACTTCTCCAGGGAAGGATCTGTCTCCATTCCCCCCATTTCCTAGGTCATCCTCCAGTCCTCCTCCTCCATGTGAGTCCTTCCCACCAGCTGGTCCTTTGCTGATGTTACTGGTGTCCATCTCATGGGAGACAGTCCTCCTCCTCCTCCATGTGAGTCCTTCCCACCAGCTTGTCCTTTCCTGATGTTACTGGTGTCCATCTCATGGGAGACAGTCCTCCTCCACGTATGTCCTTCCCACCACCTGCAAACAAAAAATTCCAACACAAAAGACAGGGCACAGAAACTGGCCCAACAGATCTCCCCTCTTTGTCACGCTGGTGGCAGAGGCACTGATTAGCCTGGTCTTGGCCAGAGGCAGGTCCAACTTCTACCTGAGCTGAGGGAGGCTCTGGAAGTTTCCAAAGGAGCCACTCCCACAGCCCTCCTCTGCTCCCAAAAAACCGCCAAGAGACACAAACCCATGACATTCTCTTCGCACATCAATGTAAACTACAAAAATAACCAAACAGTGTGAGTTAATTTGGTGCTTAAGCCAAGACACCGAAATGTCCCACATCTATTATTCTTCACTTTTGCACAAAAAGCCCATGTGGCTTAAGTGCTTTATGCTCTGCAGCACTTCAGCACCATCTACTGGTGTTCCCCAAATACTTAACAATTAATTGAAACATGAGAACACGCAGCTGGACAATGAAAAACACTTCCTGTACCAAGCTTTTTAACAATTTTTGCTTCAACCTTGTAGTCATTTCAAAATGTTTTACATAGGAATAAAGTTCTACTGACAAAATGAGCCACACAATTAATCACAGAACAACTTCATAAGTACACAATACAGTAGATTCTGGACAGGTTTAACAAGATTCTATTTGCCTTATTTCTTTTCATACCAATGAAAAGATATAAGGCACCCACAGATCATGTGTGGAAGGTAAAGAGACATTTATGAAGAGCAAGACGAACTAAACATGAAAAAAATTTCAGATAAAATTGATGTATTTTTTCCATGCATACTTATGTATATATTACCCATATTTATGAATTCATGTTTTAATTAATTGGAAAGTGTTATTAGAAGGTAACAATGCCACAGACAAATGCCTAGAAATATTTTCCTTTAAAAAAACCCCCAAAAAACCCACCAGAAGCCCACATAAAATGTTTCACTGGATGTTACAGAAGGACAAAGTTACCATTGACAAGGATCAAGAAAATGTTTCAATAGTGTAAAAATTGCAGTATGTGTGGTGAAATTTCCTTTTAGGGAGTGAGACAATCTCAAAAAATGACAAATCTACATAAACTGTCTTTCGGCTTTTCAAAACACAAGCAAAAAATGCCATTTATTTTGTCAGATTTAATCGCATTATGCAGAGGTTTTAAGTTACTGCAGTCACACATAGTATAATGCCCTTTTGCAGTTATTCCGAAGAAAAAAAATAGAGAAAAAAAGCCCAAACATTTTTCTACCAACTACAGTCGTAACTGGCACTTAAATATTTTACTATTATTTTTAAATGCAAATTAAAATATCTTCTGAACAAAACTATTCCTTCTCCCAAGTTGAAGTAACTTTTAACATTGGTAAAATGAAGTCACATCCACAGAACTGCAATAGTTTTGCTTTTTTGCTTCTGTTGCATTCCCTTTTTCTCTGGTCTACTTGGCTTCCTGCTTTCCCCAAATTTGTGGTAACTGAGTATCCTTTGAACCTCAGTTCTGAAGAGTGGTTTAACAGGTTTGCAAATCATTAGCGTGTTAGCAAAATCGTTTCATAAGCCTTCTCCCCTTATTAAAGCAAACAAACAAGCTTGATGACATTCAGCTATAATTGGTACACTTCTGTGCCCATACATTTCACCTAATGCTATGAATAGTTTTGCAGTTTTATTTAAGACAGTACTATGAGAAAACTCACTCTCATCAAACCAGAAGACACCACAATACAGGAAAAGTTTGTAAGTTACGTGGGACAGGATAAACAGTTTTAGTTCCTAGAATCAGGCTCTCTTTTAGCAAATGTTGTCAGCGTCTATCTCACTTCAAACATGCATTTAATTAATACTCACCAGTACCTACACTACCCAACCGGCTATGAGTATACACATTTGAACCATTTTTTTCTGAAGAAGTCTATTTCACCAGGCAGCCTGGCAGATTCACAGAAATGGTGTTTATGGGTGAAACTCATACATAAATATGCATAATACACAAATGCACATAAACATATAAACATGTACATGAACATAAATAATAAATTAAGTGTGGGGACAAAATCCATTTTCCTATCTGTCCTATTTTCTCCCTACATTTAACAATCATTAACAGAAGTGTCAGCAAAACTCAAGTGTTATCAAAACATCAATATATTTATAAATTTTGTTTCATTCAGAGATCTATATCACATTGCTATATAAAATATTTGGAACAAGCACTTTTGTAACACTACACATAAAAACTAATCAAATATCTTGTGATAATACAGAATCACAGAATGTTAGAGGTTGGAAGGGACCTTAAAGATCATCTAGTCCAACCCCCCTGCCGGAGCAGGATCACCTACAGTAGAGCACACAGGAACGCGTCCAGGCGGGTTTTGAATGTCTCCAAAGAAGGAGATTCCACAACCTCCCTGGGCAGCCTGTTCCAGTGCTCTGTCACCCTCACAGTGAAAAAAGTTTTTTCTCCTATTTTTATGGAACCTCCTGTGTTCCAGCTTACATCCATTGCCCCTTGTCTTGTCAGTGGACGCCGCTGAAAAGAGCCTGGCTCCAGCTTCCCGACATTCCCCCTTGACATATTTATAAACATTTATGAGGTCACCCCTCAGCCTCCTCTTCTCCAAGCTAAAGAGATCCAGCTCCTTCAGCCTTTCCTCATAAGGGAGATGCTCCACTCCCTTCACCATCTTTGTGGCTCTATGCTGGACTCTCTCAAGCAGCAACCTGTCCTTCTTGAACTGAGGGGCCCAGAACTGGACACAATATTCCAGATGCGGCCTCACCAGGGCAGAGTAGAGGGGCAGGAGGACCTCTCTTGACCTACTTGCTACTCCCCTTCTAATACACCCCAGGATGCCATGGGCCTTCTTGGCCACGAGGGCACATTGCTGGCTCATGGTCATCCTGCTGTCCACTAGAACCCCCAGGTCCCTTTCCCCTGCGCTGCTCTCCAGCAGGGCAGTCCCCAACCTATATTGGCACATGGGGTTATTTTTTCCCCAAGTGCAAAACTCTACACTTGCCCTTGTTAAACTTCATAAGATTTCTCCCCGCCCAGCCCTCCAGCCTGTCTAGGTCTCTCTGAATGGCTGCACAGCCTTCTGGTGTGTCAACCACTCCTCCCAATTTTGTATCATCAGCAAACTTGCTGACAACATTCTCTAATCCCTCATCCAGATCATTGATGAATATATTAAACAGCACCGGCCCAAGCACTGACCCCTGAGGGACCCCACTAGACACAGGCATCCAGCCAGATTCAGCCCCATTGACCACAACCCTCTGGTTTCTTCCCTTCTACCAGTCAGTGACCCACCTCACTACTTGGTCATCCAGACCACACTTCCTCAGTTTACCTATGAGGATGCTGTGGGAGACGGTGTCAAAGGCCTTGCTGATGTCCAGGTAGACCACGTCCACTGCATGGCCACCATCCATCCACCTGGTTATGTCTTCATAAAAGGCTATCAGGTTGGTCAAACATGACTTCCCCTTGGCAAAGCCATGCTGACTGCTCCTAATAACCTTCTTATCCTTGATATGCCTAGAGACAGTGTCAAGGATAAGATACGTCCAAGATTTCTCATTTCTTTTCAGTTTACTCCTCTGTCTCATTGATACTAGCTATGCTGCTGCTGTTTCTTTGACTGGGATAGCACTCTATATAAAAAGCAAAGGACATTTTGTTCAGACACAATAAAGAGGGTAATACCTTCTTTGAGGAGGCCCAAGAAGAAAGAGTACAGTCCCACTCCTTCACCAGCATTTGCACCAGTCCTGCTACAGGGTCAAGGTTTTCAGAGAAATTTCTACCTAGCAAAAAGACTTTTGATTAAAGGTACTCTTCAACTTTAGAACCAGATATATAAATATCAACCTAAAATAATTGAATTCTGCAGCAAATTCTATCTCCAGCTCCCCAAATCCCATGAAATCACTTCATCTTTTTAGCAGTATGTGCCCTCAAACTGGTTATTCTGACTATACAGGTGGAAGAGTGACACAAGGAAAACTTAAGCCCATGTTGAAACCAAATGCTTCAGCTCTGCCAGAACTCCTAATATATAGCCTTAGCCTGTGCCTTGCCCGTGATATTTATTCCCTCTTGCACAATGTTTTCTACTTTCAAAACATCCTCGATTTCCACCAAATTTTCAACCCAGATACAAATTCATCCCTATTGTAGCAGGTTCCTCTGGAAGTGCAGCAGCAGCAGCTCAGTGGCACCTGCCAGTACACAAGAAGGTACATCTTCCTGAAACAGGACTGAAGGTGAGGGGAAAAAAGTGTTTACGTACCTAAATGCAGGGGAACTCAAAGCAGAGCCAGGCAAGAGGCTGAGAGAGGTGGTTTTCAGAGGCAACAGGAAAATTTGCAAAACTGGATTGAGGAAATGACACCTGGGAAAGAAAATGAGAAAGAATTAAATGAGGTGCCTGAAGAAAGCCCAAAAAATTGTGGGTGAGAACTGCCAAAATATAAGATTTGTCGTAGGAAAAAAAAAAGAACGAATGAAAAAGGGATTTCAGGCACTGATTCCCCAAAAAGGTGTCAGGAGCTGAAAGGCAAAGGCAAAGAACATTGCTCCAGATGTATTAAGGTGGCATGAAATACAATGCTCTACATGTGTAGAAATTTTAGATAGAATACCCAAGTCATTTATCCACAGGTCACCGATAGCACCAAAAGCAGAAAACTCACACTCAGTAAGAATATAAACCAAGCAATCTCCATAACACCTAAAGCCAAACTCCATTGAGGAGTGCTGATGAAGGCAATCCAGCCAACAGAAGCAGTATTGGGGAACCTCCTCCCACGGCAACAGCTTCAGCATGCAAACAGGGAGCAAACAAGGAGCTGCACCAACCACCACCTGCTGAAATCTGAATCCTATTGTGCCCTCTGCAAATTTTCCTAGGGCTGGATTGCTGCTGTGATTTTGGGGAGCTGTAGTTTTCTCAGAAGCAGAACCCGTTCATTTGGGCTAGGTCACAGATTTATGGAAATATCTTTAAAATGGCACCTGACATTCCTCATATCATAGAATCATAGAACAGTTCAGGTTGGAAAAGACCCTTGGGATCATCAAGTCCAACCATTAACCGTACACTACAAGTTCACTCCTAAACCATGTCACCCAACACCACATCTAAGCGACACTTAAACACATCCAGGGACGGTGACTCAACCACCTCCCTAGACAGTCTATTCCAGTGTCTGACCACTCTTTCTGTGAACAATTTCTTCCTAATGTCCATAGCTCAATTCTACTCAAACTGCCAAATGCGCACTCACATACACCAAGTGCACAGCAATTACCACATCCTGTCCAGCCTTCCCTTGGTCGTTCATCCCTCCTTCAAGAAAATCTATGACACAATATTAACACAAGTTGCCTTTTTCTATAAAACATTTAAGAACATGGCACTCTTGGGTACAGGACACATTAAGAATCTTTTGCACTGCACCTGGATCTTGACTAACAGCAGCACTGTGGAACACCCTCTTTTGTGAGATTTACCTTTCTCCCACCAGAACATGTTTCTTCTTCAGTGGGCGTGTTGGGCTCTTTTCTGGCTTTCTTTTCCTCTTCTTCTGGTCCTTCTACATCATCTTTTGAATGATGAGTTAGCTCTTTGCTATCAAATACTTCCAATTTCATCACAGCTATACTGCAGCCAAAGTAGAAATATATGATCATTAGGACTGTGCAAGACACAAACAGCAATGCTGGTCACAGCCAGTGACCTTGACAGGTGTGCACCACAATGTGATTTTTTTAAACTATAAATGAAAATTTTTAAAAAAAAAATCGCATCCCTTAGTCAGCACTTTTATACTGCTTAAGTATCCAAATTGATGTCCTAAACTAAGTCACCAAAATTCTCTTCTGTCACATGGCAGAGTCTAAGAAAGAGTGTGATGTCACGATACGCTTTCTGTCTTGTACTGACCACTGTCCATAAGCCCCTCAAGAAAAGCTGTAACTGCATTAAGGGGATCAGGAGCCGTACAAACACAGTCCTGACAGGATAACAATGTTATCAGTGCTAGTACACAAGTACATTCCTGATAAAACCAACCTATTTAATGGGCAAACCCTACCTAGGTGAAGTCACCAGCTGTCTGTATTGCATCAGTCTCAGCACCTTCTGTATAAAACTCAGAGATACATAGATGTAAAGGTAATTTTGATAATCAACGGTATTACACAGCCACCAGTCCAAGTGACAGCATAGGAAACAGGCTAAGAGCAGCACAGGAGGCCAACTTGCATCAAATCGGGTGTCTAACTTACAAACTTGGGTTCTTTATGAGATACAGAAAATTATTGCTCATTGCAATTCCTGCCCAGCCAAAGCCAGAACAATTCAAATACTTATTTTCAGCTAAGAACAGATGGTCAGAATTTCATCTAGCAAAGCAACATTAACATTTTCAACAATGAACTGAAAAAATAAAGTACATCTCTAAACCGACCAAAAAGCTTTAACACTAACCCAGATGGGCTCTTTCTGCAGGTCAGTCTGACAATGTTCAGCCCCCAGAATTCTAGTTATCCTAGCAAAGTTAACAGCAACAGGTCCTTAGTCAAAGCAAAGTCCTTCTATCAATTTATTCCTCATATTCGTGGAGTGGGAGTAGAAATTTCAGTCAAAATAGTAATTTGGAAAGTTATGTCAGCTAAGTGGTAATCAAAAAAAAAAAAACCCCACAAAAATCCAACAAAATACCACAACAAAAATCCCCCAATCTTAGATTCAGAACCCACTATGAACGATATTTACATCCCAGGCTCTAGAATATTTTTTTCTAAAAGAGAACTGAGCACAAAGCATCATGTCACATTATACACAAATCCCTTAAATGCACTGCATATCAAAATAGTCATCTTTAGAGTTAGCAATATATCTATAACTTAAAAAAAATTAAAAACTAAAGAGAAGTTTCTTGGTTTTGAAGATTATAGCAAATTTCAGTTATTTGTCATCAGGGAAAAAAAAAAAAGAAAAAGCAACAGGGAGAGGGGATATACATTCTGGTAAGCTTAAACTGAAAACCACCATTTTAACACTTATATTTAGCACCTGTTCTCCCCTCACGATCATAAATTGAATGCCCTCATTTTGATCTTCACGCCATAAGCTCACAGCAATATTTACTTCCTGCAGTACAGTTGGGTCAGAATTATCATAACCAAGGTAATGCTCCCACCACAGAAAATGGTTAAAGAAAAGTAAATACAGGCATGTGGTGCAAGTTACTATCATTATTACAAGAAAAAGAAGAATTCTGAGAGACAAATATATTATACCGATACATTCACATCTGCATCTAATCAGGACTGTAACACTACATCATAAAAAAAAAGGTTTACTTTGATATTAATATGTTGAAATACTTCTGCTCATGTATCATTTGCTGTTTATACTTACTCATTTATCAGTGGTTTCTGTTCTGCTGGGTAGGAAAAAAAAAGCAATGAATTTAGTACCTGCCACAAATGAGGGGCTGGAAGAATAAACAATATGAGGAACTAGTGCAGGTGGAAGGGGAGATAGTTCTCAAACCAGATACTGCCAACAAAACTAAGGATTCCTACACTGGCAATAAAGCTGCTTAAGACTCTTCTACTCCAGGGTGTTTATTCCTCCTTTTTCTGCCTCTGAAGGAGATTTCCTTCTCCTTACCAGCACCAATTCAACTGTTACCAAACCTCTGGTGGGAACGCAAAACCTTAAAATTATTAAAAAAAATATCTAAGTTATTATTGGACACAGAGGTGGAGGAAGAAGAAAAATCAGTGACAAGCTAAACCCACTTAACTCTACATGAGCCTAATATTGGTTCATGGTATCAACTTATCACTTGCAATGTATTTTTTTATCCTTTACAGACAAGACATTAAAGAAACATCGTGTCCCTGTATACTGTAAGGATTAATAATGCAATGTTATTGAAGATTACATCATAGAATGGATCTTTTAAAGCTTTAGTGTTTGCATAGTTGCATTTCCAACTACTTCCATAACCGTTTCTGCTGACTTCAAAAAAAAAAAAGCAGTAATAGGAAAGCGCTCACTGCACTCTCTATAAGAGATTTATCAGCTTTCAGTAATTAAAACACCTGATTTACTTTTTACATCCACCACTGCCCTGGGCAACCCATTCCAATGCCTGATAACCCGTTCAGTAAAGAAATTCTTCCTAATATCCAATCTAAACTTCCCTTGGCACAACTTGAGGTTATTTCCTCTTGTCCAATAGGACTTACTACTTGGTTGAAGAGACTGACCCCCACCCTGCTACAACCTCCTTTCGGGTAGCTGTAAAGAGCAATGATGACAGACCTGTGATATTCAGGAGCTGTTGGAACAACTGTCTCAAATTCTACAAAAGTACTTTCAAGTTCCAGTAGAGCTTTTTTTTTTTTTTTAAATGGAAAGTTTAAAGTACAATGAATTAAACAGAAAAGGAAGGATCAATACCAGAACACATGGAACTACAACTCCTCTGGACTGCTGGGGTAAGCTGTGGGGCCATAATTCTTTGATTGGCCAGACAGGCTTCTCTTCGTCCACATTCGTCTTCTGTATATGCCAAAGTATAGAAGCAGTCAGTTACTACCTTAAGACAAAACTTGAAATGGAAGCATAGCACACACCTAACTTCAAGAAATGAAAACATTCCTAGATTCTGCAGCGTAGACATAGCCTGAAGTCTCTTCATTATCAGACCTCCCTGACACTGTGCAGATTTAAGCAAGCTCACCTCTGCATATGCTCTATAATCCGTTTTCCACTGTTGTCCAGACAAAAACTTCTGCTCCAGTGAATGAAGTTCTGCAAGTTCAGACTTCATTAGTGGTCCTGTTAAAATACACACGTATCAAACATAGGAGCTAAATATTTTGTTTACTTCTTACAGTTATATCAAAGAATAAAAAAAAGAGGGTATTTGAACAAGACATTATTTAAACCCAAACACTGATAACTTTTTTTATGAAACATTTAATTGAGAAGGCTGCAGTAGTTTGCAATATGTTATTGCCATCACATTAGTTCCTGAGCCTTATGATAAACAATGTGTCACATGATTGTTAACCTCTCACTTGAACAGTTTCCATATCATCATCCTGGAACTACCTCTAATGAGAGCTGCTAACAAATGCAAGCATATGTTGGAAAAGTGTGTAAGATTTATTTTCTTTATAATTTCTATAATTTTTAATTTCTCTTCTCCCTAGGAGAGAAAAAAAAAAACAAGCAAAAAACACTCTGTGAAGGACAACAGGAAAAGACAAGAGAGACTTTTTTCAGCGGGGTGGGGGCAGAATTTTGTGGTAAATCTTTATGTTTGAAAACACAAAAGCATTTAGATATTACCAAACAGTTTTTGTTCTCAGTTCCAGTCTCCTCAGAAAAATAACCCTATACAAATACACACTGTTGCAGGTTAGGTCTCTGCCAGCCGCTAAACGTGGACAAATGCTCTCTAACTCCCTCTTGCCCCCCTCCCCGCAAATGGAAAAGAAAAGGGAGTGAGGCAGAGAGACTTACAGGTTAGGAAATAAAAAAAACTAGAACAGCTTTAATGAAACAATAATGGAGATAATAGTGAAATTGTAAGAATAAAGAACTATATACAACTATATATAAGCCCAATATTGAACCCAACACCTCCCCGCCCCCCATTAGCAATCACCACTGGTGCTGCAGAGCAGGAGGCACTGGGTAAGCCCCAGGCTCAGCAGGAAGCTCGATTTGGGAACTCAGGATCTGGATCAAAACAGGAGATCAGACAGAGCCCTCCCTGGACACTGGCCATTACAGAAAAGCACAGAAACTCTCATGATGACTCAATTTATACTAAATATGATGTATATGGGATGGAATACTCTTTTTGGTCACCTGTCCTGTCTATTACCCCCTGGAGGTGCAACCTTTTACTTCCTCGTGCCCCCTCTTACTACCCAGCACCCCCAGCGTGGCACACAAGAGCCAGCAGTGGCCTTGGTCACTGTAGGAATAAGTATCAGTAAGAGCCTTTCTGCATCCCAGTCCCAGGCAGTAACCGTAAACATCAGGTGATATCACTGCCAGTAGCACACACTGTCTGCAAAAACATGCTGCTAGTTTCAGAAGGCACAGCCTTTTAGAAGAGACTAAACTAAACAGTAAAAATCACTAAACGGGACTGGAGTTTTTAGCTAAAACCAGGACACACACATACATGCACACAAATCAAAGCATCTGTCCTAACATGTAGCCACTTCTAGAATGTATACCAAAATTTTCTTGCCACGACTCTACCAAATGTAATTATGGGGAAACAAAAAAATATATTGAACTCAAAGTATAGCGGAAAAAGAAAAAAGTATTCATTCAAACATACTACAAAAGTTAACGTATTAAACCACAGTGTCTTTACATATCAAAGCCAGAAAAGATTGTTTCATCTCAGGGAATTTTTCTGAATCAAAGTCAGATTAGTGAAGGAATATTACAGCAAAAAAAGATTCAGCACCATTTCTCTCAATCACAGAATGTCAGGGGTTGGAAGGGACCTCTAGAGATCATCTAGTCCAACCCCCTGTCAGAGCAGGATCCCCTAGGGCAGCCACACAGGAACGCATCCAGGTGGGTTTTGAAAGTCTCCAGAGAAGGAGACTCCACAACCTCCCTGGGCAGCCATCACCCTCACAGTAAAGAAATATGCATTGTGTTTTGCTCAATTACTAATCCAGCTCACTACCTTCTCAACTTGCAGAATCTTAGACGAAATTACCTTTCAGTTTGCCTCAAGCTTTTCCATCTGCTCTTGTTCAGTTCACTCTTTTCACTCCTAGTCAAAGCATGTTCAAGTCTCCCCAGGTTGGATTATTGGTAGAAAAGAAATCCAAAGAGAAGGATCTGAGGTTCAGAGACATTGTGACACTAAACTGCAGAAGCAGACACATTCAGGTGACAGCAGAGGCAAGTCATACAACGGATTTTGTTTAACAGGACACAGTGGTATAAAATAGAAAAATCTTGGAGAAGTGGGTAGAGAATCAGTCACTCAGACTGAAGAAGCTCAAGCAAACTATGCTTTAATCTATCCTAATTTGTAGTCACTTTAACTGCTACCCCTTCAAAACACCAGCTAATCCTCCTGCTAATGGAAGTACTCTGTTGGCCTTCTCTGGTAAAAGTCCTCTTCAGAGGATTTCTCTTGATTACTAATAACTAGCCTTGAGAGAAGAACAAAGGAAAAAAAAAAAAGGCAAAAAATAAAGCAATGGTTTGTGGTATTTTAACTTGCTTAGAATATCTCAGAAATGAACAGCAAAAGAGGAGGAAAAAAACCCAAAAAAGTCTAATTCTTCCAGTAATTCTCCTTCCCAAATTCATAACTGCAGCAGAAATAGCCAGAGGAAAGAGTATGGTTCTAATAAGAAAGTGAGGTGCAGTAACAAGTACTACAGAATTCAGCCCACATAAGAAAACGGGGAGGAATCACCTATGTTCAGGAAATAGAGATAGATATTAATGCACACCTAGTTTAGGTAATTACTTTCTGTTCATTTATTTAAAATAAGCAATTCATGCCATCACATTCCCTATAAATGAAGTGCACAGCAACTTCCTCTTTCAGCTTCCTTCTTTCTGTAATCTCAGTTCAGCTTTGCTAACTCTTTTTGCCATCAAATGTTTGCAATAAAATAAAACAAACAGTAATATTTTAATACATTTTGGCAGGTATTTGCTATCTATAACTTTGCTCTTCTAATGTGATCCCTGATTTAAAATTTTAGACTCCCATTTTCTCTTACTGTTCTGCAGGAATAAGATTCAGCCTCCTTGTAGAAGGCACATAAGCTTATCAAGTGTAAAGGAATAATTAGAATACACGACTGTTCTGTAAAATGGTTGAGATTAGCAGTAATAATTTAAATATTGCAGAAAATTAACCACTAACACACAACATCCAGTCATCGTATTTCATCAGGCTAGATTATGCTTATGGTCTTAGAAGTATATCTACTTATTCCCTCTGTTAGAAATTAGAAATTAAACTTACATCAAATACATGTAATTTAGTCAAAACATGTTTTCTGAACTCATCAACCAGTATTACGTGCTACTGCTAACAACACTAAATTACATCATGACATGACCTAGAAGAACGCAAGATTGCCTCTGAGTATTTTTGTCATTCTTAGAGAAACTGCACACAGTGTAAAGACAGGTAATTAGGGGACATATCCAGTTACAAGAAAAAAAGAACAGATTCTAGAAAGCCAAACATCTAACAGTGAATCCCTTACTTGCTTCCCCAAATAATTACTTTTTCTGTGCAATGCTTAAATATTGCCATGGGAATTTGCATAATTTCAGGGTGATTAATTACCCACATGAGAATATTCACTGTGGGGCATGGGAAGGGAAAGAAAGAGAAGACAGGCTGTGCACTGCATTGCAGAGAACTTTGTTACAATAGGGTAATTCTGACAAGAGAGATTTAGTTACCTCCAAGCTGGGTTTTATGCTAAGCAGCCATAGCCACAAACCACAAGCTGTTAGTCTGGAGGATTGCAGAAAAGCTGACCTGCTCCTTTGCCATACACTGCTACTCCAGTATCCAGTGTGGAATACTTCAAGGGGTTTTTTTTAATATTTTTTTTTTTCAAAACTGTGTGTATTGTCTACATTTAGCCCATATCCAGCGATATACTACAGCAGTTGCTCTAAGGCCTGATGATCCCTGCTCAGCAGAGGAGGGGGACAGGGAAAAGGAGAAGAGACCCACAGGCTGAAATAGAAACAGATTTAAGGAAACAGTAAAACTAATGTTAACACTAATACCAATACAAAGTATACAAAATTATACTCAGCTCCTTGAATGGCCAGTGGTCATATTAAACAGGAAATCCAGTCCTCAGGTGCAGTGTGAGAGATCTCTTCAGGGATGACAACCCTCAAGAGGAGCAGAAAGACCTCCCTCCTGAGCCACCTTCCCCCTTTATAAGGAGGGTAGTATTTACAGGATGGGATACACCTGTGAGCCAGCTCGGGTCAGCTGCCTTGGCTTTTGTCCCTTCCTCTCAAAACAGCTAATGACCTGCACACCATGGTTGGCCTGTGATTCTATCCCAGGGAAATCAGGACAGTGTGTATATATTTTTTTATATATATATATACACATACATATATGTATGTATATGTATATATATGTGTGTGTATATATGTATATATAATATGTGTGTATATGTATACACACACATTATGTATACAAATATGTGTATATATATGTGTGTGTGTATGTGTGTGTATATAAACATTTATATATACAAATATAAATGTTTCTTTAGCAGACCACAGATAAAGAAGCTGCTGGGCTGGCAGCCAGGCAGAGCGCTATAAGCATGCAAGGAAGCAGCTGATGAACAGGGTGAAGATAAACCAGTGCTACGGCAGTTGAAAAGTTTTGGAGGTTTCTTGTTTTCTGTTTGAGATGAGGACAGGTAGAAAGGGAGAAGAGAAAGAGCAGCTAAATGGAAATAAAAAAATTAAAAGAAGTCAAAAGCAGGAGAGCCAGAAAGCAAGATCAGCAAATAATAGAGTTAGAGCAAAGAGAGCTCAGTAAGATAAATGAGTAAGTAAGATAAATGCAGTAAGAAACTGCAATTCCAATGGAGGATGGAGGCTAGGATTTACTGACTCCCACAGAAGGTTAATGTCAAACTAAATATTCTTTAGGAAATAAAAATATATCAAATGAGAATGTGAGAATGGCCAATTCTTTAAGAAGCCGTTGAATATATATATATATATATATATATATAAGAAAAAGTATCTTAAATGCAACAAGCTCTTTCCTCAATGAGACAAAACCTCTTCACTGCATACTCAATTTATTAAAAACCCCCAAACTTTCTTTTTTTCTTCAAGCTGCTGTACCTTGGATGGAAATATACAAAAGGAGCAGACTGCTTTAGAAGCTGTTCGAAAGCAGCTTTTCTGAAAAACAAAAGATGTGAAAGATCCTGGAGAAATTAAGCAATTAATTGCACGAGGAGAGTTCATTATAACAGAGTTGGAGACTTTGTACTTTCTCAAAAAAATACAGAGCTCTGAAACACTACTACTACAGTGACGATGATCAATAACCAGTGTTAATGATTTCTCATGCAACAATACAAATCCATTAAAAAAAAAAAACCAATAAAAGAGCTGTAACCTGCAAAGAAATGAAACATAAATTCTTCCAATCCATCTCAAGTACAAATGAGGACTTTGCTTCCCCTTAAGTAGTTGCTTGAGGGATTTGGGGTTTGTACTATACGGGTAATAGGTTTTTCTCCACTAATTCCAACCTCCTTGAACTAAACCTTCATGTCTGAAACAATTTTGCAGGAAGCAGTGGTAACATGACGCTGTTACGTTTCACTTCGATATACAGGCTGAACAGATAGTTCTTCTTACGTGGTAGCTGTGCATTTGAATGCCAATTCAAGGTGCTACACTTCTACTCCACCCTCAGCTGTTTATTAATATAATTGCTGAATTTCGAAGAATAGATGCAAACATTATAAGACCATGAACAAACACACAAATTCCATATATAATGGAAAAAGAATGTAAATTTCAGCAGAGGATTTGTGAATTCCTATGTGAAGCTTTCTTCTACGTGTCAACCACAGTAACACACATGACAGAAAACTCATTTGTGGTGGTGGTAGTATGAAAAGAGAACTCACTTGTCTGAGACTTCAGCTAATTACCAAAGCTAATTGAATTAGAAGGGGAAAAGGGCAATTTTGGAAGTGTTCATGGATAGTTCCCTTTCTAAAAAAATTTAGTCCCCAACCAGCTCTGTTAGCCATGTTTCTGAATAGTCTGGCATAGGAGCAATCTCTTAGGCTCTAACTCAGTAAGACAATTAATGAAATACAAAGCATTATTCAACAAACTAATTAAGCAGCAAACTTTAAGTTTGCTGAGAATTTCCGTGCTGGGAAAATCCCCCTTTCACTGAAATGTCAATATAGTAACATTTTAGCATGTGACCAAGTATCATTGAGCATAATCATTTCTGGTTTGCCATTTGTGGTAATTTTATTAATAAATGAAGGAGCATTTGAATTCCAGGCTGAGGTTGCTACTACTAGCTGCTTGTACTAGAGGCTGATATGCAGAAAGATCAGAGCTGACAACATTCAGGGGAAGGATCTCTCATAATTTCCTGACAGTGTTGTATGGAAGGGGACAGAGCTTCAAGGGTTTACCCTCGAAGTCTTAATGCAGGACTTTCAGGTGTATATGTTCTCTGACATACTTAGTGCAGGTAACATTTCCTTCCTTAATTTTTTTCTGAAAAAAATGCAACTGGATACATTGTCTCATTACACAGAAATACTCTACTGGCAAACATAAATAGAAAATTCTGAGCAACTATGACCGTAATCATTAAAATCTCATTAGTATTTATTTTTGAATAATACAAAAAGCTAGTAGTGACTCTTTGTTGAGCATCTCAAATCTAACCAACCTATTTTGCAGCATAACAGTATTTTTTATTTCTTGGTATACGATGCAAGATGCCCATTTGTTTATTCTTATACCTTTTAGACATAACATCAACACTGACTTTGAGCATATTGCTGTTCTAGTCTCTAGGAGTTGCAGTGATAGACTTCAGTCAGCTCATAATCTTCTGATGAAGAAGAAACATTCAGAAAAAAAAATCGTTTGACATCACTGCTGATGTTTCATTGATACAAACCAAGAAGTCATCAGTATCCCCCGGTCAAACCCCTTAGCTTCATGTAAGTTGGTGTCAGGATGAACAAGCACTGGTGCTCTACAGACCTATAGCTGAAAGAATTAGCTTTTGAATCTTAAAATCGTGTGTTCAAGAAAAATTAATCCGTGGTTGTGTTTCTCCCTGCTGGGGGAAAATGTAGAGGTAGCACAGTTGTAGTTGTAAAGAAATAACGCTAGGGAGCACTGGAAGTTCTGCGGAAGGAAGCTCTGCTCATACTCTCACCCTAAACTGGGCTGAAAAATTTGTAGTAAGTGCGTGCTGGAGAGCCCGAAAAGGGACCTCCTGATGTTGACCATGCACTTCTGTGCTTCTTTAAACTACCAGGGGGAAAAAAAGTAGTTACAGAATCAGAAAACTATTGAATAAATCAGGAAAGAAGGAACCTTTGGAAGTCTCTAGTCCAACTTTCTGCTCATAGCAGGGCTAACTTCAAAACTAGATAGAATCCTAGAATCATAGAACAGTTTCAGCTGGAAGAGACCTTGAAGATCACCGAGTCCAACCTTTGTCCCAGCCCTATCAACCTACTAAACTATGTCCCCCAAAGCAACATCTAGTCATCTCTTAAACACTTCCAGGGACAGTGACTCAACCACCTCTCTCGGGGCAGCAGTCTTGCCCCTGTGGGTTTTGGTGAAGGACAGTGACCACGCAGCCTCTCTGAGCACCTATTCCAGCACTGCACTGCTCTGAGGAAGGAAGAAAACTTTTCTTTCTGCAGCACTGCAGCTTGTTCTTGTTGCCTGTTCTACACATCTGAGAAGAGTCTGGCTCCAACTTCTGAATATCCCCCTTCCCAACAAGTGGTGGACAGTGGCAAACTAGACCCACTTCCCCTTAATATCCCCTTCTTCAGGCTCTCTGGACCCTGATCTGACACTCCTTCCCCCCTTTAGTGGCTCTCCACTGGGTTTGCACCAGATTGTCAGCATCTTTCTTGAAATAGGGTGCTGAAAAGGGGACACAGTACTCCAGCTGTGGTTTCATGACTATATTGAGCAAGGTGAAATAAACACTTGATAGCTGTTCTCTTTCTTGCCAGTGCAGCCCTACCTTATGCCCTTAGCTTTCCTTGCCACAGGAGCACACTGCTCACGTGTTGCTTTTTTGCTAATTTGCCCGGGGAGGGGACGGGGGCGTCCTGCAGAAAAGGGACAGAGGCACCAACAGAAGGACAAGCTTATTTTACTGTCTATTTCAAAGTATTACAAGAATAAGGCAATGCAAGCTTATTATACTCTAGTTTAAGCAGCAAAGGAGAAGAAGCAGGGTAATGCACCTAATCAGTACTATGTGCAGTTAGCGATAGCTATTAAGAAAGATACATCACCAATCGCCCTAATATCATCATCCAGATCCGCAGTCGCTGGGGAGCCCCTGTTGCAGCGAGGATTCTGGAGAACTGTCCTGGCAATTGGGAAATCCTACGCAGTGCGTCCACTCATAGGTGAGGTCTCCAAAGTCACTGCAAGAGGGTCCAGCTTTTATACTATTAAATAAACAACCTTGCATAACTTCAAACGTGGGAACATCTGGTGTTGTTCGCTCCGTTGGATTCCTCCCACAGCTTGGCCAGGGCTAAAGGAAGAATACAAGGCAGTCTCCCTGTCTGTTTTGGTCCTTTATCACATATTTCTCACCCAAGCCAGGCCTCTGGTCTCACAGTCTTGCAAAATACTTCTAACAAAGCAAGAGGCAGCTAGTTTTCCCAGCCTTGCACCTGGCCTTTAGATAAAGAAAAACCCTGCTGGCTCACACTGCACATTTAGTCTTACAGCAAAGCTTTTACATATTGGCACTAGAACATATATATATATATATATGCTAAAATAGATTATCAATACATCACATATGTGATTAATACTATATAGTCTGGGGTTGTGAGGTTTATCTATAGGTCAGCTTCAGTGCAGGGCCTATGATTTAGGCCCTAGCACTACAGTTGGTCAGCATGATTTACTTCTTGTTTTCTGTGTTCAGATACCCAGTCTCAGGATTTTTCTGTGTTCTGGTAGTTGTTCTAGGCTTAATACTACCATGTGTTATATATGTATATATATATTTGTATGGTCTAAGAGATTTTTAAACACTAATAGCTCGTTTTCTGTTTTGCTGGTACAGAACTATCCTATTGTGATGGGATCTCAGTCAGATCTCATCTCAGTTCCAGGTCTCTGCTCTAGCGATTGCAGCATACTGCTTATACGTACATTTGTCCTTGTCATTTGCAGAATAAATATTAATTAATTGATTAATATTAGCAACATTAACTTAAATGTTGCTCAGTGGCAAATCTAAAACATTTGTAAAGCTGCTCAGTGGATATTAATTGTAAGCTGTGTGTGATTTAGCTACCTTCTGTCCATTCAACCCACACAACATTTTTGCTTCCAATTTCATAAGCAGAGAGAAAATTATTTCCAAAAAGCACTGCCGTAGTAAATAAATCTGTCAATGGCCAAGGAAGGTCTAACTCTACATGTAAGTGCATTTACAGAAAGAGCTCTGGAACACATGGGAAGAAGGAAACCAGTGTAGCTGTATTTAGGTCTCACAGTTTGTGAAGCAACAACCCGCAAATCCATGATGCACCAATAATCAGCCTGCTCTACTGAAAAGGGTGCTGTGCTGAGAGACAGGAGTGCTGAGCAGTCTTCCATTCTCTGACGCTGGCCTGCTGAGTCTTTTTACTTTTGGGCAAATCTTTTTACTTTTACCCTTCCAACGGTGTGCTGAGAATACTGACTTCTTTGCTAAATGTTCTCAGAATCACAGGTTAAAATGCTACCGTTACCATACAGGAGGGTAAGACAGAGGAGCTCTGCTAGATCTGAAGCAAGGAAGGCTATGTCTGTATGTCAAAATAGAGCACACTGTGGAAGGTTTAAAAAAATCAGATTTCAACCTCCAAGTTCACATGGTGCGGTTCTGCTGTGTGCTGTAGGGACTTTACAGTGTATTTGCATCAAATCAGAACATGTTCATTCAACAGCAGCAGTGCGGTCATGCTGGGGTGATCTGCAGCTGTACCACCATCTCTGCAACACCTCACCTTGCAGAGATGTCCTCTGCTGCCCAGAGAACTAGATGCTCTTGTGTAGGCGTATTGTCTGCAGGGAGATGCACCACTTTCCCCCCCACCAGTTGTTCTCCAAGTCACAGAAACAGGGTTCCACAAAACCAAGACATAGTTTATAACATCACTAAGAACATGCTACCTGTGCAGGTAGTCCCAGCATGCTCACTGTTTCAATCATTTGAAGGAAAACTCAGTATGTGAGAGTGCAGGAAAAAAAGAGAAGGCAATATGACAGTGTTCACTAGCTCCTTCCAGACATGCCATCACCAAACTGCTGAGGAGACTGAGCACATTGTCCTGCCCGCATAGTCATCCCACCACTGCTTAGCACTGAGAAATCCATCCCAGAGAATACTTGACACTCACAATAAATAATCTGCACAGCAACATTTTTGGGAATGAACCTGAAGTTCAAAAAGAGTTGACATGTCCCCCAAAAAATCCAAAACCCTGCGTAGGAGAAGCCCTACTTGCTTCTCACATGCTAAACATGAAGCTGCCATCATGGAAATATTCAGCTTGCAATCTGCAAGCACTGTCTTTTTTCTTTCTTTCTTTCTTTCTTTCTTTCTTTCTTTCTTTCTTTCTTTCTTTCTTTCTTTCTTTCTTTCTTTCTTTCTTTCTTTCTTTCTTTCTTTCTTTCTTTCTTTCTTTCTTTCTTTCTTTCTTTCTTTCTTTCTTTCTTTCTTTCTTTCTTTCTTTCTTTCTTTCTTTCTTTCTTTCTTTCTTTCTTTCTTTCTTTTTCTTGCTAACTTCATGGGTTTTCTCTGTTTAGATGATATCTTCTCTGCTGAAGTGTGGGATAACAATGCACAGACTTTCCTTTATAGCCAGAAACGTCTTTGATTGTATCCCTAGCTCTGATGATGTTTTCTGGGTGCCACTCTTGCAACTCATTGTACACCCAGGCTCTGCTCTGACATAGGGTTTAGAATCAAAACCCACACTGGAGATCTGCTCATGGGATTCACTCAGTTTAGCTTGGAAGCCTGTGGGTTGCAGTTCAGCCTTCAGGAACTGGTAAGGTCCATTTCGTTGTCAGAGCAGCAGTTCAAGTTCTTCAAAATGTGCACCACGAGGCAGCTGGAGCCCTGGGCTGAGCCACCTCTTCTGTGGCAGAAGGTGCTGAATTATGCTTTGCAGCCTACGTTGTTGTTTTCAGTCTACTTTTGTCTTCACATGCAATGAAGGACACACTGTCACACCCACAGGAGGGATGTGAGCTGCAGTTGTTATCACACTTACTCTGTGCATGACCGGAACTGGTAACTGCGAACACCAGAACATTACTGAGTGATGTTCCTCAGCCATGATGGTTAGAAGTGGAGACTCGATATGCAATCGGGACCACATGTCAAGATGGGGAAGAACTTGAACTCACATTTACTTGCCCACCTCAACAGAAGCTCCAGGCTGCTAAATCCTAAATGATGTGCAGAGGAATCCTAGACAATAGCCCCACTCTGCTCCCTTGCAGTTGCTGCAAGAAAGTCTGAACAGCCAGATACCTTCATGCTCTGGCCAGCAGTCTATCTGGTGAATCCAAAAGACAGGAGAGGATGATGGATGCAGGGAGAAGTTAAGCCACGTGAATGCCCAATCCCAACTACAGCTTTTTGTTGTTGTTCGGGCACCTTTTTTTTTTTATTCTTTGGGTAACTTTTTTTCCACAGGAGTAACAAACTGAAAAGACTATGACACCTGAATGTGAAAACAGGAATGATCAGGCTGAACCAGGCTCTGCTTCTGAAGCATTTATTCTGAAAAACACACTAGCAGACAGCAGCGTGTCATCACAAGCAAAAAGTGTGCTCAGATTCTGGAGATATTTTTATGATAAAGGTGCAGCAGTGACACTGTTTCAGCAAACCAGAACAACTCCGTTACGTGGAATTTACAAGAAAGGCCAACAATTTATTTTAAGACACATGGCGCATAGTGAAAGAGCCTTGCTTTATAAAATTTAACGTTAGCCTATTAGCTTGTTTGCTGTTAGATAACATGTAAGAAAATGTACATACATGACATACGGAGAAGCCAGAGGCAGTGCCCTTTGAGGGCCTCAGCAAAAGGATCAGAAGCAATGGGTACAAGTCGCAGCCCATAGACTGTGACCAGAAGGAGAAAAATTCTCTTTTTGTGAAAGTGGTGCAGCACTGCAATACATGCTCAGGGAGGCCATGGGATCCCTGTCTGTGGAGATTTCTAAAACCTGCCTGGACAAAGCCCTGAACAACCTGATTTAGCTGTGGTTTCAGCAGGAGTTGTACTAGAGGCCTCCAGAGGTCCCTTCCTCCCCAGATGACTCCACGATCCTGGAATACGCAGGCTGGCAATCTTTATGAGCAGTGGGTCATTTTGCTAACAAATATCTCTTGGTTCTGTGATGACCTTTTCCTACAGCAGCCTGGATTTTTTCTTCTGAAAGTGCTGTTGGCAATGAGACATCAGCGGGTCAGACCTGGTGACCCACATCTGGGTATTCATAAATAAGGGTAGAATTGAAAACTAAAGCAAAGAAAATAATGAAAATACTTACAGAGCTGAAATTGACACTAAATCCTTACAGCAGTGCAATATCCATTTTAAAAGAAAAAAAAATCATAGTTTTCTAAAAGGATAAAAAGAATCCTAGAAAAATGCCTTGAAAAGGTTTCTACTCACCTATTCCTTCTAGAAATTAAATTTCACCTTCTTTGTTCTAAGTCCTAGCAGTGAGCACATCATGTAGCCTTCAAATCCAAAATGAGAACCTGTACGGCTTATGGCTAATTTGTAAGTTTGCTTTGGAAAATAAATGCATGCAGTTGTCATTTTCTTCAGACAAGAGAGAATCTGCTCAGTCACAAAGGATGTAATTGCCTGGTTTGCACTGCACCCTTCCTGAGATTGCTCTTGCCTATGAAGATGTATTTTGGAGAGGAGAGGAGAGGAGAGGAGAGGAGAGGAGAGGAGAGGAGAGGAGAGGAGAGGAGAGGAGAGGAGAGGAGAGGAGAGGAGAGGAGAGGAGAGGAGAGGAGATATTCACCTAAAATAGAAACATTTTTCCACTAGCTCAGAAAGACCCACACTTACACCGAATATTCATGATTACATCTTGATGGTTTTGAATCATTTAGGATGATGTGAGAAAAGACTGCTTAGGTGTATATGCAGTGATGGAAAGAGAGACTGAGAGATCAAGCAACCTAATTGGCCTTCTAGCTCTCGTTTAGGGACTAAAGTTTAAAAAAAAAAAAAAAAGAAAGAACAAATAAGGAAAGTGGGTTTTGGTCTGGGGTTGGCTTTTTGGGGGTTGTGGGTTTTTATTTTCTTTTCTTTTTTCCATTTCAGAACCTAAATATCCTGCTGTAAAAGATGGCGAGAGGCTTAGCAGGAGGAGGTAATGGAAACTGATTCAATCAGAGGAAAAACGTTTGGGTTTGCGTTAGGACAAGTCATATGGCTGGTATGTCGGTTGCCATGAAACAAATGCCATTAGTATCCACTTAACAGCGTCCACATCTGCCTACTGATCACTTTGTGGCTGATGACAGAGTTAACAACGAATTTAGAAATGTTGCATGTAAGTTGTACCTGAGCGGCACTTCTGAGTAATCTGTTCCATGACTATCAAAGGTTCATTTTTTTTTCCCTAAAGCTTTTTGTTTCTGCACTTAACGCTGTTACTAACGTTGAAAGGACAAAAGGAAAATATCAGTAATATAAGATTACAAAACCAAACTTTTTTTCATTTTAATCTAGAGCATTTTAAGTCCCATTGAATGCAACAGAACAGGTGAACAGGCTATATTGCAGAATGGAAACATTATTTTCAATTGACCCATATAGGTTTGTAGAGCTTATCCATGTTGAATTCTAAAGGAACTTTCTAAGTGGGAATAGAGCACAAAACTGACAGCGTAGCTCTTAGCAGGAAATGTCAGGACTGTGCGTGCACAGGGCTTTGTGTTCGTGTCTTCTGAAATGCATTCTTAGGCTTTAGAAGAGCTTTAAGTTTCAAATCAAATCTGTGGACCTTCTGTCTTGTTTTGTTTTGTTTTCCAACAGTGGAAGACAAAACTACTGCCACCAAAATAGCCTGCAGCAAACACATGGGTCATGAACAAGGAGTTAAAGGAAACTCAGACTTTCTGCCTGTGGAGTTGCTGGGTCAAGCAGGGGACAGCTCAAGCTGCTTAGGAGCAGCAGCTCTGGGCCTCTTAACTACTGTTATAGTAAAGTATTGAAAAGGCATGGATCACATCACTTTTTATTTTGAGTTAAATTTAAGGCATCACTAATATCATCTAAACTCAGTTATTAGACCATTATAGCACTTGGTGGATGGAGCAGGTTAGAATTCGAGTCACATTGTTACAGCTCTAACTGTGGTTGCAGTTACATTAGCCCCAAAAACATCTTATACTGATATATATCTTGTTCATCCTCCTTTTAGGTGAATAAGCTGTGTAAGATCATGCACACGAGCATAATACATCCACAACATGGACTGTACTGCCTTAGCTATTCTCAAGAGAATTAGCAAAACTTTTTGTAGCTGTGCAAGTCCACATTTTGGGTATTCCTTAGAAGCTTTGTTCTGCTTTGGCTAAAAAGATTTATATATATATATATATACATATATATATATATATATGAAGAATGAGTTTTAATCTTCATTTTCTTGCATATTCTGAAGGGCAAGTGATCATACAAGAAGAAACAGAATGGTGGCTGAAAATAGGCTTTGAAGCTGTATTGAAAGAAGTAACTTCCTTCCTTTCATCTGCTTCTCAGCCCTCCTCAGAGCCATAGCACCGTGTGTGTGTACTTCTGGAGGCAGGCAAAGCTAATACAGGATGCAACCCCCTGTGTTAAACAAGCTCTTTCCATAACTCAGACAGACTTGCTCATCAATGGCAGGTGATACCACGTATGCGGACGTGGCAATGCTACCAAGGGAAAGACCACACGTTCCTTCTCAGACATCAGTTCCAGGTAAAAACATCTGATCAGCTCTCTCATAGACTGTTTTGTCTTGTGTACTCTCTCTCTCTCTCTCTTTCATTTTTAAAATTGCCACTGGATAATACCAGAAGAATCTATGCTATAAAATGCTGCATGCAGGAGTCACGGGAAGGGTGAAAAGTTGCGAATGGTGGAAGGGAGCCTCACAAGGTACAAATCAGCAGAGCTACTCCTAAGTCAGTATCACTACGGGGTAGTGTCTCAGTTCTGGTCCATTGCTTTAAGTAACAGAATAAGAAACAAAAAACTTCATTTTTGAAAGATGAGCATCATAGCATTTTTCTTAATTATTATTTTTTAAATATGAACAACGTGATCAAAAGCCTGGTAGAATATGCTTCACCAAATGCCTACCTTGTCCAAATATCAGATCAATGCATGTTATGATGTCTTCATGGAAAAGGAGTAGCAAATTAACAAGTACACCAGAAAACTAGTGGCAGTCGATGGTGCAGTCACCATATCACTGAAGGAAGTACTGAATGACTCCTAAAACCCACTTGCTCTTCCTCTTTAATTTTCCAGAAGTGATTTTCCCAGAACCACATTATCAATCTATGATGAGTTCATATATTTGTGACAAAAGACAAAGGATTAAGTCAATATTAAGTCAGGGTAAGGAGACAATTTAAACCTCTGCTCTTTTTTAAGTAATAAAATTTTCACTCTTTGGAAAAAAATGCAATTCATTCATGAAAGCATTCTGTCAAAATTCTGGGTCATAGCTAATAAGAATGACAGGTTTTCACTATGAGTAGGGTAAGATGATATTTTCACGCCTTCAAGCTTCATTAGTAATTAATGTATTTAATTAGTTAAGGAAACAACATTGTGCAACGAGCATTTTTAGATGTTCTATTTACAATGTAGGTTAATAAGGATGACAGCGCTCCAAATGCATGTACTTAAAATAACGGAAAAAATATATATTTTTAAATATTTTTAGAAGACCTGTATCTAAAAAATAAAAATTAGTTCACTTTATTATATGTATAACAGAAAATACTTAAACTGTATGTTCATGCATCCATGGATGTTGTTTATACTACTGTAACACAAAGCGCAAAGGGTTAGCCTAGAGTTTTACCCAGTTTCTAAGCTGACATAATTTATTTGCAAAGGGAGACACATCAAATCTTGAAGACATTCCAAAATGTCCCTAGACTGTGTTGTCTAAAGAAAAAGATTGAATAGGGCAGGCTTTAATTTTCACTGAAATTTCTCACTAACAATTTAGATTGTTCATGTTAAATCTTTGTCGAATAGATTTTAGCCATAAAAATCAAATAATATCCTGGTGTTCTTTTGCCTTTAAATCTTTCACTCTAACTTTCTGAAGAACTCCAATTGGTTTTGTGGATCTTTTTCTGTTCCTTCTCCAATGTTTCTATCTCCTTTAAAAAGTGCATCTAGCAAGTCTCAGTTATGCTGTCTCAGTTATACAGAGAGAAGTCTCTTCAGCAATCTTTCCTTCATTGTTTATAACTCCTAGTATCACCTTCCCCCATCCTTATATCTGGTTATATTCACATATTGGCCTTGAACTTATAGGGCTGTCATTACGGCTGCCTTTTATTTATCGTTTTGTTAACCTCATTGTTATTTTCAGATTTTATTAGCACTTATTTTTCTACTTACTTTGACACAAATGGCCAAAGCACCAAATAGCATTAAGAAGTATTTGACCATGTATCAGTATGGAATATACTAGAAATCTCTCCCCGATAACAACTATTTCTCTGTTTTCTTCATTAACATATACTAACATGGGCTTTATTGCTATTAAAATAGGCAAGAACTTGAGCCATATTATCATACTTTTAAAACTCAAATCAACAATTTCAATTTTTTGTTCCTTTCTTTAGCATTTTGACCTAAATTCGGTCATAATGATCCAGTTGGTGGGTGTTCTTTTATTACAAGAAATTCCTCATAAAGGAGAGAGTCACTTCTACCCCAGAAAGAATGGGAGAAAATGCAGTTTTCCCACAGAATTAGGTCTATAATTTTAAAAAATTTGGTAGGAAATTTAGGAAAAAATCCTGACATGTGTCGGGCACGTTGAGCAATGTTCACAAAACAGACTTAAGCTCAGTGTAAGTATAGCAATGGTGAGAGTAAAGGTGTCCCAATGCATAGTGGATCCTCACTGAGATGCCCTGCATTTCTTCACAGTTCGGGGAGAAGAGTCTGGGATTTTAGCGTGATGAGCTAGGAACAGCCCAAAGTAGCTCATGGGACAGAGCAACAATGCAAGGTGCAGCTCCGTCAGCCAATTCTGGGAGTTAGATCCTTCCCAGCAAGCTAGAAGGAGCTCTCTCCCACATGGACGGAGCTCACAGCTGCTTCAGACAACACATTTACAGCACATCCCAGACTACATGAAGGATTTTCAATGCTTTCTCCAGTTTGGAGTGGGAATTAGAAGCTGATTCTCAAAGCGGGGGGTCTCATCTCCAAGGTGATCAGACTCTCTGTGGCAAGTGTCACAAGCTCTCCCTTCAGCACGATGCCAACCATGTGGCACATTGAAATGCCTGCTGGAGGATGGCTAGTACCCACACCCCTCCCTTTGCCAGGTTTTGTGCCATTCTTGGTCTACACCAGAGACGTCTTGTCTTGCAGAAAAAGAAGCAGCATCAAGATGGACACAAGAGAAAGCCCTGCACAGCTAAAACTCTTACCGCAGAGGGAGGAGAGCTGGGTTTAATCACCGCTGTAAATTTGGCAGGTGAATGTTCTGAGTGGCAGATTCCCAGACTTTAGGCAAGACTTCAAGTCAGTAGACTATGGGAAACTGGAATGTGCCCACCACCTCCTCCCAGCTGCTTTTTGTGCAAGTTTCAGATCATTAGAAGCAATTTACTGGAGCAGTTGCTGAAAAACACGAGCAGGGAGCAGAGCTGATTTGCCCTGCTAAAGCATAGCTGCTGTCAAGATCCGGTGCACATGAAAGGTAAACATGAGGGGAGCTGAACTTCTGCCAAGGTTCTCTAGTAGTTGAGTAGGTGTTTTAAATATGTAAACCTTGGATTTGAGAATGAAAGTCCCTTTAGAGATGCAATGCCCACTCCTTTTTTTTCAGCTTTTCTTTATCTGTGAGAAAGGGAATTGTTTTGGTCAAATTGCACAGTGTTTCTTGGGAGTTCACTCAAATGCTGTTGTTCTCTCAAAGTCTGTTCAATGCATTTAATGAGGATAAAGAACAAGATACAAAAATCACTGGTGGCACAGTTGCAAAGAATGTGTAAGATTGCAGCCTAATGATAAGGAAAGCTCACTCATTGAAAACCGTTGGGATAAACTTGACAGACTGGACAAACTGTGTTAAAGAATGTTTAACACAAAGTAGAAATAAAAAAAAATGTCAGCAGCTGTAAATTTTGGAGGCTGCAACCAGAAAAGCAATTGAAACGGATTTGTTGTGATCCTGTTCCAGCGGGAAAGACAACACTAAGTTTTAACACAATCAGCTGGACTTCAGCTGTCAGTCAGTTGCTCTGAATTACAAGGACGAGGTGATTCTTGGATGCTCTAGCAGAACATGTTGAAGAGGAGTTAGTAGGTGGTGCTATCTGTGCACATGCTTTGGTGGGCTAGGAGATGCACGTACAGCAGAACAGATGTTCAAAAGTAGAAAAGTGTTCCAAAAATACAAACAAGGATAAATACAGCCTGAAAATTCATTTTCTAATGAAAGACTCAGACAGTTTTTACTTCCTGGTTTACTCAAGAATAATTTGAGAGTCACCTGATTATGGTTCATAAATGAGTACGTACGAGATCTCTCCTCTAGCAGAAAAACAAACTGAAGAGGGTTCAGTTACGTCATCAAACTAGTCCACAAGTAGTTGTAGGCTGCTATTAGTTCTTCCCTTAGCTTCTTGTTCCACTCCTTAGACTCTTTGGTCCCTCCAGGTCTTGACCAGGTCCACCCTCTTCTTGACCTTCTCCACCCCCATGAATGGGGTGGCCTACATCTGTACGCAGTGTTCCAGGTGAGAACACAGCAGCAGCTGCTGGAGCAGCACAAGAATTTCCTCTGTTCGGGGGCCAACCAGGCGTCTGCTACAGTTGCCACACTGGTGGCTTGCAGGAGCC
The DNA here is from genome assembly GCA_020746105.1 of Trogon surrucura. Lineage (NCBI taxonomy): Eukaryota > Metazoa > Chordata > Aves > Trogoniformes > Trogonidae > Trogon > Trogon surrucura. Next base: position 145,469,392 of record CM036617.1, on the reverse strand, counting down.
GTGATGGTGAGGATGCACCCTGGGCTCACACAGAACCTGGTGTCCAACTGATCACAAGAGCCCAACGGCTCTAAAGCCTGAGTCGCTAGAGTGAATGACCTGCCAGAAGCACTCCCTGTCTGCACACTCACCAAACAGAAGATTCCAGTAAACAGAGACATCTTTTTGCACTTGACTATTTGCATATAGAAGGGAAGTGAAATTTCGGTTTTAGTAAGTGACTCCTCCACCTAGTACCAGGGCACCTTGTTGCTAAACTAGGTAAGGGTGTGCAAGCATCCAGCGGAACTAAGGTTATGTGGTATTTTTAAACCACTTGCTGATTTCTGAGGGCTTCACATTCAAATGGTCATGTGCCAATACACACTGTAATAGAAGTAATCCCTTTTTTAATTGAGTGTCTCCATTTATAAGGCTAGTGCATTTAAAAGTTTAAAAAAGTCCTTACTGCTCCTTGAAAAATGTTTACATCCTGAGAAGAAAAACTTTTATGAGCATTTCTTTTTGAGAAAAGTTACTTATCTATACTGTTAAACATGATTGATAAATTTTCTGTAGTTCATTGAATGAATAAATTGTGATAAAGCGAACAGCAAGGTGTATGGGGTCAGGTTCTTTAAAGCATAGAACATCTTACCTGTATGAATAAACCTCATTTGCCAATCAGGTCCTAAGTATTTTTCTTACTGCAAAACCTCTCCATACTTGAGCAAGTCTCATATCAAATGCTACCTCATTTTAGCCTAATGAGACTCTTTCTTCTGCTAAGCTTTTCCTTGATCAGTGAGATTTTATACAAAACAAATCGTTCTTTTGAAAAGCCCCAGTGATCACAAACTAAGGCTGTGGCACAGAAAGTTATCAATGATTCAGATTGATAAAATCTCACCATTTATGGAAAGAAGATCAGTCTACCAGTTCTCCAAATATGTTCCATAAAACTAGCACTACAAAACAACCAGCTAAAACAAATTTTAAAATGTGTTCAGAAAGAATCCATGTATATCTAAATCACACCATGTTATTTTAGTGTCTTTTTTTGTTCTGTTTTGGCAATGTGCATCTAGAAAGGGATATCTCCATCCATCAGGTCAATTCCTGTGCTATTACAAGCATCACACAATATCCTGGCATAAACATTCACAAGTCAGGAATGCCTCCAGGAATTACCTTGCTGCAGAAACATTTCTCTGCATGGCAGTTCTCCTTTTGGGGTCTCCCCAGCTTCAAGGAGTGCTGACGTCTCTAATGCTCCCAAAGCCCTTATGAGACCTCCTGAGATGGCTTAACAACAACAAATGGGATGTTTGCGATGCAGAGTAACACAAGTCTTACCCGTTTCAGTCTGTCTGTCTGTAGGCCTCCTGGTCCAGCCACAAAGGACCCAAGATGTTCAAGCAAAGATTAGGGAGGCAGCTTTTAGTTACTGCTTGACATCAGCAGGAAATGATAAGTCATCATCTTGACTGTTGTTTCTTGAAAAAAAAAAAAAAGAAAGAAAAAAAAAAGCTGAACTAGCAGCTCTGGAAACACATGCCCCTTTTTATACAGATTCAGTCTTCTGTGTAATCCTTTTTTCTACCTCCACTTAATGGCCTGCACAACCACAAATGTCAGCATTTCCCTACTCCTTACAGGAAACACGATCACATACGCTGAGCTGCGCGTGAAGCCGAAACCCAGAGGGAGCAGCAGATCAGAGACTTCCGCTTCTGGTAGGGTGCTATTCTGTTTGGCCGTTGATTGCTAATTATAGATTTAGCCTTTCCTATTACCTAACAGTAAAACCTATTATCAAGGGTCTTTATGTGCAATCTCACAGTAAAGAACTGATTTATCATTTCACATGCTTTCTTCCACTGGGTTCTCAGATACTGAAAGAGATTTTAAAAATAATTTTTATAAATGCCTTCATGCCCTACATTGAAAATTTAGCAAAAGGAAAGTAAAATTTCACATGATTTTAGGAACTCCCCTGTAAGTGTCTCTGCAGGAAGTCACAGGGACACATTTGGCTTTGGAAGTAGCGTAATGCTCAGCTCTTTATTTGCAGTTCACTCATCGATGATTGCCACCTTCTCTGTACTGAAGACAAGGTCAGGGCCACAGAATACTCTAAGCTGAAAGGAAACAACACTTCCTCAGGGAGAGGGTGATCAGACATTGGAATGCGCTGCCCAGGGAAGGGATGGAGTCACCATCCCTGGAGGTGTTCAAGGAGAGGCTGGATGTGGCACTTAGTGCCATGGTCTGGCTGATGTGGTGGTGGTGGGTCACAGGCTGGACTTGATGATCTCAGAGGTCTTTTCCAGCCTCAACAATTCTGTGATTTGGTGATTCTGTGCAACGTTATAAAATACCTCTCAGGCAGCTGGAGAATGGGGAAGTTGCTCATCTCGTGCAAGCAAGGTCAGGAAAACAGCAGTTAAATGAAAGTGCAACTCTGTGGCTTGTGGAAATGGCACCTTGACCCCAAATTTCCTTCTGGTCCTGCCTCTTCCTGAGTGGTTCACTCCCACAAGCTGATGAGTGCCAAACGTCTGGGGAGGTGCTTGGTCGGATATACTTCACTGTGCTACAGGCAAGTTAGGTTTCAGCCACGTGACGGGCACATTAACACAGGAGTGTGACCAGAGAGAAGGAACACACCACAGACCTTCCCTGATACTTGCCCTGGGTTGCTCTGCAGGGTCTTGCAGGGTGTGGGTGGATAGGTGGGAGAAGGCAATACTTGAAAAAATAAACAGAGAAAGAGAGCATTCTTGACGGAATGATGGATTAAAAATCATTTGCTCTATCTGACAAAGTGATCTTGATTTCACTTTCACGTATGCAAAATGGATGCAAATTTTTAATAAGTAAAATGTCCCTGCACACTTAGAGCAGCAGACTGATTTTAGACAGATGATTTCTCTGTTGTTTCCATATGAGAAACTGGCGTATGTAAAGGCAGTGTTAATTTTAATAGTGCAAAGACCTTAAGGTGCTCTTCCTCCTGCCTCCCTCCAGGTTGCCGACATAGGTGCTCAGCCTGGTTCTACGTGGCTCTGGTCTTGGGGTTCCTTGTACTCATCCTGCTGGGTGCCACAGCTGTACTGGCCAAGCAATGTGAGTAGATCCTACCATCCGCTTCACCTCTTCATTGAAAGCATGGTTAAACCTCCCAAGCGGAGTGGTACCAAAAGAAAAATGCCCTTAGTGTCGCATTAATGGTGTCAAGTTATACACAAATATGGGAAAATAAATGCAGGGTTCCAAAGCTACCTGTCATTTAATATATATAGCGCAGATGAAGGGGAGTTGCTGCAATCTACCTTGCCATCAGTGGTGCTGAGAGGCTGTAGAAGCATATTTAAAATCATTATGATGATCAAAACATCTGGCCTTACCCACTTAAAAGTTAAAAGTTGCATCCATGATGCTACTTTGAGACCTTTTTGCTTTATTATGTTGAAGGTTTGAACAAATAAAATAAAAATCAGACTTCAGATAATTTCATTTAATCAGACTTCCCTGGTGCTAGTAATGTCATAATCCTCAACATGCTTCAGTTATACAAGAACTACTCCAGAGAAGATACTAATTCCCTAAGAGAAAAAAACATGAGTGTCCCAACTTGTACCTTCCCTGATACCTCCCTAAAATCTCACCAAAATATTGTGTGTTCTTTATATATCCAAATCAAAACTTAAAACTTTTTTTCTTTTCCTGTACTGTCTGTATTTTTCAGCAGCTACACCCTTTGCCAGGCAGTTACACCCACTGAATATGCTCATAACTGTGTATAGCCCCACCTCCCCAATGCGTATACACACACATCCTCAGACTAGGACAACAGAATAACACTGGCTATAAAAATTACGTTTCCTTGACCCTGTTGTTAACTGCAACCTCTTTTTTTGTTGTTGTTCAAGTTTTGAAGGGCAGAGCAGGAAAATCAGAAAGACTGTCCCACTACAGTCTAAACAGCACTGGCAATCAGAGTTCTTCAGAGAAGACCGCCTCGGCAGTGCTCCTGAAATGGCTCATGGAGGAGCTGTGTGAAGATGGACAGGGTGAGGAAAGTTATTTCTCTCACAGCACAGAGGACGTGTTGCATGCACACTTCTGCTGTCTCTGTTTCCATTTCTAAGATACCCTGCAGTTTATGGGAACTCACTGGTACTACCCAGGGAGCATGGTGTTCCTGCATAGAAGTGATGACAGGTTATAAACTAACATTTTAAGGACAGTAGTTTTGCTTCTCTTTCAGCATAGTTTCCAGTACTTTCTTTACACTGTTTTCTGCCAGAAGCTGCTGTCAGAAATCCCATATATTGTACATCCTCTTGTTCTGGAGAACGTTTTCCAGACAATAGCTGTTCGCAGCAAAGTGTAGGAGAGAATTTAGCTTTCCTATCCTGTTGCAAGGATCAGGCAGTGGAAGACCTTCCTGGTCTTTTTTTACTGTGGACCTATTATTTGTTGGTAGACACTAATGCTTTTTTAAAAACTGATCGCAATGATGTTACGTGGAAACATTAGAGGCAGACAAGACAGAGAATGAGGGGGATGTTCCTCCCAGATGTTCTGCATGAAATGATAAGTAGATCTGGGAATAGAAGTGTTCCTCTTATTTAACACAGTTTTTTTGTTTGGCTCCATGGACATCATATAGATGTCATCTAAGTGTTTCTGCTTTCTGATCACACCATGTATCAAATCCACACAAGTCACATCTCATGGTGTCACTTCACAAGGGTAGCATGAGAAGTGTCTTTGCAGCCCTGGAGATCCTGCCACCGCTCTCCACTGGGCAGGTGCACAGGGAGGTGGAAAGGCTGATGACGTGCAGTGGCAGTGCAGAAGCACAGAGCGCCGTGGTGGGGGAGTGGGAAGCTCAGCAGACAAGTGGAGCTGGAGACTCCAAACCTCTCTCCACACCCAGCAAACACATGCTTGGGAGTGGGGAGCAGCTGCTTTTGGATCAGCCAGCCAGGCACACGAACATAAAATGCTACAAGCGAACTGCAAGAAGTCAGGGTAGGAGCCAATGGTTCCCTCTCTCCACCCACAGGAACAACATGTGAGCTGTGTCCTCCTGGGTGGCAACTACACAGGGGGAGATGTTACTACTTCTCTGAGGAGGCTGTAAGCTGGGATGACAGCCAGCGAAACTGCTTGGCCAAGAAATCCCACCTCCTTGTAATTGAAGATGAAATTGAGATGGTAAGTCTTGCAGCAGCCCTAAAATTGTGCAACAGGCATCTGCCTTAGTCGAACATTTCACCCAATGAACATGGCCCAGATGCAGACAAGCGAGAGCCCCTTTAAGTGCAGAGCATCTGTCTTTCCACTTGACAGAAGCTTGTTTTAGAGTGTCTACAGAGGTAGAGCTGAAGAGAAGCACAAGAGATGGAAGTGTGAAAGCCAGAGTAGCTTTGACTGGGAGGATGAAATGCTAAGGGCTTCCCACCCATTTCCGTTATTTGGCTCTAAGAAGAGAGGTCTAATTCAACCACTAAATGGAAGTTCACACAGCCAAAACCCCCTTCTCATTTTCTTTTGGGAAAGTGAATAGCAAGCTATCACTGAATGGCTCTTCTGAGAAACTCATAATTCCCTGAGAAACAGGTCTTTTGCCTTAAAGACCAGACCTTTCCAACCTGGCTCACTGGGGTGAGGAGCATGACTGAGGGCTTTTCCGACAGCTGACGGGAAGCTTGCAAGACTGAGCGCCAGCCTGAACTGAAACTCTGTACGTAGCTGGTCCAGTACATATATGGGCTGTTTGCCATGGCTAGATCCTTGCCTTAACTCTCCAGGTGAGGGACATGAAAAGCAGTGCAGGACACAGGGCAGTGACCTGAACATAGCAGAAAAGTTCTGCTGCTGGATAACCTGCTTCTACTTGTTCCACAGGAATTTATAGACAATAAAGAGAAAGATACCAAATATATCTGGATTGGATCGAAGGTTCCAGACATGAAAAAACAATGGAGTTCTGCTGAAGATCACAGACTAAGAGAAAACAGGTGATTATATGTGGGGAACGGTACTCTGCACAGAAATACAGCTCTGAATCCAAGCTAGTTTGCCAAAGCACAGATCAAGTCCAGCAGGCTCAGGCACTTTTTCAGGGTCTATTTCACAGCCAGTTCCAGGTTAACTGGTTCCTGCTGGGCACCTTTGGAAACAGATTTGTCTTCCACCTGCAAGACCAACCACAGTCACAGTTCATATATGTATTAATGCACAGGGACATTAATACACACTATTCCCACTGAAATGACCACCAGCAAACCCTCTCACTGCAGACCACATGCTGACCGCCTCTGTTGGAAGTACTGCCTGTCACATAGGGTGGGTGCTGGGATCTGTGCAGCTGAAGGGTCCTTCCTCTCCCTCTTAGCATTAAAGTTCGGCATTGTGGCTGCACATAGAGGTTTTCTCATCCTTCTAACACGAACGGTCCTGAGCATCCATCCCTCAGCTGCCAGCAGTCTCTGCTGTGGGTACTCACCCCCCATCTATGCATGGCTGTTGAGGAACTGTGCTTCAGTGGGCCATCAAATGGACATCACCCAAACCTCTCACTCAGGATATTACCAATATTTTTATCCAGTACCAAATTTAAAGCTGACAACTTACTGTGCTCCTTTTGTTCTCTCACCAGGAGATCTATAAATAGAATTGAGACTGACAAGAACTGTGCTGTTTACAGAAGAAAAAACATGATCCAAGCAGACAACTGCCAGACATTGAAGAAGTGGATCTGTAAGAAGAATGCAACTTTGTTGGTGCTCTGAGCCAAAATGTCAGACAACAGGCAGAGTTTTTTGTCAGAAGACCCATTTTATTGATAAAACAACACATGATATAAATAGTTTTACGAGACGTGCAGAAATTTGCATTTTGCTGTTCGGTGCAAACTGGGGAGTCCACTGTTGCCAGATGTCAGTGTGAAGGTCACATAACAGGACCACAAGTCAGCTCATGTGGATCTGGGAGTGCTGAGCCCTCCCACAGACAGACCCTGGCAACAGCTGCCTCTAGGAAAGGCCAGGGGAGCAGAGGCACTCACGTGAGAATGGACACTGCGCACAAGAACCACATGATGGGCAGGAAAGATGCCATCTAAAGGGGATGAAGAGTGTGTTGGAGCCTGCTGCTGTTGTACATATCCCTCCGGCAGCCGTTGCTGAGTTGATGCACTGTTTATTTGGGTTTCAATATTTTACTGTTTTCTGAAGTTTGTGGGTTTTTTTCCCCTTCAGTCTAATTGTGACTTAAAGAAGCCACTTGAGGGCTGGGGAAAATGCATTTATTCCACAGTGTCTTACACTCAGAATCATAGAACAGCTTTGGCTGGAAGAGACTTTCAAGATCATCGAGTCCAACCTTTTCCTAGCCCTATCAACACCACTAAACCATGTCCTTCAATGCAACATCTACCATTCTCTTAAACACCTCCAGAGATGGTGACTCAACCACCTCCCTGGGCAGCCTGTTCCAACACCTGACAACCCTTTCAGTAAAGAAATTTCTTCCTAACATCCAATCTGAACCTCCCCTGATGCAACTTAAGGCCATTTGCCCTCGTCCTATCATTCACCACTAGGGAGAAGAGACCAACTCCTGCCTCACTACGACCTCCTTTCAAGTGGTTGTAGAGAGCGATAAGGTTTCCCCTCAATCTCCTCTTCTCTAGGCTAAACAGCCCCAGATCCCTCAGCCATTCCTCATAGCACATATGTTCCAAACTCTTTACCAGCTTGGTAGCCCGTCTCTGTACCCTCTCCAGCACTTATTCAGTGCTGACCTGCACAACTACTGGGTATACAGATACCAGACCAAGCACAAAGTGACTCATAACAATTATGGTTAATAAACTGGTGGCTTCCATCTTCTTCTAATACTGAACCTTGGGACCTGAAAGAAAACTATTTACTAGAGAAAGGGCTTGGACCATAGAAGAACACTGTAATGCAAGGAAATGGAGATAATAGCCTGCGATTACACCTATATCTTGTCCCTTTATGTTGCAAATTCTTTAACATGAAACCATAGTTACTGCCTGGAAGGTATGATGATGAGGTACTGAAGCAAAAGCCTGGTATAATTAATGCCTGTGGGTGCACTCATTAAATACATTCCTCGGGCATCGAAGTGTCACGGATACACACTATTTCTAGATCTAGAATACAAAAATGCTAAAAGCAGTCTGACTTAGTGCTTTTATTAAACTCATGTATTTGAAAAAAATTAATAAATGTAATTAACTGATTTTTAAGAAATCAGACACACACCACTTGTTTTGCCTTTTAATAAAGGTAGTAACTCCTCTAGATCTGTAGCCAGCATGTCTTGCAAAGGTGTAAAATCTATTTCTCTGTGCCTGCAGACAGGGTTGCTTAATTCAACTTCAGGCAGGATGTCTTCAAATGCCCTTGATGTTAACTCTACTACATTGTGCTTCCCATAGTAAGAAGCTGAATTCTTACCTCGTTTCATAGAATTAAATGATAATTTATAGCAGAAGGGATCTCAAGGCCCTTTTGGGGCCAGTCAGGGGGAGATTCGAAATTCCCAGAGTTTTTGCTATCGCTTTAGGTATTTTTATGCTAGCCACATGGGGTTAGCTGTTTGAGAACACAAAACAAAACAAAACCTGACAGTAAAATCCAAGGTGCTACTCTCACAAAAAATGCACAGACTGGAATTAAAGTCCTTATTAGCAATAAGACAAAAAATTCCAACCTGGCTTCCGAAGTGTAGAGCCTTTAGCTCGCCTTTGCTATGATACACATGATTAAAGGGGCAGCTGCAGTTTCCCATTACATTGTCTCACACCTGCACTAGATGTCCAGTGCTCGTATGGAGGGCTGTGGTTAATGTCTAGCAACTTGTGATGGGTAGCCAACCAACAGACATGCTTGGACGTGAGCTCTTGGTGTAAAGTCCCACAGCTTTAGCACACACACGACTGTGGCTGTGGAACAAAACGCTCGTGAGCAATGTGGTAACACCAACAGACTGACAGTGTCCACCCACGGACACTGATGGGTAATTAATTACAGACAGACATGACAGGAAGGTCGCGGGTGCTGAGAGCTGAGTAAGTGTAGAGATCTTCAGTCAAAAGAGACACCAAGGACGCGATGCAGTCTGCTGCATTCTGCAGGCACACTGCACTGGCTCTTCAGAAGGACTTTGAGGTAGAGATTAAAAAGTGAACCGCACCTCTAGTGTGCCTGACTTCCTCTCAAATGAAAAAGCAACACAGGTTTAACCTAAAAAATGCAGCATCAGCAGCTAAAGAGTCATTTGAAAAATAGCTGCTATTCTCACGTTAAAAAAAACAACGAAAAAAATCCCCCAAACTCAGTGCAGCATGTGTATGAGGAAGAGGATTTGCTTGTTTACTCTAGAAAGAGAAGCAAAGGCAAGGGAAAGACTCCAAAATAAATAAGATATATCTATCTACAAAAGCTATGTCTACAACATACATTTCATATCTTGAGAGAAAGAGATTCTCCATTGAGAAAAAAAATGAAACTTCAGGGTACTTAAAGCATACCCTTATCCATGCACTGGATGCGACTGCTGAATTCATGCTTCTATGGCGGATGTTTCTTGAGCCGTGATGAAGTTAGCAAGAAACACTTAGAACTCCTGCGCTGGCTTCTCTCAAATTGGTCGTGCTGATTATGTTTTAACAGTATTCATGAAGTATTTGAATATTCTCACTAATGTAATTAAACTAGGTTTTGCAGGGCTTTACTGAAGCTCTTACTTGTTTTTTAAGCAGTCACTAAATCTTGACTAAGTCCACCAAAAAAAATACCCATTAAAGTACTTCATCAAACCCTGCTCTGAGTTAAGTGAGTTTGCAGCTTGACTGTTCCTTTCTTAGCATGAGAGACTTCATATACTAAAGATGCTCACTGCACCTCTTAAGAGTCAGATTACAAAAGGGCTCTCACTATAACCTACTGTACTCACAGCTTCTCCATAGTCTCCTTTTAGAACCAAAATTTATCATTTTTGGACTATGTCCATAAATAACACTGATGGAAAAAACACGTTATTTTGTAGTTAACAGAAACATTCAGGTGCATGAGCTCATTAAGAAAGGCTAAAACACGTGGTATGTGCATGCAGTTTCTACCATATTTTTGAAATGTACCTCTAGTATGACTCTAACGCAAATACTTGGAAAACTTGGCAAAAGTGAACAGTGGAAAATCTCAAATTTCCCTCCAAAGTTACTGTACTGTGTGTTTCACTATGCACATCTCAGCATTTCCACTGAATTACTTCAGTTAAATGCCTTTGTTAAAAGTCTGACAGATTTTGAAGTGTGAAAATCCGTTAGAAGTGTTAGAAACTTAAATGCATTCTTTTTTTTTGTGTCAAATGTCTTGTCTTGTGTCAACTCCAACATTATGATTAAAGATCTTTTCATATTCAAAACCTGAAAATTCTTTTTTTTTTTTTCCCCCCCAAATAGTGCCTGAGCTGAAAACCACTTTTAATGGCACAACATTACGACATAAATCACTGTAATTCTGATGTTCTGTAAAAATATTTATTATCTTTTTAGGACTATTGCACATACCATATCCTTCAGAGCTATTTAACTGAAAAACACTGAACCATTTACATATAAATTAACACATAGATTATTAGGTTATTCATACTGTAGAGCCCTGTTACTATGCCCATAAAGAATACAAGCCATTAAAAAAGTGCAGTTCAGTAAAACTAGTGATCATACATATAAAAACATCTTAAAGTGACAAGCTGTTAACAATATCCATACTGTATGGTCCCACTAGGGTCCTATTGCAACAATAAAAAATGAAGGCATAAACAGGACATTGAACAAAACCAGAGATCAATTAAATTTGCAGAAAAACACGGTGAAGGCAAAAATAATTAGAAATTGGCCCAAAACCCCAAATGGACCAACAACACTCCTAATAACCTGTCAAACATGGTGCAATTTTACATTCTTAAAAAAAGAGGGGACACAATTATCTTCCCTTCTTTGAAACCACAGTGCGCTCTAGTGGCTACTCCAAAAGTGGCTCCACTTGTTCCTTCAAGAAGTCTCATGAGGTCTCTGAAGCACCCAAAGTGCAACAAACCCGAATTTTCCAGGTTCTATTTCGAGCAGGGAAGTGTTTTTCCGTGCTATACATGTGAATTTCCCATTTCACCCCTCTAGAAACCCCATAGGAATAGTCCTTCTGGGAAAATAAGCAGCTCTGCTTCCTCTGGGTAAAATGGTTTGAACCTTCAGGTTATCTGCTAGACATCAGTGGACATGGCTCAGCAAGATTGTGCCTTAATTCTGTTCAGGGTCACAGCAATTCAACAGTGCTGACCGTTGCTGCTGAAAATGATATGCACACAGAAGAAAACACTGATTTTTTCCATCCAGAAATGTGCCACTTGCTCGGGAGCCTCATGCTCCAACAGGCACAGGGCATGAGGAAGCCACAGAGAAAAGGCCTTTGCTGTTAATTCTCTTACTCTCTACTCATTCAAATATTCGTTGCCTATTCACACTGAGTACATGAATGCTTGCAGCTTCACTTTTTCATTTCAAACTCTTTTTCCCCCCATCAGTACAGATGCTCTCAGGCAAATAAATGCTCTAGAATTTCAAGTGCAGCTACATAAATTTCAACGGTAATGCTGTCAAGCTAATTTAACAAGGTTAATGTGAAGTAACATTAACAAGACACTGAATAGAATATGCAGAGTCAAACAAGATGCACCCCACCAGACTGGGAGAACAATGATCCTGTCTAAAACAACAGTGGTAATTTCTGCATCACCCTGCATCTGGCAGGCACTGGCAGACCGTCAGGCAGACATATTTCACAACCCATCCCTGTACACAGAGCTTGGCTACGGGAAAAGCAGAAAAAGTACCCCCAGCTGCACATCAAAAATGAAAAGAAAGAGCAGCTGCTTAGGATCCTACAGAAGAAGGGTTAACGGAAGAAATGCTGATGACATGACAACATGAAACTGCAGGCTGAGCAGCAGCTAGGAAAAAATGGGGAACTTAACAAGATGCTGAAGCCAGCACTTTAAATGGTATCTTTTAAAAAACAGAAGCTTCCTCCATGGGCAGAGAATTCTGCCTACCAGAATTCGTTCCAGGCAAGAACTCAGATGTGTTTCCAGGTCCCAGAGGACAGACATAGCCTTTGTAGACATCATACTAGAGCACTAAGTGTCAAGAGTGGTGGCTTCATCCACCTTCATTGTGCTAAGCTAATATTCAAGCTACAGATCCACTTCCTGGTTAAGTAACATCCAGAGGTTGAGACTCCTTTTGATTCAAGATAGGCACAGTCTCCAGAGCCTTTTACTTCGATCCTGTAAGGCAGAATGAAAGATATGATTACTTTGACACTTACAATGAAATAATGCAATAGAGCAACGGGAACTATAGGAATCTCAGGATCTCTCTGCACAAACCCTGATTTACCACAGGCAGGGCACTGCAGAAAGATGATAGCTTGTGCTTTGAAGAGACCACCACTAATATGGTCCTGTTTTAATGGAATCTGGCCCCCAGAATACAAAATCTAGGACTTACATTACTCCTATATCTTGTCTAGCAGTCGCTTTATGTGAAATACGCCCTTAGAGCAAGGATTGGAATTATAGGTTTGCCCTTCTCAAGGATGCTTGCGTGTCTCAAGGACACTCGGCTCCACCTTTGATTTCCACATCCAAAACCAGCCAAAAAAGTTCCAGCAGAAGCTGTGAAACAAACACCTCTCATTTCCCTCTTCCTTAGAACTGACTGCAGCACTACAGTTAAGGGGGCGGTGGAAAACAGGAAGCAAACCTCAGTTTCCACACCGTAGGTGTCCCTTTGTAAGGGGTCTCTGCCAACTCTGTTACAGCGTTCTGTGAGTAGGCCAACCAAACTAACAGAGTCTCTGAAAAAGCCAAGGGACAGATTTGCATCAGTGTTAACATGACTTCAATAGCAACAGCTTAAACGTCAGGGTGCTTGCCCTTCCAAAGACAGGAGGGGCATTTTGAGGCAAGCACAGAGGCAGAAGTCAAAGAATGTGAAGAACCTCATAACTGAAAGTGAAAGCCTTGGTGCATGTCTGTATCAGAGGCAGGGGATAAGCAAGACGGGGAAGGACTGCAATTTTCAACTTGAGATGCCTACATGCTGCCCACATCTCACTTTAAATGCGTAAGGTCTCTATCATATCAAGCCCTCAAGTCTTGGGGATGGACGGAATATAGTCACGCACCACTAGTAATGTCATAAACTTAAGAATTATTTTAATTTTCAGCTTTTTAAGATCATTTCAGACTTGTGAAATCTCAAAGCTTATTACTGTCACTGGCAATACTACCAACTCCTCCTGGCAGGTGCCCCAGGATGAGAAGCAGCCGTCTCTGAGAAGATGGGACAGTCATTGGTGGGAGGAACGAACGGCCCCACACCTGACACTGGTGGGATAGAACACAGGGCCATGACCAGAGAGCAGCTCAGGCAACATAAATGCACAGCTTCACCTTTCCCTCCAGCAGCCTTTTTTGTAGGCATATTCTATAAGGCAGTATGAAAACATCTCTTAGAAGCCTCCCAAATAACTTTGCTATGAACCTCATGCAGGCTACATGCAGGTTTGCACTTCTGCAAAATATATCCTACGATGAGGAATTTGTGTTACTGTAGTTGTCCTTTCCTCCCCTCTGCTGCTTTGGTATCTTGGTGGTCTCTTGGTTTAGCATTCACTTTGCTGTACCGTCTGTTACCATCAGCTCCCATCTCATGTTGCTCCTGAATTTGGCATCAAAAATTTATCTCCTAAATTTAATCTGTCACAGTTTTAACAAGACTATGTGCAATATTTATTGTATTCCATGCTCTCTTCATAATCATCCCTTCAACATCATTCCAGATATTTCTTTTAAGTCACTGTCCTATATCCATATTAGTTACCCGTTCTTCCTCCCCTATAATCCAGCATCACAAGCAACCCCCCCCCCCAACATCAACTTACAATTTAGTGTTTAATGCTTCCCCATGTACCCAAAAGAACCCTTCATTTCTTCTATAGAGCCCAATCCATGGGTCTTCCTTTGTAATCTTCATCATAAAACTCTGTAGGAATAAATCTGTATAAGAAAAAAAGTTTTGCACATTCTGTCCAGTTATCAAAATACAAAGCTTTTGATCTAGGGCTAGAAAGCAAAACAATTATCTTGCCTTTCTCCCAGAAGAAAAAATACTAAAAATTAAATCTACAGAGCACTGCAGCATCTGGATCATGTGTGATCCACGTAACTGAAAGAGAACTTGCAGCTTGATCAGAGATCAGACGGCTTAATTTTGAGACAGAACTCATACAGCACTCAGGTACTGTAGTGAAAGAAATGCCAACTATGAGAATGCAAGTACTTTTCTCAATATTAAGAAATGCTATGGAACTGCAAATGCATCATTTTACTCCCTCCACAAGAAAGTCCTCAAAGAATGATGAACATGTCTGCAGCTAGCACATTTCTCCGTCACTGATATGTCTTCATCATACTGAGTTTTTATTAACAGCTAGCAAGGATCTGTGGAAGACATTTTAGAGATTAGTTAAGGAAGATCCTTGTCCCAGTGTGTGCAACGGAACTGGCGTTTGCACACAGTACACCCAAAAGATCCACCAAGCTGCAGTTAGGATAACTACCTCCCAACTCCAAAGGTCAAGACTAACATATCTACTAACTTGGTCATCATTAACCTATATTGGTATGAGAGAACAGCTGCCTAGTTAAAGATAAATAAGATGCAAGTGATTACCCTGATAGTTGCCTTCAATGTAAGTATTTACAGCTGTGTGCAGCACCAAATTTAATTCAGAGAAGCCTCTGGCATTTTCTAAAACACCTGCTAAAACTGATATGCACTGTTTGCAGGTAGAGGAAGCACACAGCTTTCTGCAAGCTGTGACTCGTCATCAGTTTGAAAGCAGCAGCTTTCAAATCATTCTGCTTAAGAGGCTTCAAGAACACACCAGTTCATTGTGCAGCTCTCTAGAAGGGAGATGGGGTGAAATAAGGACCCCCTTTTTGTTCCCTTACCAGTTCCTGATGATTTTCGATCACCAGGAGGGAAGCATTGTGCAAAGAGCAGGCGCTCTGACTGGAGTTCCAGCTGGCTTCACTGTCCGAGAGGTAGTAACATTTTCTCTTGAAGTACAGCCAATCTGGTGGACAGAGTTCCAGGGAAGGACAGACAGGAAAGTCTATGGCTGAAGAACGGTTTACTGCAAAAAGACAAAAAAACAATCTACCTATTTCTTCCAACTAGAAAAGGTTTCGGAAGCTTCTTAGCTTTTTTTTTTTCTGACTGCATCACATAAAATCATCAAAATCTAACCACAGCAAAAATAATTACTGTAAACTAATCATATACTCTGGCTCCTGCACCCTTATGGTTGCTGACATACCTTTAAAGCGATGATTTGGGGCAGGTTGGTAGAAGTAGCTGAGGTGATAACATATCCTCCCAAGAACTCTTTTAAAACTTAAATACTTCTGACAACTGTAGTTCTTGCAAGTGTTGCTTCCTTGCAGCTGAATTAATAGCTTTGTTTATTGTAGTGTCATTTTTAGAAGAATGACTAGATTGGTTGCGAAGACGGAATCTTCCATTTGTTATCTGTTTTCTTCAACTTGGATTAAAACCAACAGTCTTAATTAAGCTATAAACCTGAATGCCAGAAGTAAACTAAGACTGAACTGAGCCACTGCACCTAGTGGAGTCATTCCTCCAGCACTTGACCACAATTTTAAACAACATGACAAGAGACATCTATTTAACTTTGAGATATGGTAAGCTCTGAATAAACCCTTTGAGGTTTTGAGGGACTTCTGGTAATTTCTAAGGCTAATTATATTTTCCTTTGAAGTGGTTTACACACTTACCAAACTGAACACACAAAATCAAAATGACAGCAGCACCAAGGACTCCAGCAACACCTCGCCACAACCAGATATTTGAGAATAGACCTGAAAAAAGAAATGTCAGGAATTTAAAACAAACAACCCCCCCCCCAAAAAAAAAACAACAAAAACCCAAACAGCAGCTGACAAGGGAGTAAAGCTCAGGATCCATGAAGCTGTTCCAAGAAAACTTCCTCTCCATGGAGAGCAGACTGGGAGAAGAGCTGAAGACTAGGAAGTGTGTGACATTTAGCTTGTCATCACAAAGCCACTTAGCTAACAAGAACTCTGAATTACTCCGAACTTTAATTACATCATTCAGAATATAACCTAATAGCGAGGTAGTTCCCAACACTCCAAAGTAATTGAAAAAGAAGGAAATGAGCATGGAACAAATGAGGGTGGACAGTAAGCCTGAGGTTGACCTGATGCCTAAATATAGCATGGATAAGAGAAATAAGTCACCAGCCTCAGAGCCCAGAATTTCTCCTGCAGAATATCCAGGCCTCATCCCACAGCAACAGCTTTTCAGAGTCTCCTTTTGTCCCTATGTCACTTCCAGAAGCCAGTAGCAAGCTGGGTTTGGAGGTGTGAAGCACCCACCAACTTGCTGCCCAAAGTGCCTCGTGTCCACCCTTGTAGGCAGGGGACAAGGTGCCCCTGAAAGGCTGCAAAGGGAGGGTTGTCTTCTCACCAGTGATCACTCTGGTGCCAGCACAGGGGGCTGCCAGAGCAGCCTCCTACTTCTGTGAAGATGCCCAGCGCACAGGTGGGGTTATCTCACCTCCACAAGCAAAGTGAGCCCCGTGGGATACTGGCAAGGGATGATTCCCAGCCAACCGCACTCACCCCACAGTCCAGACCATGCCCAGAACCTCCGGGCGTTTCTCGGGTGGCTTTTGCCACCTGGACCCAGGTGCCATCTGCCTCCCAGAGCTGCCCTGGGTGCCTGACTCCCCTCGATGGCGGGACCTCCACCAGACCGGCTGCTCAACCAGGAGGGGTGCCCCGAGCAGGAGGGGTTTCCACCGGCCCAAAGGCTCTCGGGACGCCGAAAGGGAGGCTCCCAGCTTCGCGGCTCTGCTCCCGGGCCGGCCGGAGCGGGCAGCTCTCGGCTGCTCTCTCCGGCTGCGGCAGCCCGCCGGCGTCTCACCCCACCCAACCCCTGTCCCTTTGCCCCTTCACCTTTGCGACACCCCGTCCCCAGCTCCGAAGAACCGCTGCCCTCGCCGCCGCCCTCCCTTCGGCGTCCCATGGGTGCGGAACCGCTGGGAAAGGGAAGCTGACGGGGCCGGAACTGCCGGAGCGCCGGGGGTGGGGACCGGGATCTGCTTGCCTCGACCCCGGCAGCAGGGGAGGGCAGAAAGAGAGTCGGAGCCAGCCGGGTTCGTCGTCAGAGTGGATGTGCTGGGTGTAAAAAGGATAGTGAAAGGAATTGAGAAGTGGAGACGTGGCAGGAGTCGCAGCATCGCTCGCGTACCGGGAGGGCTGGCGGCTTTTCGGGCGTGTAAAAGGCGCAACAGCTGGTTCGCCAGCAGGCAGAGGAGCCTCAAGTCTCGGTGCGAGGCTGGCGAGGAGTGCGGTGGCGGTTTAGCCAAAACGGACATCCGTCAGTAAACAGTGTCACGGGCTAGGGCTGAGCCGGCTGCCAACGGAAGAAAAGATGCTCACTGTTAACCCCGCTCCCTCCCCGAAGCGGAAGGGGAAAGGGAGAAGGCATAGAGACTTAGAGTTTGGAAGACTAAAACAGCTTTAATGAAAACAATAATTGTACTAAAAAGGAAATACCGGAAAGAATGGAAATAATTAAGATAATGGTAATAATTAAATATATACAAACCTGATATCGAACCTGCCTCCCCCTCCCCAGCCGTAATGGCCATCACCGCTGATGCTGCAGGGCGGGCAGGCACCGGACCCAGGAGCTGCATTTGGGAACTCAGGATCGGGATTGAGGGCGGACACCAGCCACAGAAGAAGAGAGCTTAACCCCCGTGATCCCTCAGCGTTGTACTGAATATGACATATATGGAATGAAATAGTTCTGTCGGTCAGGTTTTGGTCATCTGTCCCGTCTGCTCTTCCACGGAGGTGCAACTTTTTTTTCTTGCAACTCTTTTACCTCCCGGCACCCCGAGGTGGCACACAACATTTAGCAGCGACCTTGATCACTACGGGAGCGAGTATAAGCAAGAGACTTTCAGCATACCAATCCCTGGTAGTAACTATAAACATCGGACGCTATCACTTCTGGTAGCAGACACTGTCTGTAAAAACATGCTGTTAACTTCAGAAAGTGGAGCCCTTTAGAAGAGACTGGGCTGGAAAGTAAAATCACTGAACAGAGTTGTTCTGGTTTAGCTCGAACCAGGACATATAGAAAAACATGAGAATGAAGGGTTATACTTTATGCTTGCATTTCAGTCTCCAATTACTTGGATTGTCAAAGATTTTGAGCAGTAGTCAGTCGCTGAAAATTATCACCCAAGTTTTCATATTTACAGATAATAAAGAGATATATAAAGTTTATACTTCCATACACATAAAATGTCTTGCAGTTGATTTTAGCCTTTGTCTACAGGAGATGCTCATTTAAGCAATGGACTGGGAGAGCTGGAGAGGTCAGCATACACGGGATGGCACTTGAGAAGTAGCAGAAAGGCCAAAGGGTGAAGAAGAAGAATGCAAGAGATATCTGTAAACAAGGCTTAAAGCATGGTGGATTCAGGAAAGGTAGGCAAGTGAAGATTCCTAGGAGAGGGAGAATGGGAGAGGGGAGAGATAATGGATCCAGAGAGCACGAGCTGTAGACATTTCAAGAGGTTTTGTGAGACCTGGGTCCAGAGAGACAAAGAACGAGAGCAGGGGATTGAATTAGGGCAGCTGGAAGGTTCAACACCTGTTTCATTGTAGAGCAGGTTTTGCATACAAGGAGACAGTGGAATACAAATGTATGCATAGCTGTTACTGCAAGACAAGGTTATTCAGCATTTATTCACTCTGAAAAAGTGGCGTACTCTCTTGCTGTTCATTCCTGCCTACCAGTGATGACAAAAAAAACTTACTGTGGCTTATAACCACAAAGCACTCATGGGTACCTTTTTCATGGTTACTCACCCACTAATACAGAAGATGCTTTTGAAAGTTGCTGATTTTTCTCCAGGCTAATGGGAAAAAAACCGAGAACCCATTACATATTCAGTTGTGAATCATCTGATGCTCCAAAATTACTATAGTTATTAACACCATATGCTTGTAACTGAGACACTCAACCTTTACTCGCCCTGATCAGTTTGGCTAAGACACGTGCAGCCTGAAAAGTAAGCAGCCTGCTGCTGTTATTGAGGACATGGGATATGGCAGGCTCCCACCACCTCAGCCTAACTCTTCATCAAGAAAGGGCTGCTGCTGAACTAAATAGTTCAGCATTTGCACCAAGCATTCAGGCACACTTGCCTGACTCATATTCAGCAGCTGGCTCTCCTTTCTTGTGCCTTACCAGTTTGAGGCATACGGGCCTCTGTGAAATTAAGTCTGTAGATTCCTCTGCACAGGTAACTCCCACGGGCATCATGGGAGGCCATCGGGGTGCTGAGGACAGCTATTCAGGAAAGGGAAACGCTCATTTTTGCAGGACAAAAAATGTATCCTGTAAGGCACTGCTATATGTTTATCTTTTTTCATGGTATTTTATAAAGTGAAGATTGAAAAAAAAAAAGATAGGAATTTCTTAAAGGCAAAAGACAAAAATACCCTCCAGACTGAATCACTGGAAAATAACTTTAAAATATTGCCATAATGTAGGGAGAAAATGCAAGCATTCTAAGTAAAAGCATGACATTGTACATAAATTGTTTTCTCTGGGAAAAAAAATGCCCCCTGCAATATTTGATGCCTAAAGGGACTGACTCAAAAGATTAGAGATGGATTCTGGGATGCCACCTCCTGCTGGCTGCTATAACAAAAAATCTTCGATTTCCTTTTATCAACTACTAATATGCTAACTCTAGGTTTTCTGGGGATTTACGTTCAAGTTATGCAAAGAGAAATCACTGCATGTCTGAAAGGCAGAGCACGCACCTAGGAACCACCTGTGCCGTGCCCACAGTGAGGCACTGCAGGGACATCCGAGCTCAGCTGCTGCTGAGCAGCTCCCACGCCAGCAGTGATCTTGCCGTGGTTGTGCAGACTGGGGTGAACTGGTGTACCCTGTTCTTGGTTGATTTCATCAGTTCATCTTTATCTTCCTCCACACTCAGTGGAAGAGCTGTTAGCAAGTTCAAAATCTTCAGTCAGACCTTCAGATATCTGTACCATGAGCAAGATGCTTGACTTCTGATATTTCTGAGGTGCTTTGGAAACTCCCATAAAAGCTACCTATATCAGACAAGGGTTAGTTTCTTAAGGTCCCACTGAACTGAGACAATCCATTTATTAGAAGAAGGAGTTGAAATAATATTGTGTTTCTTCTTACATTTATTAGAGGTAGTAATCCTCCATTGATACATTGATTAGTACCTCTCACGCAGCAAAAAGCATGGCTTATTTGTAATCTTTTGATTGTACTCCCCCAAAGCCTCCTGATCTCAGGGTGCCTCTGTGCCATAGAAATCCTTCCAGTAAATGAGGAGGATAAAAGTACTGAAATATTTGCTTTCTGCTTACTATTCTTAAAGTTTATTTTTCATTAGTCCTGTGTTCAGCATTTCTTTCTTAGTAGTTATAAAATTTTTACTGTTCTAGTGCCTATTACTTTTTGAGGTGATATATTTTGAGGGTGATATTGAGAGGTTCCTGTAATTCCCAAAGTGAAAATGTTAGACTGGAAAGCCATATGCCTTTGTTTATCTTGAAGTTACAAACATTCCTATTGTATAACATGAAACTAGTCAGATGAGTAAAATTAATACAGGAAATATTTGTGGTTTAGACAATAAAATGAAAGAAAAATATGACAGATGAATGTAGCAGAAATAATGTTGAGTGGTTACGAGACATCTTCTCTGCTTTGTAGTTTTGAACATTGAAAAAGTCTCCTTTAGAAACTATTTAGCAGAGGTATTAGCAGATTGTAAGTAGGGAGGGTTGGAGTATGGGAGAGAAAGCACCACAGTATTATAACGACATGAAAACAATTAACTCTAGTAAGCTGAATAAAACAATTAAAAATAAGACATAGAAATAAGCATGACAGGAAGGAAGGTGGAAACCTCCGATGATATAAAGAAGATTATTTAACCTTATCTACAGAACCTGATGGTCCATCCAGCAATAACAGTTAGTAACTGTACTTCCTGTAAATGTTATCTTCCAGGAAAATGCAGTATTTATTTATAGATAATATGTGATTCACCACAGAGCAAACATCACGTTTAATACCTTAAAAAGTCACTCACCATTTGAAGCCTTTGCAGTCACAAACCAGAAAAGGTTCCCAAAAGTCCAGTCGTAGATTTCACCACTTGCCTTTGGTGTCACCGTACCCACTGTGTGACTAGCAGGTGTCAGAAGTTTTTCCCCAAAATGTCTGCAGGCTGTGCATCTGCACCAGGAAGCCCTTAGCGGCTTGAACTGAAACAAGACTATGCAGCTACATCATCACCCAGAGACCTCCATTGCTTCTACTGATAGGTCCCTTCTCGACTAAAGAGGAGAAGAAAGAAGCACGTGGAATGATCACCTGTGGGTTTTGAAGTGGTGACTCAGCCTGACGCGGGCTCGACAGAGCTGCTCGATGCAGTTTCCTGCTCAGCATCCTGTGCAGTTGTCTCATGGCCACAGCTGGTAGAACTGAGCACCTTCCAGCAAGGGCATAAGTCACATTTGGGCAGCTCAGAAAGGTTTCTTTTCCTAATCTGTATCAATTTAACAGCTTTTCTTCCCAGCGTTGCCTGCTGTACCACTGAAGGTACTGTAGCAAGAAATACTGTCCTCCCTGATGGAATGAAGCAAGGGAAGGATGTCGTATGAGAAGTGCAGCAAAAGGCCTGCGTAGGGTAATGGGTCTGCAGAAGTCAGGCCATGTCATGGTAGGACAGGTATGTGCTAAAAATGAAATCAGTATGTCATTGAATTATATGAGCATTGTACTATTGCCAGCACTACCCTTCAACATATTCTTTAAGTGTCCTGTAAGACTACTTTCTGTTTTGACAGCAGATCTACATTGGCAGTACTCTGTCATCACTGAATTGTCTGTCTGGCAGCAAAATCTTTTCTTTTTGCATTGTTATATTTAGCATTTAGAACCCTACACATTTTTTTTCCCTGTACAATAGTGCAGTAACTTCCTTTTTTTTTTTTTTCCTTGACATAAAATGTCACCTGTCCTTGTAAGGTCAATTCACGTCTTGTGTAGGCATCTGCATTTCTTCACTATCTGTTGAAGTCCTTGACCACCTAAATAATCCAGGGTGAAAAATGACGCGGCCTGAAAATTTTGCAGTATCAGTACTCTCTTCTTTCACCTCTTCAATATTAAATACTTTAGCAACATAACCAAATTAGGTCTGGTGGTGGGCTAGGCATATTATGGAACTAAAAGTAATCCTTATTATATCAATACTCAAAATCAGAGTGAGATGGGGAAAAAATGATTGGCATGCACAACATATATGAGGACCTATTCCTGTAAAAAGTGCTTGTGTTCAATGAGAGTGGCTGATGAGGTAATGCAAAAATGCTGCTGGTGGTTTGGAAAATAGAATATCTGTTTCTTTCACACTGATGTCCTAGGCAAGATTCTCTATGGTAAATATTTAGAGCAACAGGTATCTGCCAGGAAGAGCTTACATTCTAAATAGAAAAGGTCTGCCTTAGGCCAAAGAAAGAAATTATTGTTATCCACATTTTACTGGTGAGAATCAATGTGCAGAGGGCTACAGTCCTCATGGCTACACAGGAAATTTATAGGCAGGAGAAAGGAAGGAGAAGACCCGGTCTTGTGTGTCATCCTTTCTGTTACGAGATGCATTTTAGTAAACAGATGTATGAATGAAAAGGAAACTATAGAACAAGTTAATCTGTTCTGTGAATACTATCTATTGTCTCAGAAAATTCCTGCACAGTTGAAATTAATTTTCTTTTCTATTATGTGTCTGGTTGTTTTATCTTCAATTTTTGTCTCAGCCTTCCTAATTCTCATTTTTGATCATGTTTCATAATTTATGCTCCTTTCCACAGGCTTCCTGCAGAATATATTCCTATGTTTATCAGAGCCCCATGGTCCTCATATCTCCTTGGAAGTTGAACACTTGTTGCTATTTGTTTCCCGTTCTATTTCAAAAAGTGAAACACTGTTTTCCTAAGTAATTTCTGCCACAATCTACAGCTTTTATTCTGAATGAGTGTCCTTTTGAACTCATTTCTTTAAAGCCTTCCTCCCTAAAACCGCACTGCAGTTCCCCGCAGAACAAAACACCTTGGCTAGATTTAACGATGTCCACAGTCTCCATCTCAAGCAGAAAAACCTAGCATCTTGGTGATGATAGAAGTGAGGGTTACTGTTCAGTGGTTTGGCTTTTGATTAGCACCAGCTGCCTTATCTATAGTCTAGTTTCCCTTCGGTGACTTTGTTGAGATATTTGTGTCATAAGGCTACATTTTCTAACAAACCATGCTGAGATCCCAAATTCAAAACTGAAAGCAAAAACGTTTCAAAATATATGCAACTAAAAATATGTTTTCTTTCTTTGTAGTCTGAGGTTGTCTAGTTCTCTAAAAAGAAAAAGAAATAAATAAAATTCCCCATATCTCAGTGTGTACATGATCACCAGAGACTCAGGAGAGTCTGGTGACTTCCTCTCCAAAGACTCGGGGTGTACTCAACATGGTCAAGCATAAGTTTCCAGGACTAGGAAGAACAAAACCAAAACAAAATCCAGACATAAACCAACCAACTAACAAAAACCCTGTAAGGATGAAGCTTGACTTTCTTATGTTGGAAAAAGATCCTTCTCTCCTCTCCCATGGTCCTCCTCCTCATCTAGTAGTTGATCCGGCAGAAAAGGAGGCACTGGCTTTGTCTTCTTTTCTGAATGGCACCTCCTTACAACGGAATGTGGGCAGAGCTTAATTAGCAGTTTCAACCAAGGCAGTTTTCAGAGGGTTAATGTGCATAATTCTGTCTATGTGTGAACACACACATACACACACACACACTTTCTCTTCAAAGGGTACTCAGCCACTTATCCCTGTTTGTTGATACATTCATGAAGGGATCATTATAGTTAAATCAAACTGTACAGGGGGAGAGCTGCATGGAAATCCTGTTTTTATGTCAGTGGCATCACAGCTAAAAGTGGAGGAGATGACTGTTACCACCTCGAGAAGTAAAGCTGGAGGAACATTGCCCCCGTAACTGGGCAGAATAATCCAGTTAATCCACCAAAGACCATATTTGGCTTGAAATACACTGGGCTATAGGTCTATGAAAATAGGAAGAGTTCTTCTGGATCATGGTCACTAATGCAGCCTGCCCTATATCTGGGATGTGCCCTGAGAGGCTGAGGCTGTCAGCCTGACCTAGCCAGGGGAGTGTGAGCCTAAAGCCCGACCACATAAAGAATTAAAACCAGCCCGGTAATTCTCTGCTAGCACCAGCTACAGAAGCTCTGAGAGGTGAGGTTTGGATTGGTTTGGGATTCCCTGTCCTTGGCATTGGGATGAGATGCTGAGGAAGTTTGAGTTACTGTGAAAGGTTTCACCCTTTCCTTGCAGTGAGCATGCCAAAAGATAATCAGAGAATCCCCAGCTGTAAGCTTAAGAGATATTTAAAAACTCCTAAAACAAAATCAGAGAAGGATAACTTTGTGGAAAACAAAAGCACAGAGAGTAAATAAACCACTTTCAGTCCTCCCTATGGATTTCCTTGTAAGCGTTGTCTGTTCCCGAGTCCTGTGATGTTCTGTAGTTTTCTGGGTTTGATGGACTTCGTGTAGTTCCACAGTGGCCATGGGACAGCTTCCCCCTCTCTGTCACCCCTGAGGCAGAACTGCTTGGAGCTGCTACTTGCTGAAGACTCCTAGGAGGAGCTAGGTCCAGTGGCTCCCAGGGAGGAGATACTGAATGCCTTCTCTGCCTCGGTCTTAACTGCTAAGGAGGGCCCTCAGGAGGCCCAGACTTTGAAGACCACAGAGGACATCAGGAGAAAGGAGGAATTTGCATGGGTTGAGGAGGGCTGGGTCAGAGATCAATTAAGTAAACTGATCATCCACAGATGCACGGGCCCTGATGGGATGCAGCAGTGAGTGCTGAGGGATCCAGCAGAAGTCATTGCTAGGCCACTCTCCACCAGCTTTGAAAAGCTGTGGAGAACAGGAGAGGTGCCTGAGGACTGGAGGAAAGCCAGCATCACTCCAATCTTCAGAAAGGGCAAGAAGAAGGACCCGGGTAACTACAGGCTGATCAGCCTCACCTCCATCCCTGGAAAGGTGATGGACCAGCTTGTTCTTGCAGCCATCTCAAAGAATGTAGAAGAAGAGAGGGTTATCAGGAGCAGTCAGCATAGATTCCCCAAGGGGAAGTCATGCTTGATCAGTCTGACAGTCTTTTACGATGGTGAAACTGGCCATACAGATGAGGGGAGGGCAGTGGGTGTGGTCTACCTCGACTTCAGCAAAGCTTTCGACACTGTCTCCCACAGCATCCTCACAGGCAAGTTTAGGCAGTGTGGGCTGGATGATTGGACATTGAGGTGGATTGGGAACTGGCTGAAGGAGAGAGTTCAGAGAGTTGTGGTCAGTGGGTCAGAGTCTAGCTGGAGGCCTGTGACTAGTGGTATCCCCCAGGGTTCAATTATGGGTCCAGCCCTATTCAATCTGAGGACAAAGTGTACCCTCAGCAAGTTCACTGATGATACAAAACTGGGAGGAGTGGCCGGCATGCCAAAAGGCTGTGCTGCCACCCTGTGTGACCTGGACAGGCTGGAGATCTGGGCAGGGAGAAACCTAATGACATTCAATAAGGGCAAGTGTAGAGTGCTGCATCTGGGGAAGAAAAACCACATGTATCAGTACAGGTTGGGGACTGACCTGTTGGAGAGCAACTCTGGGGAGAAGGACCTGGGAGTCCTGGTGGACAGCAGGCTGACCATGAGCCAGCAATGTGCCCTTACGGCCAAGAAGGCCAGTGGCATCCTTGGGTGTATTAAGAAGTGTGTGGCCAGCAGGTCAAGGGAGTTTATCCTCTCCCTGTACGATGTCCTGGTGAAGCCTCACCTAGGGAACCGTGCCCAGTTCTGGGCTCCCCAGTTCAAGAAGGACAAGGAACTACTGGAAAGAGTCCAGAGCAGGACTACTAAGATGATGAGGGGACTGGAGCATCTCCCATATGAGGAAAGGCTGAGACAGCCGTGTCTGTTTATTTTGGACCAGAGGAGGCTGATGGTGGATCTCATTGATGCTTCTAAATATCTAAAGGGCAGGTGTCAAGTGGATGGAACCAGAGTCGTCTTAGTGGCGTCGAGCAACTAGACAAGGGGCAAGAGTCACAAACAGAATCTCCAGAGGTCCCTTCCAACACCTAACACTCTGTGGTTCTGTGATTCTGTGGTTCTGTGATTCTGTGATACACCTATACATTCATATTTTGTTCTTTGGTGATTAAAAGTCAGTGAAAGAACTACAAGTATGTTTCAAAAGTGTCTCGATTAGTGAGAGCAGTGAGGAGTATTGCTTGGGGGGACATCAAGGGACATCAAGATATGCTTTCAAGTCAGAATGAGAGAGTTTTTCCTGTACAATTCCATTTTCATTACCCTTGGCCACAACGTCCTGAATATAAACTCTTTATTTAAGCAAAAGTGTTCTCTTATTTTTTTCCAGTGAGAAAGCATGACATCGCTCTCACATCATCAAGGAATTCCCAGAACTTTCTCCGTCCTCCAGATGAAGGAGAGAGCCATGAATAGTGCTGTTTTAGGTAGGACCGATTCTGCCACAAAGAACAAGGTAAAAATGATAATCCTCAGAGTCACAAAAGGCCAAGGGTTCCAATAGCTGCTGGAGAACGTTGGTAATACTGACGGTTTGCTGATCATATCTCTGCTCTGATGGTGCCACCTGCTTCTGGTGTAGACTTTAGCCTTTCTGTGCAGGAAAAACCTTCCTGCAGGATTTTCTCCTTTGATTGTTATCCAAGAAAAACAGGACAGTCTGCTCTGTTGTCATTCTCTTTAGATGACTCTCTTGCTTCACAATTTCTTCACAGGTAACTGTGGGTTTGATTTGACTATTTTCTGTGCAGATGAGCTATTATTGTGACTCTTTTTTGCAGGCTTTGGTGGTCTCCTTTGCTCTTCATTGTGTGCACTCCCCCAGCAGGGCTGTGTCTAAATCTAATTTACTTTCCCTGACTTAGTCAGGACTAGAGGTGATTTTATGCACAGAGCTGTGGTGTAGGATCATTTCCCTTTTGATGAATTCCATTTTATCCTCACAGGGCCTGGTATCCAGTGTGGCGTCTTAGCAAGGTTTATAAACACACACACGTTTGACTTTGTCATGTCAATCATATATAGGACACGTGGCAATGAATGTGGTTACGCTTTTCTACAGGATCCAGAAAATAAGAATGTGTTAACCTTCCCTTGTGGCTGCAGGGTAGACCAGTGTTTGGTGACTTTGCAATGCCTCCTTGTGAACAAGCAGGGCTGTGAATGTGTGGGCATATATGTGTGTGCCTGTGGGAGATGGGATCTATTTGTGATGACACCTATCACTGAGATTGAAATTATATCCCCAACAGTTGCTGCCTGAAAGTCAGGGATCTGGTATGAGCAAGTCACCCAGATTGCAAATGCATGAAAATTCAGGCTTCTATAGAGGCGGATCCATGCAGTGTCAGGTACTCGTCTTGGGAAAGAATGTGCTAGGCATCTAGAGGGAGCCTGTAAGTGTCCCTTTGACTGGATATTTAGATACCTAAAGATAAATGGGACTAATCCCTCTGCCATTCCTTGAGGAAGCTGGAGTTGACATTCCTGCCTGGATCTCTTGTTTTTGAGTCTCCTTCTGCCCTTTCTGAAATATTTGCAGCTCTTTTGCACATAGTTTTTGTTGTTGAGGATCCACTGCAAGGTGCAGTTTCTACTTTGCCATATCCAATGACAGAGCAGGAATAGTCAGGGAAGCGTCTGCCTATACGAAACCTGAACAGGGAGAGAAAGTCAGATTTAGTTTCATTCCTGACCACAGCTGGATGCAATGCGGTCAGTATCCCTCCCATGAAAGACAGTGGCACATGGACTCACTGCTGAGCTGTCTTATTGTGAGTGGGATCAGAAGCTGCCTTCCTGGACTCTCCCTCCCGTTCCTTCAGTTTCTTCCCCAGACCTCAACAGCAACATGTGGGCTACACTTTCCTCTCCAGAGACCTTCCCCTGCTCTGGCAGCCTCCACTCAATAGTGCTGATGTCACACTTGTCTCAGGGATGGGCTGGAACATGTGAGTCTCAAGGAATCAGGTTGCTACAAATTGCAGTCCCTGGTCTTGCTTGTACTCCCCATTGTTGCCTCTGGGATGGGATTTTTTACTGTTTCCAGACATTGTAGCCCAGTGACTTGCTGGAATATGCTTACATGTCTGTGCTGTGTTCCACGTTGTTAATCCACTTCCACCTCCTCTCGCTTGTAGAGTATGTGAGGCCAAGTAAGTAGTAATGAGCTCTTGATCGTGAATAAAGGTATTGCTAGAAAAGACGCAAAGACCGATAATCCATTAGAAATTCATTTTCTTCATCTGACATACATAGAAATCTTACTGCTAAATAGCCAACACAGAAAGAAAGTGTGCATCCCATCACACCATGTCTTTCCACAGTTTCAGAGACTGAATTTTTGTGTTTTCCTTTAAGCTCATCTCTCTTCCTGGGGCTTCTTAGGAATACACTAAGTAGAATAAGACACCTCTGACACCTTTAAAGCTATACATTGTAGTTAGCCACGTCTTACTTGACACCTGGACATACTTTTCTATTCAGATTGCGATGGGGAAGCCTCTTCAGGTTTCGTGAAAGCAATGGCTCTCACAACCACGTGTCTGTTTGACTTGCTTGGTCTGTGTTTGTGTGCTAAGTCTCTTTAAAGCACAACCCAGCGAGGCAGAGAGTTTGTTCCTTCCCATGGGAGCACACCTGGAGAGAGAAGCTTCCAGATGCAGGACTTGAACCACCAAGAGGCATCTCACTTTTAGGGTGTTTGCTACCATACAGAGGTGCTTGGTGTACAGAGCTAGCAGTAGTTTATAGACCCCCAAAGACATCTCACAGGAGAAGACACAGGTGTAACCCGTCAGCCCTTTGGCATAGAGGTCAAGCAAGCCTAGAGGCAGCCCCATGAAATGAGATCTCACCAGTTCTTCCTTGCTATCAATGATCACCAGGTCTGAATTCATGTCAGTACATTCTTTACGGGAGGCATTCCAGTCTTTTTTTTCCATTTTTTGAGAAAAGAAGTAACAATTCCCCCCATTTTTTTCCCAGCCTTGGAAACAGCCTGCAGGAAGGAAGAACAGGGTTGGAAAAGTCCGTGTTCACACTCACAAAAGGGTCCCATTGCAAATGAATAGTAAGAGAGAGTAAGTTACAACTAGAAAAGTACCTGTATTGTCTGGCTTATCATTTTCTCCAGGCGACCAGGGATCCCTTCCAGTCTCTGTAGCTAATACTGGCCTGAGAGTCACTAGGCATGGGTGAGAGAAGTAGAATCACACATAAAATAAACCAACCTTTTAAATCTTTGCTCAGGAGATAAAGTGTAATGATTAGGACAAAAAGCAGCTTTCTCTTTTCAAATGCCTTATTTGGCTGCTGCAAAATATGGCAATAGAGATATTACTGAAAGAAAGAACATTTCTCTTTACTGCCAGGCAGGGTACCGAGAGGAACAGAGAATGGGGCCTGGAAAGGGTGATATGGTTTGAGAAGACAGTCACTGTGCAATGTAGTTTTACTGGTTATGTAGCACCTCCTGAACAGCAAAAAGGAATTGTACTTCAGTCTTATGCTAAGAATGGAGGGGTATTTGAAAAGCAGGATGATTTTTGTCCGTCCTGCTCACTGCAATGCTGTGATGCCAAAGGGATTCTTATCCTCACGTTCATTCACCTTGCCACGGGCTCCTCTGGATGAGCATGAGGGAGTAATCTGTTCTTTCCTTCAAAACAGTAATGCAGTGCTGCCCAAGCGCTACTTTTAAAGAAGATGAAAAAGTGAAACAACTCTGGGCTTGAAAACTCATCCTGTGAGTGTACAGGGTAATGTGGTTTAGTCCCAAGATGAGAGACTTTTTTTCATTGCTTTTTCTTCTGAACAAAATCAAACAACACTTTCCCCCATCCCTTTAAAAAAACAATCTAAAAGGCTTCTGGAAAGTATCTTTGAATACCAAGAGAATTACCTACCTCCTGCCTCTTCAGAAGTGCTGGAGGATGATTTTGAGTCAGAAGTGTTGCTTGCAGTTGGGTGATCTGGAAATAAGAATACAATTTGTGCTTTGAATGGCTGACCATTTTGCCGTACCCTGTCAGAGCTCTTCTGGACCTCTTTGACCCCCACCATCACCCCGCACAGAATGCCTCCTCCTCACCTATTCGCATCTTGATTCAAATAAAACTGGGACCATAATGCACTGGCATCTCCTGGTGCAAAGCAGTTATCAAACTACTCTTTTTATTAATTGCTGAATTGTGAATTGTAATAGTAAAGATGTAAGCAAATTCTGGCTTAGCTACCCCTTTCAAATGAGGTTTATTCATACTAATGTCAAGATTTTTGGTGACGAGATATAAGATCATTGCCTTGAAATATTCTCTTGCATCGCAATCACAATACTAACAGGCATTATCTAATCTTGACTTGTTTCTTGAAAATATTTGTGTAATAAATTATTTATTGTTTGTACATTTTAACCACAGTTGGTTCAAAACTACTGTCTTCTTTCTTCACACTAGTCTTCTGTTGCTGCTGGTTTTAATTTGAATGTCTTAGATGTCAGTCAGTGGGTGAGACTCACAAATTCGTTGCAGTTATTACATTGCTGGCAGGACTTACACAGGAATATCAGACACACAGCTAAGGCCAGTAGGAGGATTATCACAGCAATAAATACAGTGACATGTCTTCTGGAGCAACGTCTTTTACCTACAGATAGACAACGAAAAATAAAGATTAGGAAAACATCTGAAGATGAACTCTTCGTCTTTATTCAAAGATGCCCTTTTCAGGCTCTCACTCAGACAAGTCTTTCATGTTAGGCACAGCCCTTCAGTGCTGTCCCATCAGATATTTGCTCTTCTTGCAATAGACACAGCCTGAATGCATTTTTTTTCCATCACAGACATTTATCCTGAACTCTTCTGCCATCACCTAGAATATTTTGCTAAATTCTTTTGCACTTTATAGTAGAACTAAGTACTCATCACAATCCTTGTCTATTCTCTCAAGTAGTACGAAAGCAAAACCCAGTCAACCTACCAAATAAAGATCCTGAGGTGTTATACTCCTCAGCAAAACAAATTTTTCAGAGGAGTTGGCCTGTGTTCTCTTTCTGGTTTGATAGTGGTTTGTGGACTTTCAGGAAATTGTTGTGATATTCATTAGTCTGCCAACTCATTGGGTACTGGCTGGGTGCTACAGAGCACAAGGAGGTCCAAGAGGGTTTGGCAGTTGCCTTCACCCTGAGAACAGGCCTTCCCAAAGACCTGGGAAGAGGCCTGTCCCAGAGACTTGCCAAGGATGGCCATAAGATCTGATGACTCAACTCGGGTATGAACTGCCAGAGAACCAATTTCAGTCTGCTCTGTCAGTTTTGTGGGTGTCTCCACTACATTATTGGTATAGTCGGCAGGATGGTGATAGAGGAATAATTATGGAGGCTGAACTGTGCACCTTCTCCCCTGGACAAGGGAGAAGTGGTCTCACTCAGTTGCAGTCATAGAAAGGCTGGAACAGAGCCACACAAGTTTTTGGGGTGGCAGAGATAAAGAAGCTATGTGTGCCATCCTGGATGCCTGTGTAATTCAGGTGCAAGAACATTCTGAAATGCTATAGAATCAAAAGTTGATTGTTTGGAGATGGAACTGAAAAGAGAGAGTCTGTTGGTGGACATCATGTTAGCATAGGCAAAAAAAGGCTTCCAGTGTTTCCCAGATCTGAAAGTTAATCACAGGTGGAGACCCTGAGGATTGGGATGAGGACATGGGAGGAGACACCAATGAATATAGTTATGAAGAAATGCAGAAATTGAAGGAAAAGGAAATGTGCCCTATTATTAAAACTGAGTTCCATAGAGGACCACAAGGCGGGAACCCCTGAACCACTGTCCATACCACCCCCTGTTCGAGATTCAAGCTCAGTGATCTCCAGGTCAGGTTTTCCTGCAAGCCTGGTGAAAGTGAAACTGAGTATCTGTGGAGAGTCTCTAACTGGGGAAGATCAGATACTGCTAAGTGATGATGAGGTAAAGGGATTTTGGGGACCCGGAGTGTTTCTAAGCAACAGGTTGGCGGGTGACCAGTCAGATCATGTCCTGAGGGGCTTATTGGTCTGGAGGTGTGGATCCCAAAGAGTGAGAGGAGCCTGTCACTATCCAGGTAAAAGGGTTGCTGGAGTTGGCAGAAGGGGTGTAGAAGGCTGCCTGCACCCAGGTGATGTGTGAAGTGGGGCAGCATCGGGTGCCGATGGCCACACTGGTGGATCTCAGCTGCCTTAGTCCCCTCATTAAAGGGCTACTGGATACTTTAAAGATACACATCCAGGCTCTCAGAGAAAGGATTCAGAGGGCCATAAAGTGTAACACCAACAAAACTCTCAGAATCCACCTCCCCACATGAAGACTTGGGCAGAAACATCACACGATGCAGTTGATCCCGGGTGCAAGATGGGATAGGCTTGAGTTGAGCAGCAGCACAGACCGGAACCGGGGAGCCAGGCTAGTAAGTCAGTCACAAACCGAGTCTGGACTGGCCCCTCATTGAGAGTCTGAACCTTCCAGAGAAAACCAGATTGAATCCACAATACAAGAGGGAAGAACCTATGGGAAAAAGCATTAACATTGGGGGTACCCTGGGGCAGTGCTGCACTGACCATATTTGCTGGAGGAGAAAACTAATGCCCCAGAGAAATGAAGGCAACTGCTCCTGCTCTGCAGGAGAGTGTGGTTAACCCTTCTGCACCCTTGTGAGGGGAATACAGAGGTCAAAACCCCAGAAATTCTGGTGTGGGGTTTGGGCTGCACACACCATGTGGTGATTTTTTTGCCAATTGTCCCTTAACAAGGAATCTTACGTACATATCCCTGTGGGTCCGAAGTTAATAAGTTTAGAGTTCTTAACCGAAACAGGGATCCATATTAGTGTTCTATTTAATCTACAAGCCAAGAGGCTAGGAATTAGACCCTAATGGAAAACTCTAAACATAATAAGGGAGGCAAGTGCAACAGAAAATTGTCCCAGAGCTCGAACTCAGTTTTGGCTGCCTGGGAAAAAGCAGGTCACAGCCGTGGAGGTGAAGGTTTGAAGCCCTTATAAGGGGAATGTACTGAGTTTTGATGTAGTAACAGGCAGGCTCTGGTATTCGCCAAGTAGCCATGTACAGAGTTTTGACAGTCACAGGGTGGAGGTCACTCGCACTAGCACTCTGCAGCTCCCTACTGCACGACCACAATCCACAGTGACCAGGGTTGCACAACACCCTGTGCCAGCCACAACTAAAATAGGCTTTACAGAAGTGACTGATGACCCAGAGAAGAGACAGGTAACAAACTGCACTCATTCTTCCTATAATACTCCATTCTGGCCAATTCCTGAACCTGATGAGTGATGGTGTTTAACAATTGATTATAGAAAATTGAATAGCAGTACTCTGCCACTATCAGCTGCTGTGCCAAATATAACCTCAACAGTAGCAGCAATACAGGCCCACTCATGGATGGCCACTTTAGATATCAAAGACATGTTTTCTATGCTTCCCTTAAGGGAGGAGGACAAATCACAAATTGCCTTCACCCGGGAGGGACACAATACACGTTATTGTTTGTGCCCTTTAAAACCATCCCATGGGAAGAGATATATTTTGGTAGGGTTAGAGGTGGTGTCAAGACTGACTGTGGCTACAACTGCTAGCATAGCCACTGGAGATCAAATGATTCAAGCACTGAGAAAGTGGTTTAGTATTTTACCCATTCATCCGTGCATTCAAAGTGATAATGGATCTCATTTTACAGCCACAGTAGTGCAAGATGGAACTCGAGAGGAAAGTATCACATGGATATTCCATACACTGTATAATCCTCAGGCTAACAGTACAGTCAAATGAACCAATGGTCTGGTTAAAAGACATACTGATGTCTCCCACTACAACTGGGACACACGATTACCACAGGCTGTCTTTATTGTTAACAATCACTGTGGAAGCTATGGAAACCACAAAATTCAAGTGGTTTTTTTTTTCCGATGGGACTGTTAACAAGCATTGACCTCGTATCAGATGATAGAAGGGATCAGGTCCCACTGCAGCCACACATGGGCCAACCTGTAATGGTTCAACTACGCTCTACTGGGATTGTGCCCATGACCGTGTCAAAACCCAGAGGGTTATATGCCTAGGAAGCTCTGAATGGGAGCAGAAAAACTCAGCACTTGGTGGATAATCCCTGATTTCTATGCTTGGTTTCTAGACTGAGGCCAACTCTCTGTTTTCTTAGGGGACAATGGAGAAGCAGACTAGCTTGGTGCTCCTACTGGCAGTGGTGACAACCAACACCTTGACAATGTTGTGGTGAAAATGGGAGTAGGGTTTGCCTGAATGATGACCTTACAGTTTTCTACCCACTGATGACGATGTCACAGAGTGTGGATTGGAACAGAAGCATTCATATCCTGAACACATCAATACCATTTCAGAGTCAGACCAACAAAATGAAGAAAGTGGCAAAGGACTCTGAAGCAATTGTTGCTATACTGAAAATCAACTGTTTGGAGAAAGTTTTTTATATATTTGGATTTTCTTTAATGATAATTGTGGTTACAACTACTGTAATTTTTATTAAGCTGTATTAACCACGGTATTGAAATCTGGGTTAATGATGAAGAGTACTCCCCCTTGAGAACCTGCTGCATATAGAGTAGAATAACCAAGAAATAATGATCCACAATGAACACTAAAACTCACTGAGACTGCTGTCACTTTTCAGTCCATTCTCCTCAGAGCAGCAGGTCTGCACTCGGGGACTTTCCCCTTGGATTGGGACATTGCCCAAAGAAGCCTCCTAAGACTGAGAGCCCTTACCCACCCAAGGAGTGATACAGCTGGATATACCCTTGAATGAGCCTTTGCACCCTGTGGATGAATAATTTCCTTCCTGGGTAGCAGTGAGGGAGAGGTTTTTCCCCTCTTTTTGAGTGAGTGTGTTGCATTTTTTATCATATTTCTAAAAAGGAATAGTTGTGAATTCCTGAACTAAGTTGTGCAGTAACATATTCACAACTAGCATCTGAATCTGCAATGGTCATTTTCCGGTTGGAATATATACTGATTTTTAGTAGGTGCCCTGTCTGTTTGTGGGTAGCTCTGTGACAGAGGCGACAAATAGTGTGTTCAGTGGCTTAATGGACTCATCAGACACTGGATTAAAAGATAAAGGAGAGCTTTTCCATCTCCTCCTGCCTCACGTATCTGCCAGAGTATTTACCTACCCTTTCTGCTGTATTTTAAGTTTATAAGTGTCTGTGGGACAACTGAGACCAGAAAACCTGATTGAGGTTTTTGCTTCTATTATCCATGTTCTGTAAATTGTTTCAGATAAATGAGGAAGCCACCCTGAATCTTCCTCCTAACTGCAGTCAATATCTGGTCTGGTCTGTCTGATAACCTCAGTTTCACACCCACTTGTGTGTTTGTATCTGAATCACTAAAATACTAAGAAGCAGCCGTGGTTAGTGTAGTATTAAACTAGACTGATTTTGAAGCTGTCTTTGAAAAAACGTGGCACTCAAGAACTCTGTGCTGTCAGGTTTTCTGCCTGAGGAGGTTTGATCAGGAAACGGTTGCACCCTGGAAACATGTGGATTGCACTCCTCAGCAAACCTATCCGATAGGTGCAAACTGTCAACTGATACACTGGTCCATGTCGTTACCAACAAGACAGGGAAGGTTGGAAAGATGTTTTAGTGGCAACATGGCAGCTTGTGGAAGGAAGTTGGTGTCCAGGAATCCTAAGCTGGCAATTTCAGAAATGGTGTCAGTATGCTATGCAGGACTGGAGGGAGAAATGAAAAGGCAGCACTTTGCGACCTGTCTAAGAAAGTGGGGTAAGGAACCAGATTTGTGATTCTTCGGGGATTTGGGATACATCTGGTGCAGGGTCTGCAAACACTCTGGATGAAAAGATTTCATCTTAACTGCAAGGGAGTCAAGCTGCTGGACATGACATCTAGAAGGTTTTAAAGAACCTTTAAAATTAATAGTAGCAAGCTGGCAGGGGCTGAAGGTTGTAAGTATCTCTTAAAATGAGGAACAGGAAGCTGACAAAGGCTAAAATACAGTTTGGGGTGATACTAACATTTCGTGTGACTTCAAAACCACTGTGTCCGCTGGAAAACAGAAGCTGAGAGTGTAGATTTTTAAAATGTCTTTGCACTCCTGTACTGAGGTGGCTGTTTTAGACTGGACTGGGAAAATTTTCCCACAAAAGCTATCAAGTAATAGCTGTGGAGGATAAGAAACCAAAAAAAAAATTTAGAAATCAATTCCTATTTGTTTGTATTAGAGCATTAATTGTTTAATTAGCCTTTACTAAAAAAAAAAAAAAGAAAAAATTAAGCAGAACATGCAATCTTGATTGTCACTTAAATAAAGTGTTAAGGAAACAACAACAATGTCACACCTGCTTCTACATGTATGCTAACAGTCTGAAAAATCAGATGGGAAGACCTGGAATATCCCACTCTAAACTAAAATACTCGTATGTCGAGTACCTGAAAACAGGTGTCTTCTCCCATCTGAGATACCATCAGGCATCAGAAAACTGCACAGATCTGTGTCAGAAGTCCTAAAAATCAGATGTCCTAACAGAGTTGGGGATGTTCAGCTTATAGAAGAGAAGTCTTTAGGGAGACCTTATAGTGGCCTTCCAGTACCTGAAGGAGGCTTACGGGAATATGGTGACAAATTCTTTGTCAAGGAGTGTAGTGATAGAGCTAAGAATTTCAAACTGAAAGAGAGTAAATTTAGATTAGATCTAAGGAGGGAATTCTTCTCTGTGAGAGAACAGGTTTCCCAGTGAAGTTGTGGATACCCCCTCCCTGGAAATGTTCAAGGCCAGGTTGGATGGGACTTTGAGGTGTCCCTGCCCATGCCAAGGGAGTTGGAACTAGATGATCTTTAAAGTTCCCTCCAATTCAAACTATTCTACGATTCTATAATGTTTCCATGATAAACATGAGGCTTCCAAGAATCTATGGCCTCCCAGATTTGTATACTGAAGCCAGATCAATGTCCTGATGCTTCCCAGATGGCCCCAGACACCTGTGATTAGGTCACTGAACAGCATCCCAATACGCTGTGTATATGAGGAAGTGGTTAAAAGGATGACAGTCATCACAGTAGTAGTCTACCTAGGAAAAATAGAGTGCTCATGAGTAAAAGAGGGGAACTACAGGAAGGATAATGCTTATTAAAGAGAAGCTGAAAAAGACTGCTGAGAATGAAATCCATACATGCTGACTCTATCTTATTGAAGGACAGCATCCTATCATCATACAGCAAATACAAGACACCTCCTAAGAATACCAGGGAGCAGACGAAAGGAAGTTGACACAGCTATTAGAAGCAGGTTGTTAACTTTCCATGGCCGTAGACATTAAATGAGGGAGATAGAATGTATCAGAAACCCTAGGGCACCAAAGATTATATATAAGAGAAAACAAATATAGAGAAAAGAGCTCAAGAAGACAAAGACTTGAAACACTTGGTTTTGAATACTTGTGTTTCAAACGCATGGCATCTTCGAACACATCAAGAGAAGGTACATTGCTGGAGATCTGTAGGCCAGTGGATGGTAGGCTATCCAGGAAGCACTCGGAAGATAAAGTCATAGTAGAGAAGCTAAATTAATCTCTGGTATTAGGATTGACTGAGTAAGAACTGGGTAGATATTTCAGTTCAGGGAGTTTATATACTATCCTGAGACCCACGGAGACCTTGGATAGGCTTTGGCTCCTTACTGTCTCTGTCAGAGAACATCAGCTGGAACTAATAGAAGGCCAGTTCAGAGAAATAAAAAGCAGCCGGTTCTTCATGGGATGTTAAAAAGAACTACAGATCCCCTCATCAAAGGACATTATAGAAATCAGGGCTGTCTATAGAACCAATGGGAGATTCGGCAAGTAGGGAGAAGACATATCAACTGAGGGTATGTAAATAGAAACACATCTGCCTTAGTACATCCCTGTGTAGACGGATGCATGTTGAAAGTATTAGAAGACTGGTTGGACTAGATGACCTTTCAAGTTCCCTTCCTACCCAACACATTCCATGAATCTATGATTCTGTGTATGCCTATCCACTTCTTATCTCTATTTGTTCACTTATGCCCAGTGTCGGAGACAGGGGTTGGGACTAGGGCGTTTTTTTGTCTGTCCCCAAATATCCTTGTGTTTCTATACCAAGGAAGCCAACAAGTGTTCAGCTGCATAGAACGCAACACATCAGCTGCCTCTTTTCTAGCGAAGTAAGAGAGACAACTGGGTCTTCGTATCTTCTGTGCAGTTTTATATCACTGCATTTTTGGAAAACAAGGAATGGCCTCCGCTCTTCTCAATGTTTAAATTTATGTAAATTTAGCAGACAACTCAAAACTCACCGGATGATGTGTAGCTAGCTGCAGCATTTGTGTCTATGGGATTCACTTTCACTTCTGCATACATACAGCCTAAAACCGGGCAAAACCAACAGAGAGAGTTGAGAAATATCATAAATGGAACAAAAATTACTAAAATTATGAGAAATCCTAAAGGCATGACAGCAACTGATCTAAGTGACTGTGCCCAAATAATATTTTTCTCCTTTGCATTTGTACCTTAGGGGATTTGCTATAGGCAGAAGCAGACCTGCCTTATTCTCAGTGCAGACAATAACAGGAGACATGGGCATATGCACACGTATTTTAAATCTAAACAAAAAGTGGAGAAAAATAGCTAAAGTTTCCTTATTGTCTTAGTCAAATCACATCCATATTAGTGGTGAGAAAGGCTACATCAGTGAAGCAAAATTGAAAATTGCAGATCAGACTAAATTTGAAGAGATTACTAGTTAATGACAAGATGGTGAGAAAAGTGCAAACTATTCTAAGGTCTGCAGATAACAAATACAAAAGAGCATGGAAGAAAGCATGTGGGTGACAAAGGAAGGAAGGAAGGGCAAGAACACATTAGAAGAGTGTAGAAAGTAAGAAATACCATATTGCAATTTTATAAAACATTCAAAATCATCCTGATACAGAGCACTGAGCCCCTTTCTTTCTATCACCATACAGTGTTAATATCTCCTGGGAGTTTAAGTGCACTCTTATGATTTATGTAATTAATTTGGTTAAAATATGGCATTTGGTCCAGGGAATTCATGATCAAAGAGAAAATAGCAAACTGCAAGAAAAAATCATGGAGACAGAAGCCTGTGTTTGAGATCTTCTCTACAAGATCTGTGTAATCACTGGGAAATACTGTGCATAAATTAAGTGAACGCCTGGAAGAAAAGAGTTGAGAGGCACGAGCAGAGAAACATAAAAATGCTATTGAAAGTGTATAAAAACTATAGGTAGGAGTACATGGATTAGGTTATGAGGAGAATGGAACATTTATTCAGGTGGCACCTATTGCGAGTGCCTGTCAATTTAGCTGTGAAGGAATATATTGAAAGAGGTGATAGAAATGCTGTTTTCTGGAGCATGAGAAACTCCAGCCATCTGAAAATAGATGGGAAGGGATTACATTTTATGCAAAAGAGAAGCACAGGATGGCAAGAAGTACAGACTACTATTTCTGTCAAAGAGATAATAAGGTTAAAAAAGCAAGGACAGAAAAAAAAGTGAAACAAAATGCCTGAAACTTTCTATTTTAGGAAGCACTTTTGTGCTGATATAGCAAAACCAGTGCAAAAGTTATTACTTCTGCAATAACTCTTAGAGCATTCAAGAAAGATAAATTTTAGCTTAGAATTGTGCAAAGACATTTATACTACAACAAAACAAATCTATCCATGAAATATCTAATGCTTGATTTATTAAAAAGTAGCTGGTACAGGCAAAGGCAGGAGGAATTAAAACAAAAGCAATGCCTACCACGCTCAGGAAGAAGAAACAAGCTATGGGTGAGACTGCTCCAAACACCGGAACATCGGGCACTTAATCTTCTGATCACTTTGCTGCAGGAATCAGACTCTGCTGCCTGAGAACATTCCTGATTCAGGACCGATTGGGCTTCAGGAGCGATTGGCAGAATCATCTCATACACTGATAGAAGCTACTCTTGATCGCAAACCAGAAGCTATCCCTTGCACTTGCACTTTAACAAATGAAACATGAACTTTGTAACAAATCCCTTTTTTCTGGTTGAAAAACTACATGGACACCCCACCTGCACATTTTTCACAGCACTAGCCCTCACATTTTCTTTGTCCCCTTTGGGGCTTTGGTGCTCCATGGCAGTCTTTCAAGTTGTGTGTTAGAGAGGCTGAAGAATACAAAAGAAGCTCAGCACAGATCAATTGACCTACCTTGGACATCAGTGACCTTCTGTTGTCTGGGACTGATTGACTGAGTCAAGTTCAAATCAGCATAAATGACATTTTCTGACATTCTTGCTCCCCTTTCTCTCTTTCTCGTCTCACTGCTGTTTCTAAAATGATACTCTGGACTGAGAGTGACTCATATCTCCCTCCCCTCTAACTTTCAGGAGGAAGTTCTTCTTTCTGTCATGCAGAACTCGTCATGAGAATTAAAGCTTACTTCTAATTGATCTTTTTATAGTAGTGTGTTAAACGGAAGATCCAAGCCTCGACATTGTCACCTTTGTTGGGAAGTGGTTCTGGCATTAGCATTGAGTTTCCAAATCTTGACACTCTGCTTCCTCTCCCCACTTTTGTATTTTGAAAATACAAGCTTTATTGCCTGAAGTGGAAATGCGAGATTTGGAAGTGAGCCCTAGGAAGCAGAGTGAAGCTCTCAGGATGGACCTACAGCACATCTTGGGCAGCATCCCCACGTGATCCAGAAGGCAATGCTCTCAAAAATAGACACCTGGAAGCATGAGACAGAGTTGCCCATGATCCACAGGGAAATGTACTCGACAATGCTGACACAGGGATGACCCTGCCACACTTTCGGGCTCTGTCACATGTCTGCAGCTCTTCTAAACCAGATCTAAGCTGACTTGCGGTGTCCTGAGGAACCTGGGTTTTGTGCAACTTGGAAGTTACTCTGTACTTCTGTTGATGGCAAGTGGGGGTTCATAAAGTGGAACTCATCCAGTGTGTTCCAGGAAGGGTGTTGAATATGCAAAGGCAGCAGCTAGGATAGGTTAGT
This sequence comes from Trogon surrucura, assembly GCA_020746105.1. Taxonomy (NCBI): domain Eukaryota; kingdom Metazoa; phylum Chordata; class Aves; order Trogoniformes; family Trogonidae; genus Trogon; species Trogon surrucura. The sequence continues at coordinate 145,427,840 of CM036617.1, read as the reverse complement.
CTGAACAAAACAAGCCCTAGGCTTTCCAGATTTTTGATTGCCTCATGACTAATGCTTTCACAGAGCAGGAGGTGGGGCAGCTACGTCGACATTGTGCTGCAAATCATGGTTAGAGGAGCTTGGTCGCCATCGCTCCTGACCCTGCCAATCTCCCACCCACTACTGTTGTGGAGCTACGGGGTTGCCTGAGGTTACCCTGGTTTGGGACCCTGTCCAGCCGTGCACCACAGTGGAGGGATCTACTTAGGGTCCAGAGGTGCTCACCTCAGTGACCTGAGGTGATTCCTCAGCCCAGTGAGGAAGTCATCCACTCGGTGTGGGAAGTTACCTGCCTGATGCCTCTGGTTCATGATGCATGCTGTTAAAGTCTGATTGTGTTTTTACCTGGTGTACTAATTGCTGTCAACATAAACAGAGACTCTGCCTTGGGGTATGTGGGGAAGGCATTTGTTGAAAAGTACCAGCAGGAAATTTGTAATTTGGAAGAGTTAGGACGGCAACAAAGAACATAACTGTCATCAGTTTTGCTCTTCTAATTCTCATATATACAGTGGGGAAAAAAGGGAAGAAAACAGCAAATGGTTTAGCTTTTCTAAAACTAGAATTCGTAGGTTTGTTATATGACAGTGTATAAGGTCTATTTTTCAATAAACACCAACTCATTGCCTCATTTTTACATGGCAATCAGCAGGTAAATTCTCTGACATGCAGTCATTGATGGATATGGCAGTACAAGTTTTAGATTCAATCCCATTATTTAATAATTCTAGTTATTGTTATAGTTATTAGTTATACTGTTATAGTTATTAGTTTTACTATTACAGTTATTAGTGTAGTTTCATACACCAATCTAAGTAGAGGGAGTACGTAGATAGCTTGAGACTAGATGATGATTACTGAAATGCCAGTGAGTAAATATATATAGTAGTCCATCTATGAAATTAATTATTAAATCTCTGGATTTAATAATTAAACATTGAAGAGATGACTGTGTCCCTGTCTTTACTGCTGTATAGTACATTTCTTTTCTGATTTAGAACAAACTACACTAGAACATATTTTTTAGTGAAAAACAAAATAAATTCCCATTGAACCTATTTCTTCCAAATTTTTCTGTTACCTAGGTGTCCTTCCATGTCCAGGGCCATCAGATCTGGAACACCCTACTACCAGGTGACAATTACAGAGACTTCTTCAGCGGGCCAGTGGTCTGTTCTGGTATTCTGCCCCTCATTTCCCATGCTCAGAGGCCAAGACACCCAAGTAAACACCAGCTGTGTGACAGAAAGTAGAGGAAGTGAAGCAGTTCCTTTACTGGTCGATGACTCAGAAGACCATGCTGTGGTCAAACGAAGGTTTGCAGTGGCCCTCAGACCTCACAGTGAGAGGTATATGGGAATATTGAGACAGGCAGCCCACTCTGGAATAGTAATGTCTCTGATCAGACCACTCTTATTTCTCCGGAGTTCCTGGGGGTGGAAGGAAAAAGGGAAAAACATGATCTGTTTCTAAGTTGGGAGCCATAAGACTCTGGCATAACACTGCAAGGTTTGGACTTATTTTAGTCAGTGTTCTTGTGGTCTGGATGTGTAACTAGCCATCTCAGAGAAAGTGATGACATCCATCTCCACTCTGACAGCAGAGAAGCTCTGGAATGTCTAAATTTAATATATTTGTTTCCTAAGGTACCTCTAAGATTAGTAGGTACCAGACAGATGCACTGAATTGTAGTCAAGCCAAGAAATTATGTTCCACTTCTGTGGATTTTCTGGATCTTCCTAACTCACTTTGTATGCACATTGTCTGAGGGACCTTCAGCACTATTTTGTTGCTCATTCTGTCAAAAATGCCATGCCCAGCCATGGCATCATCCTCTAGGCCCTGTTTTATTACCAAAACACAAGAGTGTTTTTTAATTTTTGGGGAAGAATTTTTAGATTTTTTAGTTCAAAGTTACACGATGGCATGCAGATTTACAACTGCAGGCTATGAGACAGGTTTTCGTAGTTCAGATAAATCCTTTCAGTTAAGCTTTGAACAGCTGGTGTTACCCAAGATGTTGTGTGTTGGCTTCTCCTCTCAGCTGAGCCTTAGACTCAGAACATCAAAGCCAAGTCCATTTCCCCGCCCACAAATTTCTCAGAAGAGGGACGAAATTCATGGCCATTATTCCTTCCACTGCACTGGGGAAAAAATAAGTGGCAATGGTGAGGTGAAGAAAAACAATAAGAAAATAAGTAAGGAGGGGGAAAATAAAGGTAAAGGAGAAGAAATTGTTAAAGTATCACTGTTAATAGATTCCTGCAACAAGGGAGTTCAACCTGACAGATTCAGTCATGTCTCTTTCTTCACAATCATCAACATTTCATTTTCATTACCTTTTCCATTTGCCATTTTTCATAGCTACATTTTGCTCTGCTACTTCCAGAAACATGTTGACTCAGAACTCACTCTGAGGCCTCTTGCTTGAGTACATGTGCAACATACAAAGTGTCAGGGTAGCCCATACAATTTGAGATTTTTTTATGAGGGTAGTAGAAGAGGAATGTCAGACACATCTCATTCATGGTGCTTAGCCCACCCTGCAAAGACACAAGGATGACTCAGAGGTCTGCTGAGACAATGAGGAGACTGTTTCTCCTCAGGAAGGCACTGCTGTTCACAGCTCACGCAGATCCTGTCTTGTGAAAAAAAATATTAATTTGTTTGCCTGAGAGTTAAAAATGGATAATCACAGCATTCTAACAAGAGTCCAATAAATAGGCTGCTCTGTGGTTTTATAACCTAAATCTTCTTATTTTCTCCTTTAGGAAAACTATGTGGTTTTTTTCAATCCACAAGATCTAAAGATCTGATACTTTGGAAAGTTCAACTAAAACGTTCAGGGAATTAACTGAATGTGACATCTATATCAGAATTTATCCCTTGATCCCTACTTTTGGAATGGGCCCAACCAAATTAAACAGTGTTGCTCTCTGTGAATATAAACTGCGATCCTCTTTAGGTCGATTCTCAGTTTCTTGTGCACAGTTCTAGGTGCAATAACGTCATTAACTCCTCTGCATGGCATATGCTCTGAAATAAGTTATGAAGCTTCAGTATGCCAATAATTGTTTATGTGCCTGTTTCTGCAAAACTGACATTGGGTCTGAATAAGAAGGACTTATAAGAATGTCTTCATATTCTGAGATATCCAAATCAGATCCAGCTGCCAGATCCCATCAACTTCTGTATATTACTTCAGCCTATCAACTAAATCCCAAGTGTTTGATGATTGCAAACTAGCTCAGCTGCAACTTTCCCCGCTTTTGCTTGATGTTTTGGACAAGAGTTAGCTTGTACGATATTAGGTGCAAGACAGCTTTGGGATCTATTTCTTAAGCCAATAGTAGGAGGGTCTTGCTGGAGAGCCACTGTCCAGCCATGGAGCAGCTGTGCAAGGCATGCCTCAGTAGGTCAATGATATTGTGTCTGACACAAGAAGCTTTCACAAGGGCTGTGTTTGCTTGGGAAATAGAAGCGTGTCTGCACAAAAGATTTTAATGGTGATAAACTAATTCTAAAAGCAATGGAAAATTTGTAGGGAGAAGAACAAACTTACAAAAGTAATCCCTGACCGATCCAGTGTCTGAAAGTTGCATTTTACCGGGATCTCTTCCCCCCTGGGGAACACAGTAGGTCACACAGTCGGAGTGAAACAGGCAAAGCACACAAAACAAGCTCTCACAACACGAGGAACCAGCAAACTGTGTGAAAACAACAGGCTACAGCATGAGGTGGAAGGAAGGACAGAACATATTGACACACTTTGAGACGTCCGGTGCTCTCCACTTCCCCATCCTGCCTGTCCGTGGCTACTACATCCCTGGGGAAGGATTGAACTGGTTTGATTATGATGATTTCCTTCATGTCCCAAATCTCCTGCAGTCTGAAGTCGTACTTACTGTCCTCACAGATGGTCCTCAGCTGCTCACTGTTCCTAGGGAAGAGAAACAAGGGGAGAAAGTTAAAACGTTTCCAGGGAGGGGTGTGGAATAACTGATTCCTGGATGAAATAGAGCTGAGAAAATTCCCCTCCAGAAATCATGCCTGATCACTGCTGTACTGTAACTCACAGAACATATTTTCAGTGACAGTCAGCCCCAAACACACACTTGAAATTTCTCATCCAGTCATTTTTGGTCTGGAGTCCAAATATGGACTTTTTACAAGTAAGTAATCACTGTGCCTTGAAACTTTCACCTTTCAGATCCCAGAAGCAAGAACTCCAACACTTGCAAAACATCATCCTAAATAAAAAGAATCTTTGACACTAGCAGAGCAGAGCTGACAGGATGTTTAGGACCTCCCTTTCAGATGATGAAGTATCAGCTGTGAATTCTTCTTTGGTATTTCTACAGTGCTTTGTGAGACTCCTCCTTAGATGGTCTTCGCTCTGTTTGACCTTGAGATTGTTCTCTGTCTCCCTGGCACAGACTAAGTGTCTGCCTCCCTGTAACTCTCTGCAGTGTGATGCTTGGTTCATGTTGGATTATTCTGAAATTAAAAACCTAGGGGAGAGATAGGCATTGTATTACTATACTACCAAGCACTTAGACCTCTGTGATACCTCTTTGGCCTAAAGCACAATTAATTTTTAGTTCTGGGGTTTGTTTTGTTCTGTTTTCAAATTCTAAGCAGCTGGAGTAGTGTTCAGATGCTGTGCTGCAGACCACAACTGGCTATATTCGCTTGAAACTGAGAATTCATGCTTCATGAGTGAGGATGTGATCACAGAGTGCACCACAGGGTAGTGGGGGAAACGAAACCCAGTGTCATTTTCCTATGCAGCCCATGGTACACTCAATCCCCAGAATGTGCCTATGTAGCCTCAGGATGAGTCTCATTAGCTGGACCAAGGTATGCAAGGACACCATCTAGTAGCTGACTAGTGTGGAAGAACAGTGGTCTGGTGCTTGAGCTCACTGCCTGGACCTGTTTTACTTCACAGGAAATGCAACCCCAGCTTCCTATTCTCTGTTGAGCTGATCCTTCTTTCCCTAGGAGCTAATTCATTGTCCTACAATTCAGACACTGATGAGTCTCCTGCACTGACAGACAGACAGACAGACTGACTGACCTGGGAACATCCTTCTCATGCACTTTAGCCCAAGAGGCAGGGACTGATCTTGTGGCATGGGCAGCAATACTGCAAGTTTCCTTCTCTTACCGATATTGAGCAGCTTTCGCTCCTCTGCCAGACAGGTGGGTGTGAAGCAAGTAGGCAAAGACATGCAGATCTGGAACCAGCATCCCATTCATCTGCAATTCAAAATTAAGTAGGTCAGAGCCTGTCAGTCAGAGCGCAGCACTATGTTTTAGGTCTGCCCATCAAGTCAAAAGCTTGATGAAACTCATGTAAATGTCAGCTTAACATATTTTTTTTAAAAAAAGATGTTTAAGACCATTTCCTTATGTAGGTCATTACTGATTGACAGGTTGTTCTGGTGTTTTTCTGAAAATACATCTTTCTGGATTTAGGTATTCTGGCAAAGTTATATGAGTCTGATAGCTCATGCTGGGTGCTCTAAGTGTATCTTGTTATCAGCTATGTAAAAAACAAAGACAAGACACAGGAGAGCTAATAATTTAAAAATGCAGATATATGAATGAATGAAAGGCTGGAACACCTCTCCTATGGAAACAGGCTGGGAAAGTTGATGTTTTTCAGCCTGGAGAAGAGAAGACTCTGGGGAGACCTTATAGAGGCTTTTCAGTAATTAAAGGGAACCTGTAAGAAAGATGGGGGAGACCTTTTCAGTAAGGCCTGCTGTGACAGGACAAGAGGTAATGGTTTTAAGCAACAAGAGAGTAGATTTAGACTGGAAGAAATAACAGGGAAGAAACTTTTTGCGCTGAGGGTAGTGAAACACTGGAACAGGTTGCCCAGAGAGGTGATAGACACCCTATCCCTGGAAGCATTCAAGGTCAGGCTTGAGCAACCTGATCTAGTTAAAGATGCCTCTGCTCAGTGCAGGGGGGTTGGAGTAGGTGACCTCTAAAGGTCCTCTCCAACCCAATACATTCTATAATTCTATGTACTCTAAGAAAGAGCAGATAACAGAAGGAGTAAAAGGGGCAATTAAAAGAGCTATCAAAATGTAAACCTTAAAAGGTTCAAAGAAAATCTTCAAAAATTTATGCAAAGAAGAAAACCAAGGCTACTGCAGGTCTCATAAGAGGGAGCAAACCTATGGGTTTCTCAAGGGGAACTGTAGGACTGTGTAAAATTTGTGGAATATTCTAAGTGGATTATAGGAATTTACAAAATTTATTATTGGACACTTAAGAGAGAGGTCATAATTAGAGAAAAACAAGCATGGGAAAATGAAGAGAAGGAGAGTCTAGTTGTGCGTAAGCAGACTGCCAGTCAATATGTTTGTCTGACCAAACCTGGCACTTGATCACTGCAATCTAGACTATCTCACTAAACTCTGTTCTGAACTATGTTCTGTGTAAGTGTGCTCTCTATACTGTGTATATGTGTGTGCCTGTGGTTTTGGGGTCAGATGATCCACAAGGGAACTTCAAGCTGGAAAGACACAGAGTCCAGGCCAGAAACTGTGTAAAAGGGCTCCGGATCTGGGCACAGATGCTGAAAGGACTTATGATCTGGACCAGAAATCAGAGACACCCAAAAGAGTGATTACATATGGGAGCTGAGTGAGCGAGTGTAAAGTTATGTTCCTCTAGTGCAGTTTAAGCCTAATTAGCCAGAAAGGAGAAAGAGGACAGGGTCATTCTGCTCTCCATGCTTTTGTGGATGTTATTCATGTCTGTGTGGTGCCTGTAAAGCTACCGTACTCCTGTCTGTGTTGATCTGTTCATGGCCATCTGAGTTTGCCCTCCAGACATCTGTGACTGAGTGGGATGGAGGGTATCTGTGTCTTTGGAGTTTGCCCCCAGCCTCAGCACCGGATGGGCCTGAGAAAGGAGACAGTGGCAACCTCACCTGTAGCAGTTATGGAGGTACCTGTAAATCCCCTGGATCCCACAGTCTATCCACCAGGGCTGGTAATTGTTAATAGCCTCTTGCCTGGGTTTTGAGGAATATTACATCTCTGATTGAGAGGTACCTTACTGACCTAAGAGAGAGAGCACCACATCCTCCCAGCCCAGCATCTGCCTTCCTGCACCAGTACCACTCACATTTATGGCAGGACAAGGGCCTCTTGCATGTAGTGGAACAGAGTCCCTTGGGGGTCTTGGGAAGTCACTGCATCCTTTGGGATTTTTTGCCTTTCACTTAGGTGCACTGAATGGTGATTCAAGCCATGTTTACATATGCTTACACAACTCTGCTAATGCTCTTGCACATCTGCTGAGTGGTATCATTAGAACAGATACTCATTTGTCTCCCTGTACTCAGCACTGGTGAGGCCACACCTTCAGTATTGTGTTCAGTTTTGGGCACCTCAGTATAAGAGAGATATTGAGGTGTTGGAGCAAATGCAGAAAAGGTCAACAAAGCTGGTGAAGGGCCTGGAGAATAGATCTTATGAGGAGTGATTGAGTGAGCTGGGACTGTTCAGTTTAAGGAAGAGGACACTGAGGGAGGACTTCATCATACTCTACAATTACTTGAAAGGACATTGTAGAGAGGTTGGTGCTGGTCTCTGTTCACAGGTAATTAGGGACAGAACCAGGGGGAATGGGTTCAAGTTACAACAGGGCAAGTTTAGACTGGACATTAGGAAGAAATTCTTCACGGCAAGAGTGGTCAGGCACTGGAATAGACTGCCTAGAGAGGTGGTTGAGTTGCCATCCCTGGATTTGTTTAATTGTCGCTTAGATGTGGTGTTGGGTGATATGGTTTAGGGGTGAACTTGTAGTGTAGGTTTAATGGTTGGACTCGATGATCCCAAGGGTCTTTTCCAACCTGAACTGTTCTATGATTCTATGATTTTGCAACATGTGGAAATGGAGGCTAAGATAGCAACTTGCTTGAAATGGCTTTTGCACATGTCTAGAGCAAGGTGAAAGCCCGAAGTGAGAAAGATCAAGAACAATTTAGTATGGTTTTCCCCACACTCACTTCATCAAACTGGCTGGAATTGCAAAGGCCATAAGATCTGCAGTATTCTGCTCCAGGAGGAATGAAATGTACAAGGAAAGTGAAGAAGCCTGTTTGCAGAACCCTCACATCATATTTCCATAGCTCTGGAGTATAGTACCTGAGCTGTCGATCAAGCCTCTAAAAGCAAAAAATTACCATTCCTTCAGCAAGGATTCCAAAAATGTCCAGACTGGTATCTGAAGCAATGACATGTATCATGTCCCTTTCCTAGTGACAGGTTGGGTCTGTCGTAATGTACAGCCTTAAAGATCTGCAAGGTGCACACTTGCACAGATTTCAATTCATAGAGCTTCTGGATCCAGTCTGGTTCATGCTCTCAGATGATTCCCATAAAATCACTCCATACTTTTATTTCCTCTTCTTTAAAGTTATACCAAATAATGTGGTGGCATTCTTTATCACCTGCCATAGGGACTGAGTGCTGGAGGTCATGGTAGAAGCCTGAAATGGTATTATTAGGCTCTCGGGAATTAACCCTCACCCCTGGTACACCTGTTTCTCTCACAACCACTCTGTCCCTTTTTCCCACAGTGTCCACATTTCCCCAATGTTTTCCCTAATTCTCCCGCTAGTACCATAGCAGGAAGATGTTCTCAGCTTTTTTGATGGTAAGACATGTCTAGTCTAAGCAGATAAATAACTATCTATCATTCTAAAGTTAAAGTTCTTCCTGAATAGAAGTCCAGTCCAGTTTCTTCTTGCTGTCCTGAGGGTGGTACCAGGCAATATATGGAAGTGTTTCATGCAGAAACTGGCTTCAAATAGGTTTGTAGGTGAGGTCTGAGGCTTCCATCCTGAGGTTGTTCTTTGTCAGACAACTGCCCAGCATTACCCACCTGGTACCAAGTCAAAATTGCTGTAATGGATTTCTAGTCAGATGTACTGAGGGTCTCACGGTGTCCCTATGGAAACTGCAGCTTCATCTGGAAATTGATAAGACTTGTGGAAAGAGGAAGAATATATGAAGTACTTAATTTTTAACTGTTTTTTCTTGATTCAAAATTTACAAAATCTTTACTTTCTTGCATCTCTGAATATTTATTCAGACACTGTTAGAAGTCAAAATGTGGGAAATCCTGGGAGTTCCATTTATTTTCCTTCCACATTGGAACAAGGAAAAATTTTCAAAGTTTATTTTTTCATTTATCCTTTTGATTTGTTTTATTTTTATCTGTATGTTATAATTATTAGGAAATTATCATAGTATATGTACACTCTTGCAGCAAATTCCGTATCGGCATTGGCACTGCATAATATAAAATGTGAATAAAATTCATAAGGGTTTGTCTGAAACTTGTCTCTCTTCTCTCTCCATCTCCATGTGTATGCATACTATAAAAATACAAAATACGTTTTGCTCTGGAAGGCACAATATAGATGCTAAAATTTGTGCAGCACTGGCTTCTAACTGGGCCAGTGAGTCAGAATCACCAATTTCACTGAGATTTTAATTTTACTCTTATGCAAAAGAGGCAAAGCTAGTAGGAAAAAATGCAGAAAGTACATTTCTTTCTGTTATGCAAGACTAGCACCAGAAGAATTTTATGAAATTAATGACGACATTGTCGAAAGTCAGAATTAAAGCCTTAGTGTGTTATATATATTGTTTAATGCAGATATGATAATAACATGCGCACATAGGCAAGAGTATCGACAACTACATAGAAATCACCAGCAGCAGAAGCAGAGTCACATAGAATCACAGAATGTTAGGGGAGTTGAGGAGGGACAGTATGAGGAAAATTCTCCAATTTGATTGCCCCTGCAAAGCTGCGGGGTCTTACCAGGCAAGCTGAAAACAAGGGTACTACTGTTCATACTGAGGAATGGAGAAAGGAGTGGGCCCCGCAGAGTCACCTCTCCTCCAACAGCCCAGCCCACAAGGACCTGAGAGGACAAATCTGAGGGCAAAATCTGGATTGACTCCATAGCAACCGTCTGTGCCACTGGGCAACACGCCAGAGCTGCCACAGGCATAAACAAGAATGTGATGAACCGAGGTGATGTTGTGGGGTGTTATTACAGGTTCAAACTGTAACCAAGAGAAAGAGTCAGAGAAGGTTGTTGTCAACCCTAAAATATTTCTTTCCCAGACAACCAGAAAGAGCAGTTAGCCATATCTTAGGCAAACGGATATAATCCAATTCACAAAATGAATCGTAAACTGGATGATGGTTTATTTACTCATTTCAGGATTTGCCCAGCAGAGTCCACTTTTCCAGAAAGGATTTGCATCTTCCTTTAAAGCACCTCCCATTAATCAGAATCACAGTGATGTCTATTTGACCTGCTACGCTGGGCAGTGTGTTTAGAAATAGTTTAGAAATATTTGGAAATAGTTTACCTCATAAACTATTTTCTTGGCGGCAAAGCAAGATAAGGGACGCTGGTCTCAGGTTCACTATAATTCACGGCTCCCTCAGTGGCACCAAAAGTACTATAATCAAAATAATTTGAAATAAACCCTGCAAATGGTTTAAAAAAGTTAATTAATCACATTTTCTTTACAGTCCATTCTAAGTCTTCCTGATGAAATTTTGCCTCAGACCATTGCAGGGGAACATCTACTTTTAAGCCCTCAAAACCCACAAAACTAAGAAGGGTTTCTTGACCCTGAAGCAAAGTTATCTTAATTTGAGAAGTAAGCTAAATTTGCTTTGGAAAAATTCTGTTTCTTTTCTTTGCTCTTCACTTTTGCATATTCGGTCTTGAAAACAGGAAGGCAAACATGTTAGTTTTGCTTTTTATACAAATATTCTTAGCAATCTCCAAGGACAAAAAAGTTCTTTCAATATCAAAAATTCTGGAGGTTCCCTTTGCTCTCTAAGATACTGACAGGTAACATGACCTGAGCTTACTACACTGAGACATGAAACTTGTAGTAAGGTTTCTTCTGGTGTGATGTACATAAAGACAAAGATACTTCCAAAGCTAGAAACAAGACAGAGCTTATCTCCACACAAGCCAGACAAATTAGCTGGCTCATCCTCAGTGAAGAACACATGGAATGCTCCCAAATTTACACCAAAATGCTGTAAAAGGCAGGCTTGTACACACGATGGAGGGACTGAGTCTGTCCCATCCTGGTTTTCCCCAGTAAGGCAACCTGAAAGCTTACCTTGTAGATGTTGTACTTCTGCGTGACGGTGGGCAGTGAGATAAAGGTACAGGCATACTTGGTTTCTTCAAGTGGAACAGCAAACTGGAAAACAAACACACATTAGTCAGATGACGGTTTCCCTGGGAACTCAGTAATGTTCACAGGGAGTTGCAGAAGCCAAAGGAAGGGAGCGCAAGGAGAATGGGACCCAGAACTAGAGGGGGGCAGAGGGATGAGGCATTTAGCAAGTAACTGCTTGGTTTTTGGTTGCAGTGAGCAAGAGGATTAAAGGCTCAATAAGATGGAACTGTATTCTGGTGAAGGGTGAATACAGCTGTCAGCTCCACCAGGTCTTAAGTTCCTCTTCTTTCAGATTTTTTTTTTTTCCCAGAGGGGAATAACATTATTAATTTGCCTGTTGTAATATGAACTGAGCATAGGAAACGTCCATCCAGCCCAAGCAACGTTTTTAATTGCTGGTTTTCTGGAGTTAAAAACACGACACATGATAGCACTAGTCCCACAAGTCTTCAGATAAAAATAGTGTCCCTCTTTACTATGGAATATTGCCCACGCTGATCAGCAGATTCTGATGTGTCTTGAGCGAGTGCTGACTGTGTGGGCTGATGCTGTTTAAAGAAGGAAAGTGTTAATGCAACACCACGTTGAGCTGGTACTTTTCAACTCCTGTTTGACAAGGATGGCGCATGTACCACGAGGTGATGCTTAATGGGGGCTCCAGCTCTCCTGGCAAATCCTTACATCTGACATGGAGATGCTGCCTAAGTTAATACTGCAGGCAGCACAAACAGTCCTGTGCACTGCATTCCCTGAGCTCTTAGCCGAACTTGTCACAGAGCATTTAAATGTATGCCCATTACTTCTCTTCTCTGTAATATTGTGTAGTTCCCATGAAATTAAGATGTGAAGCAGTAAATGTCCTCAGTGGATTACTGGAATTTTTATATGGTTCTGTATGGATGGGACAATAGACCTGTATACATATATGCCTGAGTTAGTAATTGCAGTTCAGTAGCACCACAGTCTGTGTTTGGCTCCCTAAATTCTAGACAGGGGAGCAGGCAACACCTTACAGCATTTTCCTAACAAATAAACCCTTTATTATCCACACAGCAAGCCTTCCACTCCCACTTGATTCCTACTCTTGCTAGTTCTGTTTGCATGTTTCTAAGATCAACCATGTCCATCTATCGACCTGTGCAATCCAAACCTCCAACATGGGCATAATCAACTTTGCAAAGGCAGGCAGGAGGGGAAAATTTTAACATGCTAAGTGTGGTTCTTGTTCAGTACTTACATTGTCCAACCTCAGGTCATAGGTGAAGAATATTTTGGGATCAGTTGAGTCAGATGAGCCTCTATCTCATCAAGAAAAGAGATTTGGAAAATCTTTGGCCTTTGTCCTGTGTTCACCTGTAATTGGAAAATCAAATCTCTTTCATTCCTTTCCATCAACCACACACATTTATTCACACTACATCACATACCTTACACCACTGCACACATATCAAAACACAGTCCACATACTAACCATGTGCACTTAAAAGTTACTTAAAATAACTCTCCTATATGTATTTGATACATTAAATGTTCAATTACAGAGTGCCTGGATTCTGTTCTGGCTGTGGGAGTTGTACAATGGTGCTAAAGATCAGATTTTCAGATCTTTGCATATCTTAAGAGTAAACAGATGCAGTTCATTTATCTCTATACACGACGCATTTCCAGCAATTTTTAGAAAAACTTACTAAGCGACCTACACCGAAAGCTAATAAAACTGTAGGCCCCTTATTCCCCATTGGTGGCCACTCCTGAGCATGAATGATCTGCCTGGATCCACCCCATCAGGTCAGGACAGTAGCAGCCATGGAAGTCTGTAGGTTCTTCATATTCGGGATGGGATTATAGTACTTTCAACGAGTAAAAGTCATTGTGATTTCTGACTACAAAGGCATCTACCCAGTCGTTAGCACAGGTATTGGAACTGCAGAGAAATGGTGAATGTACACCTAATTCTGGACAAACATTTCTGAGTGGGCTAAGCCTTGAATAACGCTGATTTACCCAGAGGTCCCCCAAGTAAGGGCAAAATGGTGTAAACAGAGCCTGTATATGCAGAGTGCTTAGATTGTGTGCATTCGTACACTTGAGAACCTTGACAAGGACTATTTTTGAAAAATCTCTGTCTTAAAATACCAGTTTGGGTTGGCTAAAATTTTAATATGAGTCAATACCAACATGAAGCTCTTCCAAGAGAGAAGGACTGAGATTATCAAAATATTCTGGATTTGCTAAACGTAATTCTCACCAAAAAACTGCCTTATATTAGGCAAATAAAAGTTTTATCTCCCACACTACGTTGGGTTTTTTGTATGTGGCAAACAGGAGAGAGACAGAGAAATAAGCAGGATTTTCAAGAGCTGTGTTCAAGCTTAAGAAAATGTTGATATCTCCCAATGGCTCTTTGATTGGAACTGTTATAAGAAAACATCTATGACATCAAAATAGTGCCCTTGAAACGAGCACTCTAAACGTGGCTCTATGGTTCCATATTTTTCTTTATATTCCTGTTATCGTACTGTTGTGAGAAAAGGCCCTCTTTCTCAGATCTGATCTGGGGGATCAGGGGATAGAGTGGGATGTGAGAATAGGTTTGTCTGGGATGTTGCTTGAACAACCCCCTTTCTTTACTGTGATCACAGTCACAGAGTCACAGAGTGTTAGAGGTTGGAAGGGACCTCAAAGATCATCTAGTCCAACTCCCCTGCCAGAGCAGGACCGCCTACAGCAGACGGTATAGGAATGTGTCCAGGTAGGTTTTGAATGTCTCCAAAGAAGGAGACTCCACAACCTCCCTGGGCAGCCTGTGCCAGTGCTCTGTCACCCTCACAGTGAAAAAGTTTTTTCTAATATTTTTGTGGAACCTCCTATGTTCCAGCTTGAACCCATTGCCCCTTGTCCTGTTATTGGACATCACTGAAAAGAGCCTGGCTCCTTCCTCCTGACACTCCCCCTTGACATATTTATAAACATTCCTGAGGTCACCCCTCAGCCTCCTCTTCTCCGAGCTAAAGAGACCCAGCTCCTTCAGCCTTTCCTCATAAGGGAGATGTTCCACTCCCTTCATCATCTTTGTGGCTCTGTGCTGGACTCTCTCAAGCAGCTCCCTGTCTCTCTTGAGCTGAGGGGGCCAGACCTGGACACAATATTCCAGATGTGCAGAGTAGAGGGGCAGGAGGACCTCTCTTGACCTACTTGCTACTCCCCTTCTAATACACCCCAGGATGCCATTAGCTTTCTTGGCCACGAGGGCACAAATCTTATGAATAGAGATTGAAGGAGTTGGGGCTGTTTAGTTTGAAGAAGAGGAGGCCAAGGGGAGACCTCGTCACTCTTTATGACTACGTGGAAGGACATTGTAGAGAGGTTGGTGCTGGTCTCTTCTCACGGGTAATTAGCAATAGAACAAGAGGGAATGCCTTCAAACTGCAACAGGGTAGGTTTAGACTGGACATTAGGAAAGAAATTTTTCACAGAAAGAGTAGTCAGATATTGGAATAGGCTGCCCAGGGAGGTGATTGAGTAACCATCCCTGGATGTGTTTAAAGGTCGTTTAGATATGTGTGGAGAAGCACGCATGAACTCCGAGATGGTGGAAAATGGAATCCGCTTTATTGCATGCAGGCACACATATTTATACTTATTAGCAAGACGCACTATTTGTGGGTTACAAACAGGACTATGCAGCCAAGGTTGTTATTAGCTCATGTACACCTTCAATCACTCTCTTATCACACAGGGAGAACAGACTTTCCTAGGTCTGTTTTGATCATACTCTCCCGTTCACTCCCATGCACATCTTGTGTCCGAGAAGCATCTTATCTGTCCATTCTCACGGACAAACTCCCAACCTCAGCTGGTCAGGGTCTCTTTTCATTATTAGCAAGCAAGAGTTATCTACTTGTTTAGAAAAGAGCTCAAGGACAAAATTCTTAGTTCCACAACGCGGTACTGCTGGCACAGCTAGCTGTAAAATGTAGGGTATCCACAGACGTGGTATTGGGAGATATGGTTTAGGGGTGAGCTTTGTAGAGTAGGGTTAATGGTTGGATTCGATGATCCCAAGGGTCTTTTCCAACCTGAATGATTTTATGATTCCTGTGGTAGCAATCTGGACTGCAGAGCAACAATAGAGAAAGGAAAAAGCCTTTGCTACATGCACTATACCCTAGTGGGAGTGAGTGGAAGAAGAAAAGGGCATCATCTCTTGCCCCGCCTAAGACTTTTCAATGTGACAACATAAAAATCAAAGAGCCTCATCAGGTTTCCAACTGGTTCTGCCAGGAGGTGCCTTGTGCATCTCATCTCCAATTTGGCCAGTTGCATAATCCACCACAAAACATAGCCCAGGTCTGCAGATTTTGAAGGACGTGGTAGTTCATTCCTATTCACTTGCTAGGAAAGCCTAGAAAAGCCCATTTGTATTAACCTGTTGAGACAAGTGCTCGCAGAACAGATGAATAACAGAGGAAAATATCTGATCTTCAAGGATAGGGCTTAAACAGGTCACATTGCATACAGATTGCTTGAATCCCAAGTTACGTTGTCAACAGTCCTGCTGTAAACAGCACATACACTTGTTTCTATTGTGAATTAGGTAACATAATGCCAACATTTGAATTTTTTTCTGCTCCAGAAAGGCCTAAGATACTCTTCTGGGGAAACTAGGCAGTGCTAAGGGGTATAGTAATGCGAAGTGAGTATTTCAAGGCTAAAGCAGCACAGAGATATCAAAAGTGAGGGCCTTCAGCCCCTCTGTGGGAAGAACCAAAGGGAGAGTTAATGACAAAGTGTGAAGGAAAAAAGGGAAGGGCATCTGTCTGGGTTCATTGGCGTGCTTCGCAGAGCCGCTGGTGTGAGAAATTTTCACTGTTGCTAGTTCTCCACCCTTTTAAGCAGAAAATCCCTTTCTCACAGTGAGGGAAGCATGAGGTTAGGGGACGCAATTGAGACACTGCTGGAAGATGTGACTATACCAGGATTACAAGGAGGGATGGTTTAGGTGTGTGACAAAGATTAGAACTGCGTGGTTTCTTTGATGGAGCAGGATGTGCTGTTTGCATGCCACTGCTGAGGGGTGTGGGAGGGATATCCAGGAACAGGAAGATAACGCAAATCAGCAGTGCGCAACATGCCAAAGAAGATTATGAAATTATAGATGACCTGAATAAAGAAAAAAACTGCCTCCTTAAAAAAACTAAGTGCTCATACAGGAGCCAAATGTGAAAAGAAAGAGGAGAGTCAGAACCACAGGGTGCAGCAGCACCTCTGAGGATCTGCCTCAGGCAGTGACAGAGGCACATCGAGGGAAAGAGAAAGCAGCGATGTTTCAATGAGTTTTCTATTCGGAGATTACAATGATGAACAAACTCAGGAGATGAAGAAGAATGAAATTGCTGTGCTCAGGAATTTTTTGAAATAACCCCGAAGGTTCCACTGCCAAAACCCTTCGCTGGCAGCACACACATCCCTGACACAGAGCCAACTCCAACCCCCACGTCTCCTCAGCCCCTGTTGCAGTGCAAAGGTAGGAAGCATAGGATTCCTGTCAGAACCAGTTGAAGCAACGTCAGTACTTCATGTCACAGTATTTGACCTTCTGTTGAGGTTTTTTAACACCTTTGCTTGCACTTTTAGGCCATTTTTTTTTAACAAAATATGTTTTAAAAAGTCACAGGGTCTTGTTTTGGAGATGTGGAAAGAAGTGCCACTTTCACCTTAAAGACAGCAATCTGTCAAAATTGGAAATCCAGTCAAAAGGATTTGTTTATGTTGCCTTCATGATTAGTGGCAGAGGGAACCTAGACTAACTTAGACCAAACAACTATTTTTTAAATTACTTAAATGACTTGGAATGAATCCAAAATATAGCATTTCTTTACACTTCATATTTCCTCTCTTTTTTTAATACAAAGCTGGTCACTTATTTCAGTACATTCAGTTCCAATTCCCCCCCAAACCCAAATTTCGTCTGAAAAAACCTCGAAATCTTGCTGAAGATTGTTATGGGACTGTTAGGGAAGGATTTTGTTTGAGAGTAACATACCTGGATATATAGTGGTCTAAGCATATACAGGTGCATCCCTACTCCCCTGAGGCTCCAGAGGAAGTCAGGGCAGTGGAGGAGTTTGCTTTAGTCAATGAGGGCTGGGTTAGGGACCAATTAAGCAATCTGGACATCCATAAATCCATGGGTCCAGACGGGATGCATCCACGGGTGCTGAGGGAGCTGGCTGATGTCATTGCTAGACCACTCTCCATCATCTTTACTAAGTCTTGGGAGATGGGAGAGGTGCCTGAGGACTGGAGGGAAGCAAATGTCACTCCAGTCTTCAAAAAGGGCAAGAAGGAGGACCCAGGAAACTATAGACCGGTCAGCCTCACCTCCATCCCTGGGAAAGTGATGACTTATCCTTGGTGCCATCTCAAGGCATATCAAGGATAAGAGGGTCATTAGAGACAGTCAACATGGCTTCACCAAGGGGAAGTCGTGCTTGACTAACCTCATAGCCTTTTACGAGGATATAACAAGGTGGATAGATGATGGCCGAGCAGTGGATGTGGTCTACCTGGACTTCAGTAAAGCATTTGACACAGTCTCCCACAGCATCCTTGCTGCTAAACTGAGGAAGTGTGGTCTAGACTCTCGGGTAGTGAGGTGGACTGCGAACTGGCTAAGGGGAAGAAGCCAAAGAGTTGTGGTCAATGGGGCGGAGTCTGGTTGGAGGCCTGTATCCAGTGGAGTCCCTCAAGGGTCGGTACTGGGACCAGTATTATTCAATATATTCATCAATGACTTGGATGAGGGACTAGAGAGTACTATCAGCAAGTTTGCTGATGACACCAAGCTGGGAGGAGTGGCTGACACTCCAGAAGGCTGTGCTGCCATCCAGCGAGACCTGGACAGGCTGGAGGGTTGGGCGGGGAAAAATTTAATGAAATACAACAAGGGTAAATGTAGGGTCTTGCATCTGGGTAGGAACAACCCCAGGTTCCAGTATAAGTTGGGGAATGACTTATTAGAGAGTAGTGTAGGGGAAAGGGACCTGGGAGTCTTGGTGGACAGCAGGATGACCATGAGCCAGCAGTGTGCCCTTGTGGCCAGGAAGGGCAATGGCATCCTGGGGTGTATTAGAAGGGGGGTGGTTAGTAGGTCGAGAGAGGTTCTCCTTCCCCTCTACTCTGCCCTGGTGAGACCCCATCTGGAATACTGTGTCCAGTTCTGGGCCCCTCAGTTCAAGAAAGACAGGGAACTGCTGGAGAGAGTCCAGCACAGGGCAACTAGGATGATTAAGGGAGTGGAGCATCTCCTTTATGAGAAAAGGCTGAGGGAGCTGGGGCTCTTTAGTTTGGAGAAGAGGAGACTGAGGGGTGACCTCATTAATGTTTACAAATATATCAAGGGTGAGTGTCACGAGGATGGAGCCAGGCTCTTCTCGGTGACAACCACTGATAGGACAAGGGGTAATGGGCTGAAACTGGAACATAAGAGGTTCCGCTTAAACTCGAGAAGAAACTTCTTCTCAGTGAGGGTGACGGAGCCCTGGAACAGGCTGCCCAGGGAGGTTGTGGAGTCTCCTTCTCTGGAGACATTCAAGACCCGCCTGGACACGTTCCTGTGTAGCATCATCTAGGCGTTCCTGCTCTGGCAGGGGGATTGGACTTGATGATCTTTCAAGGTCCCTTCCAATCCCTAACATCCTGTGATTCTGTGATTCTGTGATACTCATAGGCTGTCAGTGGAGCACTGAATTAGGAGACTTAATTCAGTTCCCACAAAGAGGGATTTAATGGCACTTATGATGTCCACTTGTATTTCACCTGGCCTCACCTGTTGCTCCAGGAGGGCACAGATTTCCTTCTGTACCTGTCTCATCTCTGTCAGTTCTCTGTGGGTATCTTCGATCATTAGGCTATTTTTGCATGTGTTAAGACGAGACTCATGCCTGCAGTGATAATAAAAAGCCTGGACAATGGAATTATATCTCCTCAAAATAAGGGATTAATGAGGGAGAAAGGCAGCATTTTAAAGCCAGCCATTTCTGGCACTGTTCATGAGTAAGGATAGTTAAAGAAAATCTACCTCTAATAATGTTGACACTTCTGCTGTGATGGTGATAGGAACAAAACTAAATATTGCTGTTTAAAATGGTTTGAATTACCATTTTTTGACTTGTTCTTTCATTTTATCAAGGTGTTGAGCACCACTGCTCTACTCAGACTAAGATTAAAGTTTACTTTTTTCTTCATTTTTTTTTTGTGGTTGGTGGGGTTTTTTTGGAAGTGTGGAAATTATGGAAATACGCTATATTTTGGCTTGGAGCAAAATGGTATAAAGACCATTGCCTGTTAGACAGTAAAGGGAACAATAGTAAAAGCATTTATTTTGGTCATTTATTTTTCAAATGAAACATTTCTCTCAAAAAATGTGGACTTAATGAAACCACAGCTTTTCACATTGACATACCACACTGCCAGCATTTTGTTAGGGATAGTTCCAAGTGGAATTAGGGACTGAAGGAAAGAAAAAACCCAATTGCTCAAATGAGCTAATGGTCAAGGACCTTTGGTAGATTTATATCCAGCTTCTGGACCATGTGTTTGGAACAAGGCTTGAAGCTGAATCTTGTATTTTCAATGCAGAATATTTTGCCATCAGTTCATCATCCTTCTTTGAATGGTCTTATCTTTATTACGCAAGTGAACATAAAAGGAGGATATTAATGAAAGACAAGTGAAAGGAGAGTAGCAAAGGGAATGCCCTAGGTGAAAATGAACGAGGTGTAATCACTGGCAAGAAGCACTAGAATGTCAGTGGGGGAATCAAAGTTTTCAAGCTGGGCATGTGCCTCTTGCCCAGAATAGGGTTTGCAAACTCGTTACAGTGCTTGTAATAATTATAATATTTCCTGTTCTCTGAACAAGACATATTGGTACAGTGTGAGTGTGTAGATTAGTGGTGTATTAGCTTATCTGCTGAAAATGGGACACACAAGGCTGTATTTGAGTATTCACTAGCTTCATTTCCCATTTCTCAGAAGTTCAGCTTTTAAGTATGACAAATACTGCTTGTCCCTCCCATGTCTCTCCTTCCCAATGACTGTGCCCTCTAGAAGGCCTTAGGACAATGTGGGATTACTTTCATTTGGGAAATACATTATGTTACATTGTATTGCATGCTCTGAAATGTGGTGAACAGTACTAGATCATACTGAGATCAGTGATAGTCCCTTATAACACATTGTGTGATATTATATTATGTTTGCTCTTTGGTGTAAAATTAACCAGCAGATTTAAAAATTGCTGAAGACTGATAACCCAGAGAGATACTCAAACTGAGTGATAACTTGGACTTTTATTGACCAGGTTAAAATATCCTTGCATTCAGGATAACTCTCTACATAGTCATTTTGCTGACAGACTTGTCATTTGAAAGCTAAGAGCACTGGAAAGGACAGAAGGCCAAAGATGACCAGTTCCCAGGCTGAAGATTGTTTTCACTTTTTCACTTTGTTTTCACTCACAAACAAAGAAGAGGACACATATACACCTACAGCAACAGAAATTTATGCCTGCTGATAAACCCTCTCCCCGTAGACCAGGAGTAATCAGGAGGGTCTCTGCTTCTGGATGTAACAGAGATGGACAGGCAGCAATGCCGGATTAATTTGTAGGAGGAGGATCATGAGAGGAAGCAAAGAGATTGTTTGAGCAGTGCATTGTCTGGAAATAGGCATGGAATCGTGAGAACAAAAAGTGTTGCCTGACATGGGACTCCAGTCATGCCCCAGGATTCCTCTCAAAAACCTCACGATTATAATTGCTTGTTTCTTCCTAGCAGAGGCAACAATTCAGTCAATGGTCAACCTTTTGGATGCGAAGAACTACCAGTTCGTATGAGCTTAAATGATCAAGAATGACTGTAATGCCTTTTTTTTAAATTTATTTTATTGTGCAATCTAGTTCCCTGTGTATAATCTGCATTATGTCCATACCATACAGTGCAGTGGCATGTCGATACTGGTGCTGACACAAAAAAGCTGCAGTCAAGTAAAAGACAAGACTGGGTGTTTTGCTGGAAATAATTCTTAGTGCTTTGTCTATTCAATACTCCTGTTAAACAAGTGATCAGTTCTCAAAGCATGCAAGTAACACCCTTGGAGCACAAGGTCACAGAGCTGACAATTAAGAAAAAAATAATTCTAAGAGCTTAAATCTCCTCAAATTTTCCCTACCACAAATTACTGTAATTTTTCAATTCATTGGATCTACCAATAATTTTACTGTGACTATTCTGCTTTAAGAAAAAAATAAAATAATAATCTGGAAATGTGACCAATCTCTCAGTTTCTCTGTCAAGTCTCTCTGAGGACTGAAAAATTCAAATGGCTTTAATCCATCCACTATGACAAACATTAAAGTTTTGATAAATAGAGAAAAGGTAGTATTACAAAAAATTTATACTCCTGGTTAGCGCCTTGCCCCAGGGAGATGTTCCTTGGTTATTCACACAGATGTTACAAGGGTCACAGCATGTTATGTGACATTGTCCATCATGAAATAAAAGCAGTGCAACCAAGGGCAAGGGGGGAGCAAGCTGCAAAATTTCTGCTTTAAATTTCTTGAATTTTTTTTTTCTGAGAGCTTCTTCGCTGCATTAGTTGAATTAAATAATTGCTAAACTCATTTTTTTTTCAGTGTGGTACAGACATACTGCTGCACTCTCATGGCTCAGCTCTGCACTTATACAACATAGGGTGCTTTTATTAGTTATTTGTGTTGGGGTATAACCCTGAAGCACTCTGTTCCCAGGTAAAGATACAATGTTCTGTATATAAACAGGGACCTCATTACTATTGCACATTGTTCTGTGAGATGTATTTGGTGGACTTATTGCTCTTGGAAGGGAGTGGGGTCATTAAAAAAAAGCCATTAGTGATCCATTCAAAATTGAATACAGGCAAATTGTAATGACACTAGATGGCATTGAAACATTAACAAAGGATCCAAAACCAATATTCAGGCAACACCTTCTGACCAGTGGGATTGTGGGATTTCAAGGTGGTTGCAGATGATATCTTTATTGACTCTGAATAAAAGAACTAACTTCGGGATGCAGCATGAGGAAGACTTAGAGACTTACAGTTAAGATCCTCATGAGCTGGGCTGGGCTCTGGCAACAACTGTGCATGTGATTTATAGCAGCTATACTTAGGCAGCCTCCTAGAAGGGGTGGTGAAGTGCAATTACTGCAAAATGCATTCAATTCCAGAAAGGCCACATGACTAAGGAGTGTGCATGATCTTTTTTTTTTTTTTTTTTTTTTAACAGACATTTTCTTAATGAGGTTTCAAGGACAGAAGTGTAAAAGCTTCTTCACTGAGCCTTTGTGCTCTCATGCCTTGGCTTCCTAAAGATTTTTGCCCAACACACTGTAAATACCCACTGTTGCAATAGTGCTGGTTTCTGCAACTTCCTTCTTACACAATGACACGATTTCCCAGCACTTCTCTATACCACAATGCCCTCTCTAACCTTACACCCCAAATCACCTGTTTCCACCGTAACTCCAGCTCTTCCTATGTCCTATCAGCCCTAATGGCTTTTATTTGGCTGACCTCCTGGTCAAGGAGCAACATATCCTTATGGTGACGCAGAAACATGCAAGTGCTCCCTGGGCAGCCAGTGCAATCAGGCTGATTGGTGGGACAGCAGAACTGACCATAACCACATTCTCCTGCCTTTCCTTCACTGGTAACACTAGTAGGGTCTCACTCCTCTGTCAGCTGTAGCATACAGAAGCAAATACTTTTGAGCTGTCCCTCTGCCTACCTCACCTAAATCTGTTAATAAGTTGAAAAGCTAAGGGAGAAAGAGGACACCAACTGGAAGTTAGGCAGACCAATGTGCAAAGACAGACAAGAGAGCAGCCACCACGTTTCTTCTTGGCAGATGTGGTTAAAAAATGACACTATTTCATATAGAAACAAAATGTGATGCATGGTTTGGGCTTCTGAATTAAGTGAATTGATCTCTCAGCATTTATTTTCTCTACAAGTCTGCGTCATTACCATCTGTGGGTGGCTCAAGCAGAGTGGGAGTCAGAGGATTCTTAACAATTTGAAGCTTATCGTCTTACAGCACAGAGATGAAGATGCTACCTATTACTGATGGATACACTTGCTTCTGCAGAGGAATGTAAAAGCAGTGATGGTATCAAAGGGCTATACCTTTCTGCCAAGTCATATCTATTTATTTCTGTGATCTCTGAAAAAAAATCCAATGGTTATCTGAAAGAGCCCACGTTAGGAAAGATTTTGAAGGTGGAAATCGCTGCGGAGGCTGAAGGAATTAAAAAAGAACAGCAGGTTAGCAAGGAAGGGAAGACAGGAGATACACTGCAGCTAGCTAGCTACAGTGAAACACCTTCCGTCTGCCTTCTCTGAAAAGAAAGATTATCAAACTGAATTGCAGTCTCAGGTGGCTTTGTCACTTTTCTCTTAGCATTGAATGCCTTCAAAAACCCATCAGCATATGCCTTGAGAAGTAATATGATGCTGCTTACTACAAAAAGCTATCAAAATACATTGTGAAGAAAATGCGGGTCCAACACACAAGCCCATATATCAAATGAGGTTTACACCTTCGTTAGGATTAAGCAATATTATCCAGATCAACTTGGTATGATTGACCCTAAACTTTGCCTCTGAGGTAGTGCAGACAAATACATAAGTGCACACGTGTGATAAGACAGATATTTTAACTTGGAGCCACCTAAGCAATTGAGTGAATATACCAAAACAGAGATGGAGAAAGAGCAGCAACTGAATCAAAACAGTACAAATTATACTTACAAGGGCATAAGAATCTGACCTTTTATGTTATGTGGCATCAGGATAGGTACTTTTGCTGTCCTTAGTCTACATTGAATCCTTTACATTTAAACATTAACTCTTTGCTCCTTATTTTCTATGTTACTTGCAAACAGCCAAAGTATTTTCCAAATATCTGCAAAAAACTGTCTGAATATTCCCTAAAACTGAGGATGAGCCTGACTCCTTCATTCAGCTCCCACCAGGGGTGGGACCTCTCTGGGAAATGTAATAAGGGTTCTGCCCACCTTCTGGAAGATGCTCACCCACCCTGGGTGTTCTGTGCGATCACTGAAATATGGTGCATATCAGAACTCATTTTCATTCTGGTGATGAATGGGAGCATTTTTAGGAGAGTTCAGCTGTAAAGGGTTCTCTCTGCAAGCAGAGAGACAGACAATTCTGGTACTGCAAGCTGGCCTGCTTGTCAGTAACATCTGCATCACAGCCGGATGCTGCCTGTCTGCCAAAATACCCTTGTAATCCACAGCCCAATTACACTCAGTAAGCCAAGAGAATGGCCACACTGAGTCATGCGGTCCATTTTCTCTGAGGTGACTCTTACCATTAACTTTCTCTTCAGTAGGAGAGAACACCCATTACAGGTGACACATCCTGCAGCCACCTCTGTGACCTGTCAGATGGCTTGTTTACTCATTGTCACGTTAAAACTGTCTGAGGACCACTTCCACATCCCTTGGGTTTTCCTTTTGCACGAAGAGCCTGCAGGAGTTTGCTACTATGGTGACTGTTAACACCTACTAATGCCTATTTCTCTTGGGAATACTGCAATAACACTGCTACAGTAGCAGCTGCTCTTTGTAGAACAACTTCCTCATTCTTTCCTTTTACGTTGCGGTGCTATCTATAAGCCACAGTAAAGTGTAAGAGTCATAAGGAGGTGGGTGTTTTACAAGTGCAATCAAAAGGCAGTCTATTGTCAAAAGAGCTAAATA
This sequence comes from Trogon surrucura, assembly GCA_020746105.1. Taxonomy (NCBI): domain Eukaryota; kingdom Metazoa; phylum Chordata; class Aves; order Trogoniformes; family Trogonidae; genus Trogon; species Trogon surrucura. The sequence continues at coordinate 145,402,715 of CM036617.1, read as the reverse complement.
TTTAAATTAATTAAGCATACAAATCATAAGGGTCATAGAAATCTGTGGGGTTTAGGGTATTATATTAAACTTCCTGTGGAGGACAATTTTCCTGGGTCAAAACAGCTTGCTTTTATTCATCCTTCTTGTTGATATGAATATTGAGTGGAGTCCCTGCAGAAGTGGGCCTAGAATACCACCCTGTTGCTGCTAAAGAGCTAAAGAACACAATTTACATTTCTAAATCAGCTAAGAAGGTGTGACAATGTGAAGACGCTGTAATCCTATCCATGAATTATTCCTGATTTATGCTGAAGTAAGTGAAAGGATTCAGATTCTTCAGTCAATGCATTTGTTCTTTTAGATGCAAGAAAATCTAAAATTCAAAACTCTGTTATAACATCAAGAATAAGCTGCTCTCCACCTCTACAGTCTCCATTTTATTGCTGCTGGTTGTGAAGAATCTCAGATCACAAGGATGTAGATGAGGAAAATGAATGGTTTTCAAATTCTGTTTTGGTTGCCTGGACTATTTCAGGGTGAAATGAATGTTAAATATACCTACAATGTGCACAGCCCATGTACAGACAAATACACCTTATATTCCTGAGTACAAGTAATACCTACAAAATATACCAGGTATGCAACTGAATCAATCATCACTTGTGCTGTGGATTATTTAATTGGAGGGAAGAAAAGGGAATTTTTTGGAAGAGCTGTTTCACCACTGTATTCTGCTTGATCGCTTTTCATAGGCTTTTCCATCTGAGTTTCCAGGTGTTTCTCTGGAAAAATACGTTTCCATGTGTTCTGCAGATCATTTTCTGTTGTGCCTGTGAAGGGCACAGTGGGAGTCAGTCTTGCAGCCAGTTCACTTTTCACTTTGTCAGCCGTATCTTTCCAGCTGTTTTCTGTAATAATAAATAAATAAAATTATAGGGTAAGACTGGAGACTCTTTGCAGCAGATAAACACATGATCACCACAAATTCACAGAAAATAAGCTGAAAACTTTCTTTGGGATCTTACAACCACCATTGCTGCATCCTTCTGCTCTGAAAGAGAAGTGCACTATGGTGTAGTGTTAGATACCATAACTATTTTGCTGTCGGTAGCAAAAACGTCTTTCTATGTAAATTTTTAGTATTGCCAGTCTTCTTGCTGGCAGCCGCTATAAAATGTAGAATAATGCATTTCTACACTCCACTGATCACCCATTAAATGCACACTGTATACTATCACCTCACCTTACTTCAGACAGATGGCAACCGCTCAAACTACAGCACCCATATCACAGAGAGTGTTGGCTGGGTCTGGGAGAATGAAGAACCACCCAGAGTAGGAGCAGATGAGGTCCGGGAACACCTAGAGAACCTGAAGGTGCACAAGTCCATGGGACCTGATGAGATATATCCATGGGTCCTGAAGGAACTGGCAGCTGAAGTTGCTAGGCCACTAGCCATCATATCTGAGAGGTCCTGGCAGTCTGGTGAGGTTCCCGCAGATTGGAAAAGGGGGAACATAACCCCCATCTTTAAAAAAGGAACTGAAGACAACCCAGGGAACTACAGACCAGTCAGCCTTACCTCTGTGTCAGGCAAAATCATGGAACAGAAGCCAACATGGCTTCACCAGGGGCAAGTCGTGCCTGACTAATTTAGTGGCCTTCTACGATAAAGCTACAGCACTGGCTGACACGGGGAAAGCAACGGATGTCATTTTCCTGAACTTGTGCAAAGCGTTTGACACTGTCCCACATTACATCCTTGCCTCTAAAATGAAGAGACATGGATTTGACAAATGGACCACTCGGTGGATAAAGAACTGGCTGGATGGTCACACTCAAAGAGTTGTGGTCAATGGCTCAATGTTCACATGGAGACCAGTGACAAGCGGTGTTCCTCAGGGGTCTGTTCTGGGTCCAGTGTTGTTCAACATCTTTGTCAGCGACACGGATGACGGCACTGAGTGCACCCTCAGCAAGTTTGTGGAAGACACCAAGCTGTGTGGTGCCGTGGACTCACTTGAGGGAAGAGATGCCATCCAGAGGGACCTTGATAGGCTGGAGAAATGGGCCAGTGCAAACTGCATGAGCTTCAACAAGTCAAAATGCAAGGTCCTTCACCTGGGTCAGGCCAATCCTAGACACAAATACAAACTGGGCACAGAGTGGGTTAAGAGTAGCCCTGAAGAGAAGGGTTTGGGGGTGTTGATAGACGAGAAGCTCAACATGAGCTGGCAGGGCGCTCATGCAGCCCAGAAGGCCAACCACATCCTGGGATGTATCAAGAGAAGCATAGCCAGCAGGTCAAGAGAGGTGATTCTCCCCCTTTACTCTGCTCTTGTGAGACGCCACCTCGAATACTGCGTCCAGTTCTGGTGTTCCCACCATAAGAGGGATATAGATCTATTGGAGTGCATTTAGAGGAGGGCCACAAAGATGATCCAGGGGCTGGAGCACCTCTGCTATGAGGACAGACCGCGGGAGCTGGGATTGTTCAGTCTTGAAAAGAGAAGGCTCTGGGGGGACCTAACAGCTGCCTACCAATACCTGAAGGGATCCTACAGGAAGGCTGGGGAGGGACTTTTTACGAGAGCGTCCACTGATAGGACAAGGGGAAATGGGTTTAAGTTGAAGGAGAATAGATTTAGATTAGATCTTAGGAAGAAATTCTTCAGTACGAGGGTGGCAAGACTTTGGAATAAATTGCCCAGAGATGTTGTGGCTGCCCTCTCCCTGGAGGTGTTCAAGGCCAAGTTGGACAGAGCCTTGAGTAGCCTGATCTAGTTGAGAGGCGTCCCTGCCCATGACAGGGAGGTTGGATTAGATGATCTCTAAGGTCCCTTCCAATCTAGGCCATTCTATGATTCTATGATTCATTCTATGATAAATACAAAGAACTACCAAACGTTGATGTAATAGCACTTAGTTCTCCAGGTAGCACATGCTTACGAATATTCTCTTTTTTCTCTTCGAGTATAGAGAAAGAGTCATCACTCATCTTCCTTGAAGTCTGTGTTTTCTGCTTTGCTCTGTACAGTTTTGGTTCCTGGATCCATGCATGCTTCATGGCTTCATCAGGAGTCATTCGCAGGGCAGGTTCCCACCTTAAAGCCACAAGAGACAAAGAGTTACTCAGCTACTTCTATCTGAACATTAATTTATGTCAAAAGATTCAGTATTATCTTCTGAAACTCAGGTCATGAGGACATCTACTGAAAAAAAAATGAAAACAAAGAAAAGTTATGGATCTTCTCCATCCTTCAAAACTTATTTACTTCAGCAGTGCGTGCTTTACTGATCAAACTCTGCAGCATCAAACCATTTTTAATATGCAATTCATGGTGTTATGAGGATATCTACTGAGTATTTTTTTCAGGGTTTTCAATGCAAGCTCCATGAAAGGGAACATAAATGAGACATAGGGTAATTCATTAAAAGACAGGTCTTCCTTAATTTAACTGTACCTGAAACTACTGTAGAGACTTAGTGTAATGAAACTTACGTGAGATCTTATTACAGAAACAAAAGGTGATTTATTTTCTTTTGCACAGGTTTTATTCATGCAGTTCTTACACTCATGTACTCCCAACTACCAAGTGTTGGGACCAAGACTACTTGTGTGTCACATGGAATACAAAGGTTGTCAGCTAGTGAGTCCTCATCACATCACTGGAGTTCTTCTGGATTGGTGATGATGTACTAGGCTTTAGATAGATCTTTTATATCCTTTAGGAGTTAACTGCTGTTTGGGCATGATGCTTTAGATCAGAACCTTGCTGAGACTTCACTCTCCACAAATGTTAGGCAAAGTAGCTGCTTGTGGCCTAGTTTTCCTTGCATTTTGGAACATACGTTTCCTTTCCTTTGAGGCTAACAGGAAAACGAATGGCCTATGTCACACTCTGCCACCTTGTTGCCATGCAATTGCCGTGACCTTTGAGATTTTTCACTGCTGGTCACCTCTGCTGTGGTCTCACCAGAGCGCAGGCTTCATGGCTGTGACATAGGACAACATGCTCCCCAGTTTTACAGGTGGGAGAAGTGGCCTTTTTTACCAATACACGCCATTCTTTCAACCCTATTCTGCTGTTTCTTCCAGTGCTAAAACCACACATACTGTGAGGGTGACAGAGCACTGGAACAGGCTGCCCAGAGAGGTTGTGAAGTCTCCTTCTCTGGAGACTTTCAAAACCTGCCTGGATGCCTTCCTGTGTGGCTGCCCTGGGGGATCCTGCTCTGGCAGGGGGGATTGGACTAGACGATCTTTCAAGGTCCCTTCTAACCCTGAACATTCTATGATTCTATACACCTCCATGCGTACTGCATTCATATCAATCCCAATAACTTCTGTTACTAATTTCTGTATCAGTTGCAGACGATTTTGTTCTAGTGTGTCTAATCTCAGTGCTGTCCAGAACTGTATGGAAATGATATAGGAAAACAAACAGATTCTTGTCATCACAAGAGCTGAGTAAATTCTTTTTTTTTTGGTCTGAGGTTTTCATCTGCAAAACAGGTATATACAAGGTGAACAACTCCTTGTGAAGCCATGGAAGATATATCAGGCCACTTTGGATAGAGAGAGATTGGCAACTGAAAAAGAGAGAATAGTTCAATTCTTTTTGTCTCAAAAAGAGTTTTCATTTCAAACTTTACTTCATTCCTTTGAAGATTTAATATAATATATATATTATATAGAAAACATATAATATATATAACATATAATATTTCTTTCCTGTATGACCTGATATGGCTTGTTTACAAGGTTTTTTTGCTTCACTGTAACTATTTTCTAAATATTCTGATTCACCCAGAAAACCAAAATGGATCGATGATTCATTCAGATTTAGCAGAGAACATTCAAAGCAGCCTTCTTGTGAAACAGAGAAGGATGCTTTTTTTTTTTCCCATGTAGCCACAAGTTACCATGGATTTCTTCAGAAGAGTACAACTGAACTGCTAGAAAGAAACTTACAGCCAGTGCTAAAGAAGACACAAAATATTAGCCTACACAAAATATTAGCCTTACATACCATACAGGGAACACTGGAAAAGGTGTGGGACCAGCTTATGCTGCCCTTATACAATACAAATTAGGATCCAAGCTCACCCCGAAAGCCTTATTGCACCTCTGCAAGATGCCAGTATTTTAAGGCAACCAGACAAAAGTTTGTTCCTGCACGCTCAGTCTTTTAGTTTGATGGATGAGTAAAACCTCCTTAGTAACCACCTCCCAAGCCAAAAGACCTGTTAGTAAAATGACAGCTCATAGTAGCAGGGTCCGTGGAGTCCCATCCCGTAAAATGCTTAGTAACCTGACTGCCTTGGAAAAGACACATGAGCATGCCTGAGCCATGAAACAGTTTGCTCCTCCCTTTGTGATAACAGATGATGCACTGGTGACACTAAATAATATCTCTCTTCCCCCACACAAACACAGAGACACCTTGCCACTGACGCTCCCTGTGAGTGTGGTGTGCTGTTGGAACAGGTTGCTCTAAAAGGCTGCAGATCTCCCTCTTCAGAGTTACTCAGAAACTGACTGGACAAGGTCCTGAGCAACCTGCTCCAAGTTTGCTCTGCTTTGGGTGAGATAGCAGACTAGATGGGTTCTAGAGATCTCTTCCAGCCTAAATTATTCTGTGCCACTAGGCAAAACTTCCTGGCATAAAGAATTGGTGGGATTTCTACCTTGTGAGAAGACTGTTAACAATTATATGTTATTTGCATTTAGCAGTTGATAAAAACATGCAAATCATCAATTTCCTTTAAGAAAAAGGCTGTGGAGCACTTGTCATACCAGGCATTCAGGAGCAAAATCCTTTTTAACTAAAGTTAACAGTTTATCCCAGAAATAACAGGATCTGAGATGTATTAGACTCTTTGTGCATTCTGAGCTCCAGTGATTTATAAACACCTATTCCAATCAAGAGAAAAAAAAATGCAGTCTATGAAATAATTCTTGAAATATGCAACATGACTGCCATTAGCAAAAAAAATAAGTATTACTATGATAAGGAGAAAAAAGACTTAAATCAGCGTGCAAAATACAAGGTAACACTCTGGTAACTCTGCCAAGTAATTCTTCACACTAACTACCACAGTCAAGAAGCAGCAAGAAAACGTTGCCATTCATTCTGGGGTGAAGACATGGCTGAATGTAGTTTGCCTATTTATCCTCTGCTGAAGGCAAGGTGTAAGGTGTATTGGAACTAAAAGTAGTCTGATCTTACCCCAGTGAATGTGCAGGCAGAGAGCAAGATCTTGGTAAGCAGATATTCAAAGGAGCAAAACTGTTTTCATACATATGGGGGTTCTAGTGGACAGCAGGATGAGCCAGCACTGTGCCCTCACGGCCAAGAAGGCCAATGGCATTCTGGGGTGTATTAGAAGGGAAGTAGCAAGTAGGTCAAGAGAGGTCCTCCTGCCCCTCTACTCTGTCCTGATGAGGCCGCGTCTGGAATATTGTGTCCAGTTCTGGGCCCCTCAGTTCAAGAAGGACAGGGAACTGCTGGAGAGAGTCCAGCGCAGAGCCACAAAGATGATGAAGGGAGTGGAGCATCTCCCTTATGAGGAAAGGCTGAAGGAGCTGGGTCTCTTTAGCTTGGAGAAGAGGAGGCTGAGGGGTGACCTCATAAATGTTTATAAATATATCAAGGGGCAGTGTCAGGAGGACGGTGCCAGGCTCTTTTCAGTGATGTCCAATGACAGGACAAGGAGCAATGGGTACAAGTTGGAACATAGGAAGTTCCACAAAAACATGAGAAAAAACCTTTTCACAGTGAGGGTGACAGAGCACTGGCACAGGCTGCCCAGGGAGGTTGTGGAGTCTCCTTCTTTGGAGACATTCAAAACCCCGCCTGGACGCATTCCAGTGAGATCTACTGTAGGTGATCCTGCTCTGGCAGGGGGGCTGGACTAGATGATCTTTCGAGGTCCCTTTCAACCCCTGACATTCTGTGATTCTGTGATTCTGTGAATTCAGTCAAAACAATAAAACCATATACTACAGTGTATACTCTGATTGCTATTTCTAAGGCCCAGCACAGAAAATATAGTGAAGGCACTCAAGTCAGCTAAGTTAGCTTCAAATATAAACTCCCGCTGAACGAAACTGGAATGGGGAAATGTGAGTTAGATTTAAGTACAAAACCAAATGTTGATCTCTGGATATGCACTGCCTTGGGAAAATGCATTACCATTATCTATGTTATCTGAATGAATCTTTATCTGCTAAACCAGAAAGGATTTAATAAAAGGCCAGGATTTAATACAAAGGCCTCAATAGGTAAAATCCATTGCTTTTAAAGTTCAGTCTCTGGCATCAGAAGATTTGCTTTTACATATGATGATGTCAGCTTTCTTTTGTATCTTAGATGAATCTCACACAGTCTTTCTGTGCAATGATTTCTCCCTGCAATAAGCTGTGAATAATTATAGTTATAGAAATGCTATCAGTGGAAAAAAATAAAAAGAACAAAAACATACAACACACCACCAAAATACCTCAACAGATGTTAAGGCACAGGAGAATGAGAGCAAAGTCAAAACTAGCCTGCTGCGTATAAGTCAAAACTTTGAACTCACATTAGACATCCTTTCAGAAAGTCCAAGAAGCCAGCATCATGGGTTTTCAGCACTGTGCTTAGATCCTTGGAGTCTGGGCATCTCTTTTTTCCCTTGCTGTTAGTTACGGATTTAGGAAAACCTTTGGAATCTAAGGAAAAAAAAAAAAAGACACACTCAAAAAAACTATGTTAAAAATCCTCACCAAATATTTAAGAGTTGCAAACCTAGTACACATATCCATCCCACTAATTCCGGTATTGCCCTGTTGGATTGATAGTCTTCCAGCGTTCTGGAAAACAGTATTGGTTACATCCTAGAGACTGTGTCCTACACTGTGTTTTTTTTATTCATTTTGTGTAATTTCTAAGCCCAAATTATACACACAGGAATTAACTTAATATAAATTAGGTCCTAAAACCCACTGTGTTTCTTTTTAGTAATAATATTTTGAAGGAATAGCAGCACAATGGATTTTCCAAAGCCTTCCCTGTGACCTTGGCAATGAAAGGCCCATCAGACATGAAGAGCATGGCACCAGCTTCATTTGTAGACCCCGTGTTACCTTTTCACCTCTCCTCAATATCTCTTCCTGAAAGAAGTTTTGTCAGCTAAGAAGCAGCTTGGATTCTCTGACTCTGTTCTCCACCAGTGCTATTAACTAGTGATTAACTACCAGGGAGGAATCCAAACAATCAGAAGCAGTTACCAAAGAACGTTCGCTTCCTTGATGCGGCCTGGATAAAATCAGCTGGTGGAAGACCCAATACCTTCAACACAGAAAATTAATTCATGGAGTTACTCCTCATTTCATAAACATCCATAACAACCCTCAGGAGAGATGTGGTGTTTCACCCTCCATTTGTAAAGAAGTTGAATGCCACAATTTACTGTGAAATGTCTACAAACCATTTCCTCTTGTGCAATTTATTGTGGAAGGAATGAAGGGATTCCTTAGAGCTGTCTGCAGATAGAAAATGTGATCTTATGAAAGATCTTGGATCTTCACTACCACAGAAGGCTCTAAGAATATCTGTTAACGACAGCTGTTACAGGAGACCACATAGAGAGACGCTGTCTTTAAAAAAACTTGTACAAACTAATATGGCACTAGAAGGATCAGAACCTGGGGCTAAGTTCAATGTCAGGTTGCAATTTGGTGATTGGTATGGACGAACTTAGTAACTTGCTTTCATGGGTCAGTTTTGCACCTATTTTAACATTTGCACTGAGTAGGTGATCTGAAGTGTCACAGCACATTCTGAAAACTCTTTGAAAAACATTTGTAAAGATGATAGAGCCAAACTCCTTGATAGGGGCAGACACTATAAGAAGTGGCAACATCCACAGACTGTGGCTTGAGAAATGTCGGGTGACTATTAGGGAAAAAGTTTTTCACCAGGAGAGTAGAACACCTCTTAAGCAGGTCACCCAGCAGGTTTCTACTCAAGACTTCGAAGTTTTCAAGATTTGCTAGAAAAAGCCACAGTAGAGTTTGTTACTCAAACATTAGCAAAAATCTCTCTCTCAGCAGGAGTTTGGACTAAAGAGATCTGACTCAACAAACATGTATTTGACTTCTAAGAGAAGAGAAGCCTGTTATAATTTGGATTGTTTTTCCTTCCCCTTCTAACTTCTCTTTACGAATTCTGATCAGATTAAAATGTTTCCTTCACAAGCAGGACAGTGAGCGTACAAAACTGTGTTTGGCACATGAAATGGAAACAACAGTTTTGCATTAGAACCCATCCCCTCAAAGGGCCCTTTGGCTGTAATAAACTTCCCCCTAAAAGGCCAGCCCATAGCCAATTATATTTCATTATCTCTTGAGATTTCTCTGTGTTGTTGGCAATGTAGTTTATCAAATGAGTACGCAATTCAAAAGACAATCCCAAAAGTTACCTCCATGATGCAGGCAAGTTGGTCAACTTCATTTTCCCCTGGGAACAGTGGGTAGCCTGTGTAAAGTTCAGCTATGATACAGCCTAAGCTCCACATATCAACAGCCATAGCATAAGGATGACCAAGAATCACTTCAGGTGAGCGATAAAACCGGCTCTGAACATAGGTGTACACTGTATCAAAACAAAAAATTAGACAAGAAGCAAAATACCATAATTAGGACAGCAATGTGGGCTCCAAATTTCACAGAAATGTGACAAATATGTTAAATAACGTAATATATCTACTCTATCCACTAGTTGACATTAAGGAATTGTTCATGTAGGCGCTGAAAACTTTTTCTAATCCCATCCTAAAATCAATGGGTGATATGCTTTCCACTACTCTATTTGGAAATTGTTCTTCAATAAGTTTCACTGAAAGAAATTATTCTACTAATGCCATGATTCAGCTTACTCCATGCTTACTTTCCCATTTGGAGGTCTTCCCCTTGCATCAATCAACAGTTCTTAATTATCACAGGTTTGCACAGTAGGAAATACTGGTTTCACTGACACCTAGGGAACATCTCATACTGCCTTCTGATTTCCATATTAACACATTATAGCCTCACAGCAAATGTCAAAAGATCATATTCCAAGACTGGGACTCATCATAGTGAGGAGATCCAATCTTTTACCTCTTGTCATTCAGAAAACTGAACACGATTACAGCATGCAAGCTCTGTTATTTTCTTACTCTTATCTTTCTGATGGTCACTTTGTATATATTTCTGCACTTTTTTGTATCCCCACATATTCAACATTCTTCTGGAAGGAAAGCACCCTGAAAAGTAAGCACTGCACAACACGTGAATTCACCAAGGCTGAACAGTTAGAAAGTACGATCTGGGCCCTGGTGCATTTGACCAACTGCATAGCTGTTGTCTACTTTTTGTCATTCTGCGCATAAATAAATAGCTGAACTTTTGTTATCTACTCTCTAATCCTGTACTACTCTGAGGGTTGTACCAATTTTCATTTCAGCTGACAGGGTTCCTCACTCACACTCCATCTTTCTTTTCACTTTTCTCTTTCAATTTGTGGCTCTCTGCAAATATTTCAGGCTGTATCTCAGATTACCTTCTACTCAAACATGGGCAAAGCTAAAATGATTATGCACTCCTACAAAACTGTGCTGTAAAACTAAGGGTCTGAATCCCAGAACATAGATGAATAGGTTTGGCTCAGCTTAAGTACCAGTCTTTCATAGGAAAAATATGAGCCATTCCACACCAGTTTTGTTTTTCTAAGTTAATAAAATGCAGTTCAGATTTGTTTCTTGGGTTTTGGTTTTTGTTGTTGTGTTTGGGGTTTTTTAACTAATGATATTTTCATTCCTGATGATATCATTCTTGCTTTACAATATGTCTATTAATGTTAAGATTTATTAGGTGAATTTTTATACATTCATTTCTCCTTTATGAATTTTCTTATTTCCTGCACATTCTACTTAAATCTTTCATAGAAAAAAAAAAAACCTACACTGAACTTAAACTTTCTAAATTAAAAGCATAGTTCCCATTACCCTAGTTGTGTTGACTCAAAAAGTGCCAATTATAATTTAACCATCCCACTAAGAAAGATTTTCTGGACTTGAGAAAATCCTTGTTGAGTGAAGTATTTGGATTATCCTTATAGGCCTATCTCAGCTAACCACTCTTTCAAATGCAATTCGGATTTTAACAGGAGCAGAGGTGCTGATCAGGCCGGGGACAAAGAAAAAGCATGATAACAGCTTACTTGTGTGCGACTGGTATTTGTTCCACAACCAGTGGCTCAATAATTCATCAGATTCTAATTAGGGGCATAGATCACTATATTTTTGCTCAATCAAAGAAGCAGTTTTTTCCACATTACTCAAAATTAAGAAAGCTTATTAAGAAAATTACATCAACTTGACTTTTCTGCAAACCTCTTTGGTGTTCATAGCAGCTTGATCCAAAGTCAATAACTTTAACTGAACCTTGGCCTTTGTGGTATAATAATATGTTCTCCTAAAGAGAAAAAAAAATCACAAGGAAAAAAGGGTTTTAACACCACATTAGGTTAATGAACACTTTGGAAAATAAGCAGTACATAACTCATTGGGTTTACGCTTATCTGCACAATAAATACTTCAGCTACAAATTCCTTGGGAACACATTTGCTGACATACGTAGGCATCCAGTTATGTGCAATTAACCACAGCAGAGGGGAGATTTATAAAGGTGCCCATTCTGAAGGTTAGCTAGACAGGGACACTAATCCTTCACATGCAGTCCAAGCCACAGCACCGCGCAGTGCGTGGTGCTGCTGAGGACCCCAGCCAGCGAGAATGCTGTGTGAGCAGAGTGAGTTCCCCAAAAGGCGTCATTTTTAATGTAGTAAAAGGCAAACTGCATCTCATTGCACCCTGTGCTAAATTAACCAGAACCATCTTTTTGTAACCACAGAAAGTCCCTGCCCCATGAATGAGTTCTACTTCACATTTCTTCCCTCTGCTGCTTTCAACTTTCCCCAGGCTCTCTGCAAGCAGCCCTCCCTCCACCTCACAGCAGTGTGGTGCAGAGACGCCAAGGTAGTGATGAGAAGAATTGTTAGGGTCCTATAGATTATTAGCTGGGTGCAGCTATGTGATTATTAGCTGCATGCTCACAATCCCAGCTTGAGAAGTGATTCTCAAACAGCTAGCTCAGGAATATTTGCGCTGATGAGTAAAGCATAGTCTATTAGCTCTCTTCCGCAGAGTTGAATTTCATCCTCATTAAAAGTCTATCTAAATCAAGGATTTCCTTTGATTTCCTTTCTGATCACAGAGTCTTCTCCACTTCTCAGCAGACACTTTGAAGGACTGAGCAGCTCCCACATTGATGCCAAATAACGGCAAAGTAATTTCTTGGGTAATTACTGGACTCCTAAGGAAATGCCGTGCGGGACAGGAGGCAGAAGCTGCTACTGATGAAAGGCAAGGCAAGGACTCTCTTCCACTCCCCAAGTGCTCTTGGTTCTGTTATAGGAAGAAGCATCCTCTCTCTGCAGCTAGCTACCCCTGCATACCCACAGTAGGACTCTGTCTTTAATACTGGATCTCTCACAATGCAAGAGAGCTGATTAATTGCAAAAAACAGGTTCTAGGAGCAGTGATTAGCTAGAATTAAGTCCAAAGGAACTCCATATTTTACCTTGTGTTGAGAAATATCATAGGAGGCAGATAGAATAACAGACGTGAGTTTCAGGTAACCTAAATTAGCGAAACTATGCATTGTAGAATGAGAACAGAATTCTTTTGTAGTTAAGTCACTAAATGTTCATTAATACATTATCTAAAGACAGACTGCACTGATTGATCTTGCCAACCTCATTCCTCGTCAGTGGCTGCCTGGAAACAGATCTTCCCTTGGGCTAATTTTTTCTGATTAAGATATTTTGGTTAATCTTGCAAGCCCCATTTCTCACTGCGAATTGGTCTAGCAAAGATGTTAGCAAGACAATGGGTACAGACTGTGTGTGACTCTTCAGACTTCTGAGTCCAGGTACATTCAGCAAAGTGAAAGGATTTTTACGTGAGAGCTGATTGATTTCTTTATTTATTTGCTGGTGCATTTGTGATTTTGAAAACAAAATCAAGAGAAATGTTCATCTGAAATGAAAACAGAATTAAAATAACTCAGAAATGTCAGAAAATTGAAAAGATTTAAGATCAGACCTTAAAGGGAACGGAAATGTTTCACCTAGCATTAGTGCTTATCAAATATGGCAGCAGAAATTGGATCACAGATGTTTCTTCAGAAACAAGTGAGCACTGTTAATCCTGTACTATAGAACTGCTTTGCCATTTACGAGGCTATTTCATTTTATAGTTAAGGATGTGAAATTAAATAGACTTAACAGGATAACCTGAAACAGGCTGCCTCATGAATATCTCCTTGCATTTTAATGTCCCTCATTGAAATACTTAATTTCACAATTCCTTTTTTTCTTTCTCTAAGCAAAATGACATTACTTGAATTTGATTCATATTTGCATTCATTTTGGCAACCAGATAATCTTGTATAATACTTCAGTGAATCAACTGAGTCAATGGAAAGAATTACTCAACCCTAGTACTAATACAATATGAAATCAACTATAGCTTCCATACAAATACCCTACTGTGCTTTACAGATTCTTCTGAGAGTTTCCTCTCAATCAATAAAAAATAGGATGGAGATAAGGTAATTCTGTACAGAATAACAGGTTATAAAACGACTGTACTTACTGGCTTCAGATCACAGTGAATGATTCTTTCTTGGTAGAGCACTTGTAAACATCTCAGCACACACTGAGTCAAGTGTCGAATTAAAGACAAACTGAAACCTTGGAAATTGTTCTTTTTGATCAACTCATACAAATTTATTCTGCGGGGGTTGAGGAGGTGGAAGAAGAAGAAGAAGACAGGAAGCAGAAAAGAGATTAGGGAACTTATTTTTAAAGGCATGATTAGTTTACCATGCATTAAGTAAGTTATAGCCTGTCTTCCTATATGAAGGAGGACTCATGCAGAGGAAAGTGACTTAGCTATTTTCCTCCTTGAGAACGCTGTTCTGCATGTAATATGCATGAACATCCCCCTGGGCCTCCAGATCTAAAGAAGACATAATGTCAGTGGATTTGCCTGCTTGCTAAACTCAAAGCTATGTTATGCAGCTCTGCCGATTTTCACTAAGGACAACTATCATTTCAGCAACTGAGAGAAATAAATGTTTTTCAATCTCCTTTCACTCTTGTTTGTCCTTGCTTTGGCACCTTGTGCGACTCCTTTTCATCTAGAGAGTCTTTAGTCAGCAGTAAAACTTCCTGGAAAAATACCCCCCAAAATTTGGGTCTTGTTAGGTTTTGCTATCCCTTCTGCCACCATTATGTCTTAGCTCCTTCCAGTGGAGCATTAAATGGTGCTGCTTACTTGCATGGTTGGTAATACAAGAACATTGCCCTGATGGCTCTGTGGTTACCCCCGCCACCCCATGGCCCAGGATCCCACATCAGCCCCCCAGGACCATCAGCCCCCTGGTGTTAGGCAAGGCCCATTCCTTCAGAGGTAAATCAAGTCACCGGGACTTCATGGAGAAGAAAGTTCACAAATTAAGTTCACTACATTTTAGAAGCAATAAAAATTTCACCAGACAAATATTTTTATATGACAACCAGTCTTCAACTCTTCTGTAAAGAGCTGAACATAGTAGCTATCCCATGAACGTTTTCCAAGTTTCCATGGCAGCTTTCTGAAAAAACTGGTCTGTGTCTTCTCTGGAGAGAAGGAGTCAACTCTTATCCCTGTGTGTCTGTGAGTGACAGGAACACAATGAATTTAGGTCTCTCTGAGATCAAGCCTTCCATACGATGATGAATCTTCAGCAAAGGCTATAACACATGCAGCAATGGGGACTTTAAGGGATGAGGGACTGTGGGTAACCTTCATAATTCTAGTCTGAGGCCCTGATTACAAGTAGGCTGGTGAATAAAATTATCTGACTCATCTAAAATTCCTCCAAAATTCCTCCTAAGATGTGTTCTGCAGCACAGGTTCATAGAAAGCAAGACGAAACTATATATTATTTAATATTACTCATATTTATGCATCCTGAACTTTACCAGTTCTCAATTCACTGGTTTACTCTTTTTCCTATAGGTTTTTCAGGGAAGAAGACTTCAATACATAGCACAGAAAATAAGGTATGGACCATGCTATTGTCTGTATGAAGTCTGAATGGGGCCTTTTTCAGTTTTTTTTGGTGATTGAGGGCTCAGTTATGAGGTCTGTATTTAAACAGTATTCCTTTCTTGTAACATTAAGAGCTGCAAATTCTTCCAAAGAAGACTTTAAAATTGAATCTTGTAAGGCATAAGATCTACAACTCTCCTTAAGATTTGTGTAAAGGAAAATATAATTTACCCCAGCAATTCAAAGGAAATACAGAAGTGATTGCGGAAGTAGAAGTATTCCTTCATGTGGATGATATTGTGAGTATCATCTTTGTCCCTCTTCAGAAGAGCATCAAGGATCTTCACTTCTACTAAAGCCTGGCTGTGAAATCTGAAATATCACATGACATGAGAATGATAACATTAACTCAGTCTACAAGCACCACAATCTTACTGTAAATTCAACGCGTGGGACAACAATTAAAAAATTGCCACTCACCCCTGTTAACTGCTGTATCTTTTGTTCATTATGGTTCTTTTCTAGTCTAAATATACTGGCCTTACATAATACTTAAGAGTAGTTATTTTGACTCATCTGAAAAACTGTTTTAATGTAAAAGTTTCAAATGAGCCTCCAGAGTAAAATCCTAGTGCTTTCAAAGTCCACAGGAATGCTTCTGTTTAACAGGACCATATTTCACACCTACCATAGTAAGTTTTGAAGAGCATCTTTACATTTCAGTGTTCACTGAGGGGGAAAACCAAAGAGCTAAAACTCTATTGCTGGAGTCAACAGCATCATTCTCATCTGTTCCACTGATTCTGGTTCAAGCTAAACTCCAATAAAAATTTGTAACCAGTCACATAACAAGAAGAGGTTGCTTAGAACCACAATGTAGAATTTTTTATGTTAAAATGAGCAACTGGAGCTCCACCAGCACATTCCTGTGGTTTTGGAGTCTTGAGGGAAATGTAGTCTCCGAGGTGGGCAGGGCTGGTTACCTGGGCTGTGGATTAACTGTGTCACAGATAACAGAGACCTCCTTGTATGTCTGGAAAAACCAAGTCTGCTTGCATAGACTGTGTCCCCATTCAGTCCAGGCCAATTCTGATCCTCTGACATCGCATTTCCTCACTCTGTTCTCATAGAATCACAGAATGTGTTGGGCTCGAAGGGACCCTTAGGGGTCATCTAGCCCAACCCCCCTGCAGTGAGCAGGGACATCTTTAACTCAATCAGGTTGCTCAGAGCCCCATCCAGCCTGACCTTGAATCTCTCCAGGGATGGAACCTTCACATCTCCCCGGGCAACCTGTTGCAGTATTTCATTACCCTCATAGTAAAGAACTTCTTCCCAATATCTAATCTAAATCTACCCTACTCTACTTTAAAACCATTGTGCCTCATCCCACCACCATGCACCCTTGCAAACATTCCCTCCCCAACTTCCCTGTAGGCCCCTTCAGGTCCTGGGAGGCGGCTATAAAGTCTCCCTGGACCCTTCTCTTCTCCAGGCTGAACAACCCCAACTCTCTCAGTTTGTCTCCATAGGAGAGATGCTCCAGCCCTTTGATCATTTTTGTGGCCCTCCTCTGGACCTGCTTCAACAGGTCCACATCTTTCTTGTGTTGAGGGCTCCAGAGTGGGAAGTGGTAGTACAGGTGAGGTCTCACCAGAGCAGCGGGGCAGAATCACCTCTCTCAAGCTGCTGGCCATGCTTCTTCTGATGCAGCCCAGTATGCGATTGGCCTTCTGGGTTGCAAGCACACATTGTTAGCTAATGTCAAGCTTTTTGTCCACCAGCACCCCCAAGTCCTTTTCCATGGGGCTGCTCTCTATCGTGTTATCCCCCAACCTGTAGAGATAATGAGGGTTGCCTCAACCCAGGTGCAGAACCTTGCATTTGACCTTGTTGAACTTCACAAGGTTCACCCAGGCCCACTTCTCCAGCTTGTCCAGGTCCCTCTGGAGGACATCCCACCCCTCTGGCATGTTGATCACACCACTCAGCTTGGTGTCCTCTGCAAACTTGCAGAGGGTGCACTCAATCCCACTGTCTGTGTCACTGATGAAGATATTAAACAGCACTGGTTTTCACTGTGTTTAATGAAAGCCTGACATACAGGGCAGTTGATTTTGCTTTGCTCACATTATCCCAGATTGTCACTGCCTAAATAGCAAAGAGCTGACTGGACTGGTTTAATGTCAACAGATGTCTCACCTTTTCTTATTCCTTATTATTTTCAAGGCCACTAATTCATTGGTTTTATGATCCAAGCATTTAGCCACCTGCCCAAATGACCCTTTCCCAATGACCTCCAACACTTCGTATCGGTATGCAATATGGTCATGTAAAACCTTCAAAAGAAAACAAATAGTTCAGATTCAAATAGTACGACAAAGACCAGGCTTTAAAGTAGTTCATGTATGTGAGAGTTCACTGTCTACAAAAGATGCTGGGATGGTAGCAAGTGAAGTCTACATTAAACAAAGCTGACAGAGAAAATAACAAGTGCGTACTTCATTAATCCACCTACCTTGCATCAATCCTGAATGAGATGCAAAGTGGGTCTCTCCTTAGGATTCTCTTCTGAGCTTTAAAGTGATTGGTACTGATGTTCTCACTATGTGAATATCTATCTTCTAGAAACAACATTTATCTCACATAGAACACTTAAGAGTCGGCAGACAGTCACTACAACTTATTGAGCTGAAAATGAACACCGTAACTTTTCCACTTACCTTTAAGTAAGAACCATGCTCATCATCGTAACAGTTATTATTTTGGGTTTCAGGCAAACCTTCAATCTTTTTAGCTTCCAGCCCAAGAAACCATAGCTCTGTATAATTGAAAATTTCTTTTTGCTCATAGACTGTTAACTGGTTTCTAAAATTTTTCAAGGCTTCTAAATCAGAAAACAAGAATATAAAACCAAAAATCAATAAAATGTCAGAAACCTGATCACAAACTGCTTTTACAATGGAACACTTGATAGTAGAGCATGACACTGAACAGGAGCTGAGTAGCTGATTATCAGAGGTCTCTTCCAATGGTGACGTTTTGCACAAATTTATGTGGTTTTTTTCTTTTTCTGACTTACAATATTATGTTCAACAGAGCATTCATCATCAGTCAGCAAGACTTTTAAGAGAGCTTATGTAAAAATTATTTGCTTCTGAGCTAAGTTATATACCTACACAGTTTTGAAAATCCTACCTGTGGTCTATCAACTTCAGTAAACTGCATACCTTACATCAAAAAATTGTATGTTTTTATTGGTTTGACTGTCATAAAATGGCAGTAAGCTTTATTAACCAAAACTTTCAAGTACTTGTTTTTCTGATAGAAAATGTCAAGTTCAGATGCAGGAGGTTACGAATCAAATAGGGCCCAAATTTGCTGTTCTAGTTCTGATTCTTCCTGCACAGAAACATTTCAGCTACCTTGGCACTTCCACTTCTGTAGTTTAAATCTAGATAAATAATCAGACAGTAGCATTAAAAATTAATGTGTACTCTAGGCATGCATGTGGGTGTTTTGCTGAACGATGGCAGATCTTTACCCAGGGATGCTAAATCATTTCAAAGCAAAAGGCCACTACTATTTTTTTTTTTCCTAGGTTCATTTTAAAAATATATTAACTCTGCTGGAAACTTTCTAGATCTTAGAACTCCCAAAATGTAATTTAGCCCACAGAGATAAAATGTGATACAGCTGCAAGCAAGCAGGAAAAATGTTTTACCACTGTAATAGAATGTTGCTGTCATCTCCATGACCTGTCATAAAACCTATACAAACACACATTCTTTTGTACCCTGCATAGTTCTCTCATTTATATAATTGTGCTGGCCTGTTCATTCATGTAACATGTACATTCCCAAGTAGATATTTTAGAAATCACTGAGCCCATCCGTATTCTTGTCCTCCAAATCTTTTTTAAATATTTCAGTGGCCATTTAGCATGGGATCTCTGGTCACTGTGTATTCTGACTGCGTATGCTCCTTATCTGTTCGGGCAGCTTGTCACTCCAAGCTTTTTAGCATGTTCCATTATATACTACCTGAAGCTGTCATAGGCAGTTTGACACTGATGCTGGTGCTTTCCAGTTGTGATGGTTTTGTCTGGGCTCTGGCATCATTTTCAGGAAGACTGTCTGGTATACTAAAGTGGGAAAAATTGCCTCGAATTCCATTTTCCTGCCATGGAGGGAAAAAAAAAAAAAAAGTGAATTTTATTTACAGATATTTTCATAAACATGCGGCCAATCTGCAATTATGTAGATATATACAAAACTACCTTAAAAAAATGCTGCCTTCCAACAGACAAAGCTGCAAGGTATTTATTTTGAATTTGTTGAATGATCTCTCTGTCAGTTTTGTGCTGAGACAGAACAGTCAAGCTTGGTGACTAGAACGTTCTACATACCCAGGCAGCAAATTCTGCCAATAGCACTAGAGGCCATTGTACCATGGAAAGACAAATCTCTAAAGAAGAGAAGGAAGTTCATCTTCCAAGTTTGTTCAATACATGGGGTCTCAAACTGCCATAGTTTGATTAAGTTGCAGTAACTCGCAGAAGCTAGCACAGAGGGCAGGAAAGACAGTGCAACAGGCATTATCTATCTCGGATTTCTGTTGGGCACATCCGCTATAGTGTTGCGCTAGCATCCTTGAGATTGCTTGTGCAGCTCACTGAACCACAGGGACACCAGCCCGGGCCTGCACACATACACCTGTGTAATGAAAACATCAAGACTGGTATGAATGGGGAATGAATGAGCCTGTGTGGGTGAGGAAACACCAGAAAGAAAAATTTTCAGAAGGAAGGTTATACGGATATCACCTGATCAGGATCCCAACACATGCAGTTTCTCACGTCTCCCAGAACGGGAAAGCAAAAGACAGACTAGAGAAACAAGCCATGGAGAGATGGTGGAGTGTTGGAGATAAAAGAGCACCAGATAAAGAGACAGAAAACAGGATGTAGGGTGTGGGGGCTCAGGCCATGTTCTCCTCAATCCCTTCATTGAGGGAAAAAGACTCAGCTGGAGATGAGCATCCAGTGGATCCATACCTGGCTGAAGCTGCAGAGAGGGCTATGGCTTCATAGGATGATGAACAAGAACTGCGGAGTAGAAACAGGATCCATCTGATGAAGCAGGGGCGAGAGTGTTCGCTCATGTAGTGAAGAGGGGGATTAATTAGGTACAGCAGGGAAGAGTCATCATAACCTAAAGGCCTGATACTCATGGGGTGATTCAGTCCTTTCAGAATCTGCTGAAGTGGCAAAAGCATTCTCGGAGAAGTATTTGAGAAGACTCTTGACTTCCCAAAGAAAATGCTTTATGTGGGGACTTCCGGTGCAAGAGATCTGTAAAGATTTCATATCAGAGCTCTGTAGAACCTGTGAAATCTCTCAGTAAAGAAACTCCACAGAAGAAGAAGAAAGGTGAAAAAGGGTGTGATCAGAGTAGTGGTGGTGAGTAGTGCAGGTCTCTGATTTGTCTGGGAGAGAAGCAGCAAAGGAAGAAGAGTACAGACAGGGTATCTACACAGAATTTGTGAAAAAAAAAGAAGTACTAAAAGGGAAGATGACTTCAAAAACTTCCTGTGATGTTGGGCGTCTGTTAAAATATCTGGATATATACACAGCCATGCTGGTAAGTAATCTGACTATTTAAAGTTCTTCCTCATTTTCTTTAACTGCGCCTGAAAACAGAAACTGATGCAAATGCTGACACTAAGTTATTTCTCTCTTCCCACACACAAACACACTTGCGACACTTTTCCACTGACACTCTCTTAGCAGTACTTAGGGAGAATGGGATAAACTCACCTGAAGAGAGGGGAGGACATTCTGCAAGCTCTTATTTGTTATCTGAGGCAGGCTGCTTTCAAGGGGGGGAGCACTGGCAGTGTCTGCAACCAAACCATGCCTAGCTTGTCCTTCCAGATGTGTGAGGGAGAAAACACCACGGCTGAGTTTCTAAATAGAAAACATAAGTATTACATAATGACCCCATAAGCGAGTTTGTGTAAACGCCTTCGAAAACCAGGGGGATTTGAGGGATATGGAAATATGTACACTTCACTTCTGACACCTAAGGGTGAAGGGGAAAAGAGGAAATCCTCCTTCAGTCGCTCCCAGTGGCACTAAAGTCTTGTCGGGCAGCCTGGCCTGTGTTAGAGTGTGGAAATTTCCCCGGAAGAACACCTCCACTCAGCATCAGAGCAGAAGCAGCTTCAGGTGGAAAAGTTGGTTGAGCTTGGAAATCCAACAGCCGTTCCGGGCATTAAGACTCGTTTGAGTGAAGGGGGTAAAAAAAAGCATATGTAGGGTAATAAGCAGGCATGAGTGGTAAATGGCAGGCAACACTATTAGCGATTCCCAGGGGTAAAGGAGAAATGGGGACTGGGCTTCTGCCAAACAGCAGAGGTGGAGACAGTGGGAGGGTCTCCCCTGCACTTGATTTCTCCATATCTCCCTCCCTCTCATTTGCCGTGGAGCTCACTTTTACTTGGCCCCTTTGTTGCACTCCTTGTCAGTAAGTGAGGAAAAGGCAAGCTCTGTGCAAGCTTTAGTGAAAGATCAATGCTTATATTCATTTGAAAACTGCAGGATTATTAGTCCTTCCTTTAGACTTCTCCCCTTTGTTATTTGCAAAACATTTCTACATCATTCATTCTTTAAAGTCAGTCATTTAATGATGTAGTTTTATGAAGGTTAAGTCCCCTAATATTCTTGGATATCTAAAATGAGAGAAATCACGCTCTTAGCATCAAAGCAAAATTTCAAGATAGACTATTTCTTTGGCAAATTATAATAAAAAAATTATGTGAAATAGATCTGAAATAGATAAACTGCACTATCGAATGCAGAACAAGGCCTGGAGAGGTAAGGCCACAAGCCACACAAGCCTGTGAAATTTCTGTCAATAAGGAAGGAGCAAAACATATTTGTCAAGCTTTTGACAACAAAGGAGAGGTTTGATGTTTTCTCTAAAAGCAAAGAAACAAAGCTTTTGATCAAACCAACTTCAATGAGTGAGTGTTCTTTTATATTACTATAGAAAAGTAAAACGTTAGGACTGAGATTCCAATGGACTTTTCATGAAAACTTCAAAAATCAAAACTGGTTAGGCAGAAGAAATGCCTCAGATGTTACTGAAAACCAAAATGCTTGCAGGCACTTGGGACAGTCATGCAGCTATGGGGGAAGAGGAAGAAGACAGGGAATAAAGGACTTATCTCTGCTCAGATTCATTTATTATAAGGGGACTCTTAGAAAACAAGCATTCAGTTTTTTTTAAGGTCAGCTGAAGAGTCACATACCTGATGGAAGACTCTGTTAGATCCCAGACGATCTCTCTCTTGAACAGGCAGCTGAGACTGAGAAAATGCATCCACGTGGGAAGACTGCAAACATGTGATGACGCTTTAATAAAAATTACCCCAGAAAAATAGTAATCTTGAAATCTCTGTGCGGTTTCTGTGTTTCTTCACTTTGTGGCAATGTCTGTGCCAACACAGTGTGTGAGAGAGGACCACAAAAGCTGCTGAGAACATGCTATGCTCTAGCAATTCCCCTCCCAGGGGAACAGCTGTTTTGTGGGCAGGTGCAGAGACGGCTTGCTTTGCCTATTATGCCTCTCAGCATGCTTGATATGCCCATGTGGTCAGCAGAGGGGAAGGGAGGCCTTTGCCATCCCTAAATATATGTGATATTCCTAAATATGTGATAGTGATTCTGCTTGCAAGGACAGCTTTAATCTGCCTTATGAGGTGGGTTGTGAACCCATCTATAGTTAACAGTGGCTTTAAACTAATTAAATTTGTGGTGCAGATTTTATAAACCCCCAAAGCAATGTTTAAATTCACTGAGATATAGAAAAAACCCACATTTATTGGTTCCAATGGACAGATTATAGTAGCAATAAATAAAAAAAGAGACCAGGTAAGTGCTCTTAAGTTTTAAGATTTTGCTGGTGCTTTCAGCAGTTTTTTCGAAAAAGATAAACATGATAAGTACCACTGTACATTTCTGTCCAGTAACAGACTGCAGGGAATTGCAGAGATCTCTACGATAATTTAGATACTGAAAACTCTGTGGCTAAAGCAGCTTGAAGCTCTGGTCTAGAGGCTGGAATGAACCTCACTGTATTTGGTCAAAAGTACTTCTTTGTCCCTGGGCTCTGAGACACAATGTTGTTCTGCTTATAGTTAAAAAAGAAATCATCATTATTTAAATAGACATATCAGTTTCACTACAGAAGCTCTGAAGTTGTAGAACAGTAATATTTTCTCTAGAAGCAGAGGAACTTGGAGTGGGGTACTTCAGAGATTCAAAATAACAAACTTGCAACCAAATTCATCTTATGGATGTGAGATGCAGATTGAAAATGCTTAAATAAAGCAGCATGATATTCTTCTTTATCTGTTTTGCAGCAAGGGCTTCCATGACATGTCACACGGTCTTAAATTGGCAGAGCACCTGCCGATAATAAAGTCTTTGCTCCTTGCCATGACTTTTAGCCTATCCAGTGCAGGGGGATCTCTTTTCAAAGGCCTTTGCCATAGAGTTCAGTTAGCCCACATGAAAACAAGTCTGCATACTGGAGTATAGTCGTGGTTAGTGCTGTAAAACATCTGCCGTAATGCAGCCTAGCTACAGAGAAAGGGTTTCTGTCTGAATCTGAAAGAGGAAGGGACGACTCAGATTTGATTGCTGCATCTGTGCCAATGTATGTATATATATGTGTGTATATATATATAATGGGTGAGGGATGGATGCTTGTGTACAAATTGATCCATGCACATACAATGGCCTCAATATATCCAGGGTGCATGGGTTTTGCTGCAAAGGTGTGGATCAAGCTGAAGACACATATACAATGGCTCTAACACATCGTGCTCTGTAAGTATGGAACAATTGCTCAGAGAGGCTGTGGGATCTCCATCCTCAGAGATCAGGTTATATTAGAGACCTCTAGAAGACACTTCCAAACTAAACATGGAGAGAAAATTCTAGGTACAAATCCACCCAATCACATGAAGGGAATGCTGCCCTTTGACACGCAGGTTCAACTGTCTTACCATCAATCATGAGGACACCAACGCTGGGCAGACTAGCTAGAAACTGCCCTTTGGACAACTGTGCTGTTTGTGTCCATGGTGGGTGTGTTGTCTTTCTTTTCATTTGAAAAGAGGGGAGGAAAAAACCCACAAATAAATTAGTCCTTCTGAAGAGCTTAAAAGGTAAACTTTAGATTCAGAATAATCTGAGAACAACAGCTCTGGGTTTAGCCTTAGTATGCTAATTGGGTACAGTTTGAGAGGAAAGGTCATGGATATCTGTGGAGCAGAGGAGAATATAGGAAAGGGAAAGGTACTAAGACCTGTCTTTGCAGGACATAATAATTCTCATATTTGAAAACTGGAGATCAGCTGGCTGCGGGTATGGGATGACATGCTGTAAATCCAAAACATCTCCCAATCCACTGCAACAAATGCCCCTAGAAGGGAACCACTGGATTACTGTATCCTACATATTAACATCTTAGAGCACAACACACTTTGCCCAGTGCACCAAATATCCTTATGGTCACTATTCTTCAGTGTAAATTTGCATAGATGATCTATGGAAAAGCCAATGCTAGAGTATTTTTGCAGACAAACACTTCACATGCAAACTACATCTGCATTTTAAGGGAGAATCACATTTGTTATGAAGGTGGGTCTGGGATCCACATTCATAACTCTACTAGACATATCAACACAATTCTTAATAAGATTATTAATTTTAGTGCCTGTTATACTTTTCCTCACAATTCATCTATACTTTACAGTTAGCTTTATTTTGAAGTTTCTGGAGCTGATGAAAGCATTACACTTCATTTAAAAGTAATTTCTTAACCACTTTGTGCTTTTCTAACCACAAGTCAATATGAATCCAGGATTTTAGAGAGAAAGAGCTATCACTGAAAACTTTATAAAGGAACAGTGGACTTCACATACCTGTACAGACTGCAGAGTCTTCACTCCAAAATGGCATTTTATTTCTTAGCAATACTTTTAAAAGACAATGTAGTGATGCCTATGTTACTAAATATAAATTTCAATTTATAAAAATTCAAACCCAGGAAGGGCTAAGAAAGCAGGTAAGTGAGCTCCAGGATGTGCTTCCAGAATTTGGAATCCATTTAATTTCCATTCACTTGGGAAATATTAATAAGATTTTGAGATGGATGTTTTTCCTTTTATACTGCAAAAGCAGTATAAGTCCATCAGCCCATGCCTTTTGTCAGTCATGGAAATTTGTGGTTCTCTTTGTCTCTCTTTCTGAAAACCAACTTGTTAAGGGTTTATAGTTCTTCAGTGCTCTTTAGGTAATTTGTTCAAAACACCTTAAACCAAGGAATTGATCAACCCTCATAACATACCCCCAGAAAAAAAAACACTTTTCCATGTCTACAGCTGTCTACCTACTGGTGGCTGAATGGGGAGCAGTCAATTGATCAGTTAGTCCACCCAGTCATTTATTTGATGGTCTTGATCCAGAGGACCCATTAGCTGCTGCTTTAGCAAAATCCTGTACATCTACTATGGGATCTACAGCTGAGTTGGTGTGCCTAGCTTAATTCTGGCAGATACACTCTAAAGAAAAGTGCAGCAACTGCTACTATTACTGTTCTACTCCTAGAGCACTCAGCCTGTCCTACAGCTCCAATGTTGCACTTTAATCCCAGACTATCATGTCCTGCCAGCCCCTCAAATCATGTATTACCTTGCTAATTCCAATTATCACTCAAGAAACATAACAACGTCCTCATTCACTACCTAATCTGCATAAGGACTAAGTCACAAAGCATTTTAGGTACTGAGTATACAGCATTCTGCAAGATCAGAAATTGTGACACATTTTCATAATTCCCCAAAAGTCAGCTGATTTTTTCAGTACCCAGCTGACCACAGAAATAAGAAATGCATTAAAATTTCAGAAATTACTGAATATGCAACTATATAAAATATTGAATCCATTGTCTTGTCATTTATATGGGCACTTTCTTCTCTCTGTCCTGAAAACTGATTAAAGCCTGTAGAATACATAGAAAGAACGCAGTGTAGATCTTAAATCATGCAATATATTAAAAACACATAGCAAATGCACTCTCACTCAAAATACAGTAGGAACATAAACATTTTCCCCACCTTGTCAACTATTTCTGTCAGCATAGCTGCAAGATCCGTTAACTGCAGGATAGAGGTTTCTTATTCCATTCGGTGAATGCATTGCAGGAAGCCCACCTTCATCTAGTCAGAGCATAGCAGGATCAGTTTCATACACAGTACCCTGATCCATAAAAAAAGGATAATGCTTCTGCTTGGCTTCAGATTTAAATTTTTATCCCGGAAATATGCCAGTGACTATTAGCTGCTCTAGTATTCTTTTGGTGGCCATCTGTTCCCTTTCTCAGCCTCCTTCTAGCCAAATATAATTTTCCATATTTATCATGGCAAGTCAGTAATAAGAAAGACAAATATAACAGGATTGGCTGTTCTCCTTGCCATCTCAGTCTGTTCTTTCTCACTGATCTCATGTGTTTGTGAAACCAAAAAACACTTGAACTTGTATTTTTTCAAAATTTGTCACACTGACCTTGCTATACAGTGAGTAAAATCTATTCACCAAGACTGCCAGCCTGGAAAATGAAAATAATACCTCAAGGGTTGATTTCTGATTGGACATTAGGTGTCATTTACCAGAGATCAAATTTTGGCACCTTGGTCTGTGGCTCTTGTCGGCATCAGTGCAGAGCTGCTCTGCCCTGTGAGATAATGAAGCTCTGATTTTGGTGTGGATAGTGAGACAGAGCTTGGCTGCCATCTTTTCTCTCCTTTTTCTCTCTTGGGTTTTGTGCATGTGTGACGGAACACTGATGGAGGCATCCCTGTCCCCCCACCAATTTAGGGGAATATCTAAAACCAAAAATACAATGTGCTCTCCTCCTTCACACAGCCAAGAAATGGCATGTTCCCTGCTGGTCTTAAATCTGCCAATAACCCAGAATAGTTCTACTTTCACTCAGAAATCAAGGTTTTCAAAGAAGGAATACATGCTCACCCACAGAAGCTATTCTAGAAGGCTGACACTTTCACTGATGCTCCTAGAGCGAGCGCCACTTTTCACAGTGTGATCAAAGGGCAAACAGCTATTCTTTTGCATTCACAGTGGTCCACACAGTGCCCTTGCCTAATATAATTGCTGAGGTGCACCATCCTAAAAGGCACATCACTCTCATTTCCATCACTCCCACTTTTCCATTCTTTCAAGCTTGGCTACTCTCTAGTCAACAAATCCTCCCCAGTATTACACCTCAGATACAAGAGAAACTTCTTATTCTCTAGCCAAATAACCATACGGACTGTCATGTAAGCAGGGCAGGTTCAGCCCTGGCAATGCATGGAGATGCCATGTGCTAGAATACAAAATAAATGGCACAAAAATGCATTACGTGTATTTAAGTTAAGTCATTCCCACACAAATACACACAGGCAAATAGGCATGTGCAACCACATACAACTACTTACACTCCAATTCTTCTCTCATACCACAGGTGTATCAAGCATTTCTGAGTAATTTCACTAGGGCTCACAAGAAAGGATTTGACTAACATAGCATTAATTCTAACTGTGAAAATACTGGTTTCTGATACTGGAAATTATCAGTGCAGTCCAGTGTTGATATCACATGTATTTACTACATAGATGAGGAAGTACCATGATCACTAGTGGCACTTGCTAATAGCACTCAGTGCTCTTCTTTTGACTAGTTGTGCTAGGTGTATGAGGTGCTGCATACTGCATTCCCTCTGGTGTTTACAACACAGCCATTCTTTTCATTAGAAGATTTCTAATACAGCTTTATGTATCTCCACAACCTTCTGGGCCCTACCTTTCCATGTCAGGTTTTGACTTAATTTGTTGAGAAACTATTAACATTCTCAGGCTGGCTTACATTGAAAGGAGTGAAGGACAGATCTGGTGATGCATTCAACTGTCCCCCATTAAGAAGAATGTCCTCTGTTTTCTTTGATTTATTTCTGTTCCTTGTAATGCTTTCTTTTCACATTTTATTTTCTGACATTCGTGTAAGCTTATTCAAATTTGCTGTGCTAAGTCATGCAGGAATAACACAAATTTGTAGGATGATTCTTCTTTCATACCTGAGAGAGAACCAACTAATTTTTGACAAAACAAGAAACTATATAAAGCTTTCTGCTACATTCTTTCACAACACCCTCAAAGCAAGAGAAACTTGCCAGGATTACTAGTTAAGTTTCAGTCACAATACACTGAAGTGAAGAACAGTGCATAAAATGTTTCAGCTGTATGTGACAAAGTAGTTTTGCTAAGTCTTTGTAACTCATTAAAAAAATTTCCCCTTCCTGAATGACTTTTAAGTAAAAGTTACTAAGTACAATGGTAGATAAATTCCCCATGAATGCGACTGCTGGCTCAGTGATCATCATGTGGGCAAAATTGTAACTACAAATTTGTTAAGTTTGGCAAGATCTCTGTGAAGTAGAGTAGTATTAGAGGTAAAGGAAATAAAAGAACTTCCCCTGCAAAGAAACAAGCATACTGGATTGAGAAGTGAATTCATTCCATCTTAGCCTAAATGGCCAAGGTAAACAACTTTCCAAGTCTGGTGGAAATGGCAGAACCAGTCACATAGTTTTTAACTTCTTGAAAATGTGTCTTCTACAGATGAATGCAAAAGCTTGGGATATGATGAAGTCAAGTTTCTAACATTTGCATTATTTCCTAGGAATCAGCTCTTTAAAGTTTATTAACACTTTCTATCATCGTTAGAATCTGCTCTTTCTCCTAGCAAACTAGAAAAATTAATAACGCTGTTCAGTTATAAAAGGACTCAAAAACTAGATAAGAATCATGAATGCAATTTTATGTAGGGGGAAATAAAGGCATTGTGTAGCTCAGGACGTAACTACCACAACCTTGGAAGATAATTCCTAACAACTAAATTCAAACAGAATTTGGATACATGGGGATTTTCCAAACATCTGTTTGACTGTATGAAGCCAGCAGGGCCCTAGCAACATCATTTCTAGGAAACAGACTGGGCAAACAAAGGACAGCCTAGAAATCAGTGCTTGAACAGGTTTTTCTGAAGCATCAATCTGTTCTTAGGACTATTCCAAGAACAGAAAATATGGTTATTTCTGGACTCACAAGCTGGAGAGGAATCACATGAGAAATAGGAATTGGACATGGACCAGATAAGCTCATTTAAAACAAGTGGGGTGCACAGTTGAAACATAACTCCAGATATATTGAAAAGTCATAGGCAAACCCAAAGTTGATAGACAAGTAAGATCATTATCATGATGGAAAAGAATTTTTAGCTTTCCTGTCAAGCCCTGAAACTATTGCAAGATCTTCCTTCCAAGAAAGAGCTCCAGCTCCTTCTACCAATCTGCAGGTCAAACTCAGGAAAAGTCCTTTGATGGCTGGAAGTGGAAGCTGGAGAGGCTCATCCAGAAGAATCAAGGCCTCTCAGTCCTCATAACTACAGTCACTAAATACCTTTCCAAACACTACTGACATGAGACATACACCTATGCATTCAGATATTCTTTCTATATAGTGCCATCTGGGGAGGAAAACCAAGGGCATCATTTCATAACTTTGTTACCTCAGAAGGGTTAAACTAGAATAAACTTATTAGTAGCACATCAGTGAATGACCCTTCACATTGATTTTCCTGTAGAAAGTCAGTTTAAACAAAATGATCAAATGTTAGTTTTAAACTTAAACACACACATTCTTAAAAAGCAGAACTTTTGATTTCAGATTAATACAACTCACTGGGATTTCTATAGAGTATCATTTTTCTCTAATGTAAAAAATAGACCAGCTGTCTACAATATACATATTTTTTTTCTGATAAACTGCAAAGCCTCTCAATGTAAACCTTAAGGTCAATCTGAATTTTTTTGCAGAGCCCTAGATACTCTGGGATTCTACAAATTAATTATTTGCTCACCATTTATGCAAAAATGTATAAGATAATCCTGTAACTTAAAACTGTTAAGGGTTCTTAACTTTGCAGCATTAGTAGTGTTGATGTTTTCATTAAAAAAAAATCTTAATTACACTTCTCCAAACAAATCTAAATAATGATTAATCCAATAAAAATATCATGTAGAATTGATAGTATATGGTACAACTGATCAAGTATTCTTTCTATTTTCTAATAGTTTTTTTCTATTCCTCACAAGCCATATGTCACAATCTAACACAAACATTTGTATATCAAACAATAAAAAAATATGCCAACCACTATTACCTTAGGCTGGATTCTTCTATTTCTTCTCATTTGTAAACAAGTGTTACTGAAGAAGCTGAAATCACAGCAGCTCTCGCTGCTTCTTTCTTTCCCCATAATGACAAAGCTCCATGTTTTAAATCTGTCTCCATTAAATTGTTCTCCTTGTAATTTAAACCTGACTCTACTGCTCACCTAATCCGACTCGGCCACACAGGTGCCCCTCTGTGAATAAGAGCATGGGTTGACTGCTGATTTTGTGGCTGAGCTGGCTGGAATCAAAACACATGTTGTTTTACCACAGTTCCACAGCATTGACACAGACCAAATAATATTAAACTGAACTGTGAATAGTAGAATATTTGCTGACGTGCTATGAAATCTTTGAGGAGTTAGCGCAAGCACAACATGTTCGTCAATTAGGCTCAGCATGATTGCAAAACCATCCCTTGAGGCATCACAAGGTGCATAATTTGCTACCTTTTTCTTTCTTCTGCTTTTTTTTTCTTTTTTTCAAAGACACAGCCATAGCTTTATTTCTCCTGCTATAACCTTAACCAGTCTAATGAAGGTAATTCAAAGGTAATTCAGACTTTTACTGGGCATCCAGAGAGTGCCCTCAAGCATTTCACTCAAAACTTCCTCCTTAGCCCTCAAAATTACTTGCAGTCTTGGAACAACTGCTTTTAGGTAGTCCTGTCTCTGCTTAAATTCTAATCTTCTACATGTCCTGACAGCCCTTTAGATATTCCATCAGCAAAACAAATGCTTGCAGAAGCAACCTTAGCTTGGAATATTAAGGTAACAGACTTCAGTGATCTTTTATTCAGCATAGCGTAATCTATTTTTGTACCCCTGACAGGCTCCAAGGGGGAACGGCTAACAGTCTCAATTCATTATTTTCTTTACTTTTCTTCTGAGAACAATAAAGCAATTCACATTTCATAAAGAGTAACAAAATGCAGACATAATCTTTGTCAAAGAGAAAGAAAGACTTAAACACAAGCCTTATGACAATAAAGCCATAGTGGGTTTGGAATACATAAAAGAATTCTCTAGATTAGCTTTTTGGAAATGACTTAAATTAGTACCAGTTAAATTCCTTGTATTTTGATGTTAAAAAATAATTTTACAAACACTAATACTATTTCAGAATCACAGAAACATTGAAATTATACTCTCTCGTTATTCAGTTTTTATTTCCTTTGGAAATTAGAAAAAAAAAAAAGAGGAAAGAAATAGAAGGATGAAAAAAAGAGACACTTGGATGACAAAAATGACAAGAAGTCAAAACCCCAAACTGTGTTAATTAAAAAACCCAAAGAAACTAAAAATAAAATCTTTCCTACAAATGAAACAGAATCTCCCCAACCTTGAGAAAGATTTTAGAGAATCAGCAGCGTTTGTTCTACATGGCAGGAGACACAGCAATAAAATAATAAATGGAAGGGCTTGTACTATAAGGTCTATAATGAACATATTCTGCCCTTGCCTTTGTATCCTCCTCTGATTCCTATCAGTGAAGTTTCCTTCTGTTTCTGGCAGTCAAATTTAGAGCTTGAAATGGGATACAGAAAGTGGTGAAAAATGGAGATACCATACGAAGTCACATAAATCTTCTTCTGTAGTGAAAGGTGCAGATCCTGAATCACAGTCATTATGAACTGAGCAAGTCAAGATCAGAAACAGGAGCTTTCATTCAAGCATTGAGAAACCTGTTGCGACTCCCTTAGTTTTCACAAACAATCGTGTGACAAATAACTCTGATCATTTTAGTGTAGCTTATGACACATGCCAAATTAATTTGGAGGTGTCAGTAGAAAGAAAATGGACTTTGCTTTCAGATACTTGAAAAAGTGAAGTTGATTTGGGATGAGAGGAAAGACAGCTAAATGAATCTGCACCAGCTCCTTTTAGACCTCAACAAGTGTTGGTGCGTGGCAGTCGCTTGACATAACTGTACTGCTAGGGTAAATATTATTGACATCTGGAAAATAATGAATATTAAGAAGTGCTAAGCCCATGTGTAAATTTAACTTGTACATCCCGTAAGGGCTTAATCTGATCTGCACTTGTGAATAACTTAAAGAGTATGTCCCGCAAATGAGAGTCTGAGCAGGGCATGGCTGAGGGCACCAGACATGAGAAGGTTCCAGACTGCTTCCCATACTAGCAGTGCTACCAGCCCTGC
The DNA here is from genome assembly GCA_020746105.1 of Trogon surrucura. Taxonomy (NCBI): domain Eukaryota; kingdom Metazoa; phylum Chordata; class Aves; order Trogoniformes; family Trogonidae; genus Trogon; species Trogon surrucura. Next base: position 145,370,022 of record CM036617.1, on the reverse strand, counting down.
TGCAGACTCCTCAGGGCTCCTGGCAGAGGAGCAAGGGCCAAGTGAGCCAGCCTGGCAAATCTCCTCAGGTCACCTCTGATGTTGATGTGCATCACTAGCTGGCAACCACTGGCCTAGCACGATATTTCTCAGTGCCTGGCCACCAGGGAATCAGACTTCAGTCTGCATTTCCTGTGCTCTTACTGAGGTGAGCAGTCAACTATGACTTGAATAACATGTGGTTAAAGCAACACCTCTGTGTAGGAGACATGAGTTAGTTAGCAGTCCAAGGCACTGACTAAAATATTTCAGCACACAGTTATAATTCCAACTATCCAGGTGGTTATGTGAACTTCAACAGTGAGTGCTCACGGCCTTTGCTACATCCAGGCACTTACATAATATCAGTACACATGCTGAATTTTAACACATTAATCTCACTGTATCAAAGATAAATGTGCCAAGAAGTGCATACCTGTGTATTGCTACCATTAGTTTAAATAAAATATTTTAAGTATATATTTTGCCTCACTTTCTCTTCAGAGAAAATCGTGCCACAGTTGGATTCCGGGAAAAATATGTATTAATAAAGATGCTTTGCTATTATTTGAGGAAAGTACTTTGATAATAGTGTCTTCACATGCATTATAAATACACAGAATATTAAGGAGATTTCAAAGGAGAATTATCTCCTTAGCTATTTCATGTTATTTTACAAATAGTTGGGGTTGAAGTAGATGATCTCAAGAGGTGCCTTCCAACCCAAACAGTTCTGCTACTGTAGTACTGCAGTATCACTGCTTACTGTACACACAAAGGATGTATAGCCCTGTCTTTTGACTGGTGTTACCACAGTCTTGTCTCATACTTTGGACAGTAACACCCATTTTCTTACCCTGTGTCAGACACTCCCTGCATGTTCAACTACAGGGTGCAAAATCATGTCACAATCAGAACAGTAATAAATCATATCGCATGTTAACAAAACCAAAATTTGCTCATAAATCCTTTTTCCCTTGCAGGGAAATACACAGAAAGCACGCAGAGTATACAGAGGAGTCACTGCGGTATGTGCTGGGTAAGATGTCTCAAGAACGCCACAGATCAAAATTTGGGAGTTGGGCACAGTTCCTGCTTAGGAACAAGCTGGCTGTGAAGTGTGGAGGACAGAATGCTTCACATCATTTTAATTACATGTCTCCTCACTCTTTCAGGAGCAGCTGGAAAAATCTGCCTCCAAATTTCTTTGGCAAGAAAGATTAATCAAAGTAAATGAAAAAAAGAGGAAGCAGGAGCAGAGACAAGCTCACTCATGTTCCAAAGCGTACACAGCTCAGCAAAGAACATACAATCTATTACCAGTTATCTTTTAGTGCAACCTCACTGGGTCAAGACAAAGAAGATAAATGAGGAGAATCAAGCTTTCTATATACAACTGCATAAATTAGCAGTGGAAAATATATTCTATATAGACCATGGGGTTTTTTTTTTAAACAGTGGTTTCAAAACTATTCAGTGCTATATCTATATCTTGCTGATTTAAATGTTCCCAAGAACTCTGGCAGTTCTCCACTTCACATTTACAGTTCTTTTGCAGGTAGCCTAAATTCAGGCAGCTCTTCTGCCTTTGCTTTATGGGAGCACTTCAACCTTCCTCAAAAAGGCTTTGGGCCATCGTGTCTGCCCAATGCTGGCTGCAGGGATCTGTCTGAAGGGCAGCTGGAAGGGTGGGGGCAGCCGAGCAAGGCACAAGATCGCTAAAACCCACCCACATGGCAGGGAAATGAGCTCAGAAGTGTTCACTTAAGGATCTTTCTCTGAAGCATACCAGCTGGCCCGCTTTTCCAAAACCTGCAGGCTGGCAGCGGCTTCATGGTTACGTCTGCAGAGCCGTGTGAACACAGCCAAGGAGAACATCTTTTACAAGGGAACTGAGTTCTACCTGAAATCGCTAGAGAGCTACCAGATATTATTGAGATTACAATGATGAACCTGCTAGGTCTTCATATACATGGACTCCGGTTTAGCTCAGTGGGTTGAGCGTGGTGCTTGAAACACCAAGGTCACGGGTTCTATTGCTGTTCGGTTCTCACGTGTGTTGCCTGACCTAGTCGAGAGGTGGCGTCCCTGCCCATGACAGGGAGGTTGGATTAAAATGATCTCTAAGGTCCCTTCCAGCCCAGGCCATTCTATGATTCTATGACATGGCGCTTCAGCACACATCATGTCCTCCAGAAAACCAATACCTTTGTGTAAGATGTGAAGCAGTCAAGGACAAGTAGAATTTAAAAACTCTAATGGCTACAGATTATATAAACTTATCATTATTTTTTTTCCATTTTATCTTCAATTTCCTGAAAAAGCTATAACCTTTAAAAAGCAATATTCAAAGATTTGTTAAAGCCAGAGTAATCCATAATCCAGCAAACTGTACAGTGAAGACAGTGACTAGGATCAATTTCAGCAAAATTTCTATGGATGAAGTTCTAATATTTTACTATATACACTTAAAAGATTTCAGAATATAAACATTTCCTTTGGAGCTTGCCACCTTATGGGATTGGAATAAATTGTTCCTTCTTAAATTTGATATCTTATGACCAAGCATAACTAAGTATGAATTGTCACTATAAATGGAAAATAGAGAAGTAAAAATGCCTCTGAGTCTTCAACTAATAGTCCTTAAAGGTATTTTAACAACACTGTCTGGACACCAGTGCAGCAAACCAGAAACACTGTGCCTTAAATTGGTATAATTCTATTGTTTTGCTACATCTGAGACTAAAACATTTTCAGTGTCGAAAGCTCTTGTGTCCTCTTGCCATAGAATCATAGAATCATAGAATGTTAGGGATTGGAAGGGACCTCGAAAGATCATCAAGTCCAATCCCCCTGCCAGAGCAGGAATGCCTAGATTATGCTACACAGGAATGTGTCCAGGCAGGTCTTGAATGTCTCCAGAGAAGGAGACTCCACAACCTCTCTGGGCAGCCTGTTCCAGGGCTCCGTCACCCTCACTGAGAAGAAGTTTCTTCTCGAGTTTAAGCAGAACCTCTTACGTTCCAGTTTCAGCCCATTACCCCTTGTCCTATCAGTGGTTGTCACCGAGAAGAGCCTGGCTCCATCCTCGATTAAACAAAGATGTATTTTAATGCTTAGACAGAATCTTCTACACTGAAGACAACGTGATTCGGCCACTGTAAAAGGCAACTCTCCAATATCCTGGCTCCTTCTGAAACAGATATAACCCCTCCCCCATGCTAGGAGAAATTATCCACCTTATTAAAAGAAAAAAGCAACAAAGTGCAAAAGATCACAGGCAAAATTGTCTCTACACCAAGCAGTAAGCACACAATGATGCATTGCTTTAAGTTCTTTGTAGGATATCCACCTCAGGCCAGCTCAGAATTGCTCAATTCGGTGAATTTTGATGGGCTTTTCCAAGGTCACTAGGAAGTACTTAATTTTTTTTAGAAAAGAAAAAAGTTATAATTTTGGTTATTACTGGGTATTATCCTCAACAGACCTGACCAAATCCTCCTGAAATTAAGACTGATCACAATTTCAGTTGGCTTTGAAGCAAACTTCAAAGTTCTGGACCTGGTGACCTAAATCATGTTGCTATTGTTAGCAGTGAATTTCCTGAACTGAGTTGGTTGTGAAAGGATAAAATAAAGGTAATTGGGAGACAGCCCTCACATACCACATATTTTCATACTGGGATGTGTTATCACGGATAAATACAGAAGAAAATACATACATGCAACGTTGCTGTTGTCAGATCTCTGCCACTATAATTAATACAAATTTCAAAACCCATAACTCTTCCATACACCAAACCAGAATTTAGAATTAATAACAGCAGTCTGGACAAGTTCTTACTGAGAACAATTGAGAACAACAAGGAGATATCCATGATGTCTCTTGATGCATAGTGAGACAGACTACAGCAGGGCAGAGAAAAGCACTGTAGTTTCAGGAGGATTTTAAACCAGCACTGGTGCTAAAAGGGAGCTGGGGAGGAGCAGGGAGAAGCCTGCTTCTCCCTTTGCTGTTTATTCTTAATCCTCAGCTGTCCCCTTCTTCATGCCAGCACAAATGTTCATGAAGTCCTACAATATATGGGATCAAAAAATAACTTGGGTTAAAATTAAACCCGCAAAGCAAACTCAGCTTAGTTTAAACCTGCATTGGTCCTCTTCCAGCTCACCACATAGCGGCAGAAATGTTCCCTGCGGTTAAGGACAAGTGACCAGAGACAGGAGGTACCCCAGTGCCTTTTTCAGCAGGAGTTGTCAGTTTAGGCTGATGGAACTACCTTGTTGGTAGCATCTCTGTTGCTTTTTGACACTGCCATTACTGCCTGACATTTAAACTGGGAGCACAGAAATATCTCAGCAAGCTATGGCCTCCTCTGCTGGGATTTTTAAAAGTGGAATAATTAGTATTCTCAGTTCGTAAGAGCTCATGATCTCAAAAGCAGCCATACCAGGCGAGAAAGACAGATGTCAGGAGGAAAACAGAAAAAGAGATACTGTCTTATAGTTTGCTTATGAACAATTCTTAGCCATGAATTCTGTGTCAACCTAAAAACTTAGAGCAATTTATAATTTTGAAATGGATTTTTCTTAACTATTGAAGGGCTATTCCTTTTGTGATTACATTTGGAAGAAAGTAAAAGAGTGTGTGTCCCTGCTCTTTAGAGATGTGAAACATTAGCTGAGACAGTCTTAACCATCTTTCTTACTTAATTTTGAAATGACTGTACAGTATGTTATATAAATCAGAAACTCGTTTAGCATCGCATTTTTACATTTGCTTCCTTTCATATTCCATAATGTAGTTATGTAGTTATTCAATAGGAAGTGTAGTTATTCAATAGGAAGGTACATAAGCATTAATATTTCCAGCACTTGTTTTGATCACTGATTTTCCCTGGTAACACCAAAATAACAGATCAAAATTTACGCCAAAACACTGGCAAGAATTAAAAGAATAACTGTCAATATTCAAGTAGAGATTATTTTTATTGACGAGAAAGAACATCACGAGAATGTGAACAGGACTTGATTAATCCATCAAAATTGATAATCACAATTAGCACCCAAAAGAAATCACAGTATTACAAAATCAGCTATGAATTCCACATTTAATAACTTATTAGTGAGATTGAATTGACAACATCAGGAGCACTGTGATTACTTGAGTTCAAGAGCAAGGCAGTTATTTTGCAGTCTGAGAGTTTTGTGAAACTACTGATGTATGGAAGTTGCCCCTAATGTCACATTTGATTTGGACTGATATTTAACACAAAAAAGATGTATTTTTTAATTTTTCTCTCATTCTTATCCTATTGCCACCTCTGCAACTCTCTCAGTGACTGATTCCCTCACCTTCTTTGACATTTAGCCAAAAAAGATTACTTTCCCCGTGTTGCATATGGACCATCACTCCACAAAGAAGGGTGGGAGCCACCTGCTATGCTCTTCTGAACATCCTACACAGGCAAAATCAAGAGAGAAGTGCATTCTTGAGACATCAATCAAATGTGTAAGGGGAAAGGAGCAAGCCAAGCTAAGATATGGTCTACCCTTCCACTGCAGGGGCTTTGGCCCTCTCCAAATCCTTAGAGGGAAGTTTATCTTAAGGCACAGGAAAACACATTTCCTTGCACCGCTTCAGCTGCAAATTCATAATTACAACTGGCCTTTGTGAGAGGAGCACGAAGAACAAAGGATTTGAATGACTGCATACCATCTGGACCTGGGCAGTGGCTGCCAATTGCAACCTAACTTCAATACAGGGCAGCACTATGGCATTCTGAATTATTGCGAAGTTACATGTATTCCTCCAACTTCTGAAGTCTACGCAATTCTCTTACCTTTGATTGTGCTGAATGCATCCCTTTTTTGGACTTAGTTGCGCTGGGGAAGATGACAAATCTGGCTATTCTTACGTTTTTTGACTTGTGGGTAACATTTTCCTGTGAAATGGTGACAGAGAAAATGAATCAGTTGGATGGCACACACAAATGACATCAATATGATTTTTACTCAGGAAGGAGTAGGTAAAAACACTTCAGAAAAAGTATAGCAAACATCTGTAAAAGAACTATACATTAAAGCTTGTAACTGAATGAAATAATGCAGGAAATGCCTACTAACTTTATTAGTGACTTCATCTATGAACATGTATTAAAGTAAAACTGTGGTGTTGTACTTTGAAGGCAAGATCATTATAATTTATTAAATTTCTATTTGTTTTTCTATTTAGATAATTTGGATTCAAAAGTAATAGTTGGAAAATAGGTAGTTAGAATACCTTCTGGTGATTTTTTTCTATTCAATGAAACGTATTAGGCTTTTAAAGCTGAAAGATACATTGGGGCACTACTGGTGTAGTGCCATGTCATATTATATTTATTAAGTGATCATTGCTTTTTTATAAAACATTTGTGTTCATACAATAATAATAGACATCAAATATGGAAGAGAATTATAAGATCATGCTCAATCAGTACCTATTTGTTTCCTGTAGGAATTAGAGTTGTAGGAATTAGTTAGATATCTGAATGTCTTCATTCTTATTTTGCCTTCTGCCAAAATGCCATATACATTCAAAAAATCTACAGGAGATCTGAGGAACAGCTGACTACGCTGGCAACTAGCACCCAATAGTCTCACTGTGTGTATTTATCTTTTCTTCCTAATTTCATTGCACTGCATTATTTCTATTTACATTCTCTGGTGCTCACATATGTCGTTCAGCTCTCTGGTATGCGTACATTTTTCAAAAACAAATGTTAACCATATAGCTCTAAAGTACTGGAATAATAACTTAACTTACTGCCCTCTAATGTTGATTTCCAACATAGTTACAAGCTTCTGTTTGCATTCTAAGAAATGTATGCCTATTTTATAATATCCCTGCTGAGATGGGGTTCGCAAGGTATTTCTGAAAGGACTAGCTGACTAAAACTTTTCAGAAATCTTCAGTTTAATGCATCCTGCAAAACTAACAGAATTAAATGAAGATTTACACAGATTTAGTGGAAGATAATAAAAGCAAGTAAGATTTCTCATCTGTTCAAGGGAAACAGAAAGATAATCTCTCATTTTTGGCTCTACTTTACAAGATGGTCTATCTCCAAGGAGATAAATATCATGCCTTTCATGTTTGATCAGTTCTATTGTCTCATATTTCAGATTATTTCCTTGTTCTTCAGAGTCCACCATAAATATGATTGCCTTGGCCACAAGAACCGTAATTACAAAAAATAATTTGGTGAGAGGAACTGACATGCCTGTACATTAGATAGAAGCTTAAATACACTAAGGAACACGTAGATCCTGTCTTCTACACACAAAGACAATTAGCCAAGCTGTAAGACTTTTTGTGCTCTTATTCAGCTAAGGTTAAGGAAAACATTTTAGAAATTAGAGTTATATTCAAAAGCAATTAAACCAGAAACCAATGGAGGGGGGAGGGAGGAAGTTAAGAAAACTAAATTTCAGATCTTCAGTATCCCAAAAGTATGGGAACAACACATGCTCGAAGTCTTTATTTAAAATGTACACAAGCATCATGAATATTGGGGGTGTGAAAAGTGAAAGATTCAGCACAGCAGTAACAGCCCTAATTCAAATACGAGCATTTTCCTCACAGCTTTTCGTCTTCCTCTAGAGACAACAATGCCACACATGAGTGGAGACAGACCAGTAATTCTTTGAAGTAGCAGGACAGACTGTTTTAAAATGCAAAGCGCAGGTTTCTGCACAGAGGGTCACAGGAAGCGGTAACATTGGTTTTTCATCCTTGTGGTTTGCACTGATATGTTAGTAGTCTGTTGGGTAAAAGAAAGTTGAGACAACAAAAGGGATCAAACATGAGAGACAGATTACATTTCTCTGCTCAGAGATAGCGCATCTGGTAAATCGCACCCAACCGCTCCATGGAAAATTAAAGAGCAGTTTATGGAATTTCTGATGCGATTGATCTCACAAAATGGCATTTGGGCATTTTTGTTTCTATTATAAAAATAATGGGAAAAGGCTTGTTTCCCTTATTAAATCTCATGGCTCTAAGTAAGCATTAAGTTACAGCTTTATTATTTAGCTACTCAAAAGACACAGAATTCCACATTAACAGGATATCTGAGAATAAACAACAGGGACCAGGGAAATGAAGGCTGGGATTCAGACCTTTTGAATCACGTAATGAATTAGTGGCAAACTGAGAGCTTCTGAATCAAAACTAAATTCAGTTTTCTTCACAAATAGTGAAAGTTGGAATAGTGATCATTGCCTTATGAAGGTAACCTGATGGAAAATATATCAAGATCAAATAGACAACCAATCTGCAAGCAAAAAATCATTGAAGCCATTAATGGAAACCTTTGCAAAGGCACAGATTAAGGGTGATGGTAGCAGCATGCGTATTTGGCTATTTACTGCTAGTTAGTGATTTTGCATCTTTCATAGAGATTTCGCACATATCATCCTCTTCACATACCATATTCTATAAGGTAGTGCTACAGAAGTGATTGCTCTGTAAGAATTGCTAGTCAGTTAAGATGCGTTAATATCTCAGAGGCAAAATTTTGATGTTCTCACGTGCTGCTTCCCAGACATGTTACCAGAAACATGAGGACAAGAGAGAAACACAAAGGAAAAACTCAGACTGATAAAATTGTATTAAGACAATATCGATGAGTTTGTTAACAACATTTAGAGGAACAGGAAAAATTGCATTGCATAGAGATTCAAATGTGACAATGTTTCATCACCACAAGACTCCAGCTCTACCAAGTCTGCACAGATCAGTTTATACCCGGAGATGTAGGAGAGGGTTTCAAGCCTACAGGCTACATGACAAACTCAAAGATCTCAACTCATCACCACCACTGAAAAGCTTTCCAATAGTGTACTTTGCCAGACTCAAATTTTGCAAGATATCATCCATGGAAACCAGTGACTCTCCAGCACTTGTATAGAAGATTTAGACAAGCCTCTGTCAGGACAAGACTAACTGATACTGCCTCCAGTCTGGGCATAGGAACCACTCTGAATCTCTTCCACACTTGCGTCCAGAAGGGGGCGACAAAGCTGGTTTAAGGGCTGGAAGGCATGTCCTGTCAGCAGAGGCCAAGGACTCTGGGTCTGTCTAGTTTGGAGGAAAGGAGGCTGAGGGGCAACCTCATTGTTCTCTACAGATTCCTGAGGAGGGGAGATGGAGAGAGAGGTGCTGCATCGCTTCTCCCTGGGATCCAGAGCCAGGACACATGTGAATGGTTCAAAGCTATATCAAGGGAGGTTCAGACTGGACGTTAGGAAGCATTTCTTTACAGAGAGGGTGGTCAAACACTGGAACAGTGTTCCTAGAGAAGTAGTTGATGCCCCAAACCCATCAGTGTTTTAGAGGCGTTTGGACAATGCCCTTAACAACATGCTTTAACTTTTTGTCAGCCTTGAAGTGGTCAGGCAGTTGGACTAAGAGGTCCCTTCCAAATGGACTCTTCTGTTCAGTCCTGCTCCGTTCATTCTGATGCTGGAGGTTCCAAATACATGTCTGCTGCACGACTGCTCAGCATCTTCTGAAACTCCGTGTCTAACCAAATAAGGAAGGCTGAGCCCTGCTCTTGCTTTACATTCTATTCCAGTATTTTCCTTTAAATGATGTTCTGCATATATTATTAGGAATATAAAATCTAAAGTCTAAATCTGACTACATTAAAAGGTACTGCCACTAAACCAGAAGTTCCTAAGAGTTGTTGTGGCAAAGCACGGACGTTAATTGCCAAGCTGTCATTCACAGATCTTAATGCAGAGGCACATCTGATGTTAAACAGCCAGTCAATCACCATTGCCTAAAAGAGCATCTCTGTGGCACAGGGGGCAAAGGGGTGCCATAGGTGTTCCCAAACACATGGGGGCATTTATCCCACTCACCCGCAGTACTTCACTTGTGCTTTGTAGACTTCGGTTGGTCTTCATCTGGTGATTTTTTTGGTGGTATTATCAGTTCTCTCAAAGAGGGCAGGAAGCGAGAGGTACACTGATGACATTGAGTGTCTGGAGGTACATAAATCTACTTTATGAATATCTGGAGCAATTTCACACTGCCGTTCTCTCATATTTTAGCCGTTTTTACCTGTTTTTTTTTAAGCTTGTCTCAGATCAAGCCTATGTATCAGTTTTGGAGCCCGGTGTCTCCAAGCTGGTGGAATTCTGTGCAGTATTCTTGTGATGCAGTGCTGCTCCATCCAACCACCCTGTGTCCCCGTGGGCACAGGGCACAAATTGCTCCCACAGCCACGGCTTTCAACTGCCTCACAGCTGATTCCGGCGCTAGGAACAAGGCATGTCCAGAATCGCAATCAACAGTGGGAAGAAAACCTGCTGTTCTGAAGCAAGAGGCGATCTCTAGATCAGACAGGGTACCTACTCACAGCTCTGACTTTGACGAGTCAGCAGAGACATTTACATCTACAAATAGCGATCTCTTCTGTAACTATCTTGTTCATTTTTACTAACAGTATGTGAAAACTCTAAGCTCTGACATGCAAACTGACACGCTGATTGCTTTACCAAGTGAAATCAAAGCACACTTAATGTCATATCACTGTGAAAACACTGGAGACAATTCTACGTAGTGTTGTCTAAAATTTTGACCAGGGAGGGAACCATAAACGTTATTTTCAGAAAAAAAAAAAAAATTTTCTAAGGTTGAAAACAGCTGGAATAGCACAGACAACAAATGGAAAAAAAACCATTCTGTAACGATTATAGCCCCTAAATCAATTTGGCTGCTTTTGACCATGTCCTTTAATAACCTAGGACACAAAAGAAGTGGCCTTTTATAAGTAATCTCCACCTACCGGCAAGACCTGTTTTCTGCAGGTCAGATATAGAGTAGCCTTGAAACATACAATCAAGAATATTTACTACTTCCCTTTCAAATGTATTTTTTTTTCTAATTGCCAATGTGTAATTTTCACTTAAAAAATGGTAGAGAAATACTGGGAAATTCTCATGAACTGGGAACCCATACAAACTTAAGGATGGGCTCAAGGACAGGTGACAGACTGAAAATTATGTAAGTTTTGAAAGGTGCCAAAATTGAAACCAGAGGAACAGAAGTCTCAAATGTATGTTTTGTGAAGAAAAAAAATAGGATGAAAGTGGTGGAAAAAGGGAGTTACTGAATCTACCAGCTATAGAAGTATTTTGCTCAAGCACCATATTGAGAAAATATTTTGCATTGTTAGGTATATTTCCCATAGCAAGAAAATGCCCAACTACATGAAATCTACATTTATCCCTGAAAAAAATATAAAAGCAAACGAGTTCACAGAATCATCGAATGGCCTAGGCTGGAAGGGACCTTAGAGATCATCTAATCCAACCTCCCTGTCATGGGCAGGGACGCCTCTCTACTAGATCAGCCAACACATGGGGGCTGAATGCGATCGAACTCGCGACCTTGGTGTTATCAGCACCACGCTCTAACCAAGTGAGCTAACCATGAGAGTTTAATTTTAATAGAAAGAAACCTGTGATGCAGTGAGGGAGCTGTTCTTTCCACAGGATTTTTGGAGTTGGAAGGGATGTCTAGAGATCATCTAGTACGTGACCACTCCCAGTGGAAAGAAAAGGACTGAAGCACGAATGAGGGGCAACTGATTGGGGTGCTGCAACAAACTACCCCGGGGCCCAAGGCTCTCTGTGCTCCCCATTTTGCCACAGCTGCTGATCCACCGTATGCCTCAGAAAGGGGCTACGTAAGTAAGGATGAAGAAAAGGAATCAAGAAGAGAAATAACATAACATACATATCACATACTAGTCATCACAAACATTATTCTTGGATACCTACCCTTTGTCCTGTGGATACTCCCACTTTACCCTTGTTTGGGAGCAGTTTCAAGCTCATCTGACAGCAATCTGCAGCAAACTCCTGTTTTTCTGATGCAGCATTTTAGTAAGTCAAGCCAAATCACAACCGACTCAGAAAAGCACTAGGGACAGGGGATACGTGCCTCTCCTCCTAAACTCATGTAGCCCAGCTCACTGGAGCACACTTCACTCAGGGCTACAGGATTCCACGCCAGGCATCCAAAATGCAGATGACGCAAATATGTCACAGTGCCCACATTTCCTTGCTCCTCAGAAACAGATTTCTTCTCATTCCTTCCATAAGGCAATACGCATTTATAAGTGACCTTGTTTTAATAATGTAAGTACCGTACACTTAAAAAGTCATTTGTCACACCATAGTCCTACTCTGGGCAGCATCATGCTTTTTTCTGTGTAATCACTCTGAATAGGGCTAATGTAATTCAGGCAGTCATGACCAGATCCCTTAAGTAATACACGAAGAAATGCATCTGCTGTGTCATCTGACATAGCCAGTATGCTTAGACAGGAAATTATTGACATTTGTGAACTAATAAGCGTGAAAGCTCAGTCTCATTACTCGGTAACTATCACTCCAATGCTTTACAAAACCCACTAACTATGCATGGTACTGTGGTCTTCAGAACAAAGACTTAGAAGCTTAAAACAAAATCCTCACCATTTGAGCCTAACCAGTGCTGCTGACTTCCAATAAGAGCATGCACACGCAAAAATATTTGCCAGACTGCAGCCAAACTTTAGTAGTGATTTTTAAAATTAAGAAAGTCAATTAATGTTTAATTAGATTATACATTTTATTTTTTAAAAAATACAACACTGTAAAAAACATTTTTATAATACATAAAAATTCATTAAAATCCACATATGAGATATGCAAACACCAACAGATTTTGAGAGTGGTGACCAACTTCCCAAGAAGTTGGGTGGAAAGCATTAACTTAATTCTTACAAGAAATATTTTTTAAACTGTGACTTTCACTTGTGTTAAGAATTTACTCAAGATATCAAATTCTAAAACTGACATAGTGCTGCCTAGACTATTTTAACCCCATGAATTTAGATAGCAGAGAATTAAAATTATCACAAATCCACATATCTGAGTACAATCCATCAAAGAGCTGGTGATCTGGCTTAATCATTTTGATTAAATAATACTATTATTCAGTAGCACTTAAGGATGCTTAGCATTTTGCGAATAAAAACACATATATAAACAGTCCTCCAAAATGGATGATGCCATGAAGCTTTTGCTGCCCACCCTTTATTTATACGCAAAACTCTTTCCAAAGTCTTCTCTTTCACATAGCACCTTGTCACTGACCATTTAACTGCTGGCAGCACTGGGATGCAGTGGTTTGACTCTTGCTAGTCTGGAGAGGCCAAGTCTAAGACACTGTGTAGGCGACTTAATCGAACCATACTTCACAGAGTTATTAGTGCTTCCTGATGCAGCTGAAAATAATTTTAAACCAAAAACAAGGTGTAAGATTGTTTTCTTTTTAACAGTTTTCATATCAGAACAGCAGAAGTATTCTAAAAAGATTACAAAAAGGTCTGAACAACATACCACAGAAGCACACAAAAATCAGCATACTCACTGGGAGTCAACTGGTTTGGGAGGCAATGTAGCAGGTACGGTGCACAGTTTTAATTAACCAGTAACACACTGGAGCAACACTGGACAACGACATAAAAACTGTTCCCAGTGCACTGTGCATTGTGAGGTGCTCCACAGAGAATCACACAACTGAACACAATTCCAAGTGAGAAACGAAGGCTTGAGAGAAAGGAGCCAAACAGAAAGAAATGTGTATAGAAAAGAACAGTAAATATGAAGGAAAATCAAAGTAAGAGGCAGGAGTAAGCAGCAGCGTGCTCAAACAGCTTAAGAAAAAAAGTTTCTAAGCACACGCTTTGCTAGACCAGTTAAAACACTTCAACATTTTTCTAGTACTATTTGTTTAGAATAGACAATAATGCAGAATGTACCAGAGACAAAGCTCTTAGTAAGAAAGTGCTACAAAACAATCTCTTGATTAACATTTGATCCACACTTAAACAATCTCTTAGTTACCATTTGATCCACTAAAAAATGCGTTTTATTAACCTCTCACATAAAGGAGTTAAGGTTAATGCTGTAAAAAGAAAAGCAGCACAGAGATAGCCTTTTTTTTCTTTTAATCTAAGGTCAAAAAAATACCATTCATTGTAAGAGGGCAGTCATTTTTCTGAGATACTGTTTATTTGTTTGTTTGTTTTTAGGAGAGATTGTTAAGAACTTAAATCAACTAATATATCTGTTTCTAGTTACAATTCTACAAATACCTGGTGGTATCCATTTAGGCTGCCTCTCTTTTACAGGACTTGATGTATGCAGAGGTCTACCAACTGGTTCTGAAGTACTGGATATCATCTTTTGTGCTGGCTCAGACTTTTGTTCCATTACCCGTGAAGGAGAAACTACAGATGATAATTAGTTGGAAAATAAAGGCGAATTTAGAAAGATAATCTTTAGCAGAGAAATTATCACACTGCATAAGATGATAAATCATTGTACAGGCCTGAACTCTCTGCACTGTGTGAAATAATGTTACTAGATCCTTTTATCTTTAACAGTATACATTTATTCAGTCAGTCCTGTTAGACGCTGAAATTTCAATCCTGGTTTGAAAATAAGCAGTGTAACAACTCCTTCTTGAAGACCTGCCAGATACTGAATTTCTAAGAGTAAAGATTCTTCCATCAGCTACACCGAAGAAACTATTCCCTGTCATAACTAACACTAATTTTAAACTAAATTACATGTTGTAAACTCAGGCCTGAAATTAAAACACACTACCAAGTCAGACAAAAAATTAACACCATGGCAAAAATTTTCTTATTTAAAGTAAATAGTGTTAGCAACACAATGAACAGCTAACTCTGAACTGCATGCATATTTAATGTTTTTCACCAAGTGGTTAGTAGAACTAGCCTTGTTTAGCTATCCTTGAATGAAAGATTTACAAACGAAACTATAAGAGGGGTCTCTGAGACTAATTAAAAAAAAAAAAAACAAAACCCCCTCAGATCACTCATTGTTATTTAGCCTTTTATTAAAAGCTAGATACAGTTACGTAAGAAGAAAATAACTCTGTCCATTCACATTTGTCTGCTTTTATTGTAAGGAGTGTTAGTTCATTATGAAGTGGGTTTTTTTCAAGATTTTTTTCTACTTTCCTCCTTTTACACAGCATATATTCATGATAACCCTGCACAATCATCCTGTAAGCCAAATTTATCTATTCCTTCAGTGAAAATAAAATGGAGTTATATTATAAAAAAAGTCAATTTCAAATTTATAGTACAAACTTACCTGTAGTATTAATCTTGGATTTGGGAGTTTTCTTCACTCTTTCAGCTGGCATCTTTTGTCTGGTTTTCTTTTTATTTCCTTTGGTTTTCTTCTTTTCCATAGCAAAGTCTTCATCATCACCTTCACTATAATCTGAATGTTCTTCTGATTCCTCACCTACAGCAAGGAAAAGGGATGTCATCTGTTTACAGGAAATATAATTTACTATTGCTCCAGAGTCTTCTAATCACATTCTGGACATAAAAAAAACAGTGTATCTTAAGGACATAGTAAAATAAATTTGCACGTATTTATATGCTGAGCTGAGAAAGAAATAATATTCTGTACTTATAGAATTCTTTTTTGTACTTTAATAATGGAATTCCTTAATCTAAACTGCATAAAATAATGATTTTAACAGCAGAATTACCAATATTCCATGACTGTAGGATGAAAGATAAATTTAAGTGGCAAGCCTTCTGATTTTCACATGTTCTTAGTCATGACTACTTAAAGTGGAAAAACACAATGTCTAATTTCAGCTGTAGAAAGGATTTTATAGTTTTATCACTTATAGTTTTATCACTTGCTGATACTAGCAAATCTTAAAAATAGTTTTCCATCAACAGGAACATCTGGATTACTCCCCTTATATTTTATTTCACTGACAACTGCAATAAAGAATAGAAGAATGGATACAGACATGTCAACCATTAGGAAGTGAAAGAGAGACGTTGTACCCTACAGGCATGCGATACTAGGCTGCTACCAGAAGCAGAGTATGAGGCCAGGCTGACCCCCTATCTGATCCTGCACGGTTTTGTAGGAGTTGAGAACTGGAGGAAGGAAAGAAGGGAAGCTACTTACTTTTTAAAATAAGCTTAAACAAAGCCAATACTGAAAGCACTAACACCTGACACTACTCTAGAGTTACTGCTTTAGTGCAAATCCCAGACAACAACTGGAAAAATGAACAAAGACTCTTCAAAGAGATGAAACTTTCCTGAACAAAGAGGGTAGAGAAATTGTTTCTGACATACTGCAGCAAATGCAGCAAAGCGTTACCATTTTTGCCAGTTTGGGGAATGTGTATGAAAAAGTTCCAATGTTTAGATTTATTGTGCAATTGAGATGGCACTAATTTTAAAAGATTACGATTCACTAAGTGGAGGGAGGGAAGATCCAGCAGAAGCTGTATGCATTGCACCAGAAATATAAACTAAATGTAAGGCATCACATTCAAGACACATCTAAGGAGTGGTTTTTCTAGAGAAGAACTTACTGGGTACAGACTCTGGCTCAGAGTCAGTAGCTTGCTCTCTACCATCACTGTCAACCATCACTATCTTCAGAGGTGCTGAAACTTTAGATGCTGTTCTCCTTTGCCCACCATCATCCCTAGCTACATCATCATCCATAACCTGATTGAGACCTAGAAAACAGAAGGTAGTCTAATTAATTCAAATTTACAGTAAATCTCTTCTTCTGCTCAAAAAGATGCAGGTATCTGAGTCCCCAGAATTAAATTTTTGTGATTTCAAAGTATAGTATACAGAAGTATATCATCAGCACTTAATTTCATGTGATTCTTATTTTAGTCTTTTTAGCAATCAAATCATACTTCGTGGTCATGAAAGTTACCACTACTTATCTGTAATCAAGTTAACAAAATAACAGAAGACCAAAAATGAAGCTGGAAAAATGAAAAAGTTTCCAATGACACAGCAAATGTTTAGGTCACACTCATCAGATTCTTAGGCATTATGGATCCATTAAGGAGGTGACGGTTAAGTGTAGCTTCTTGAAGCAGAAGTAAATAAACTCTGCATCTAAAAATATCACATGACTGTTGCTTTTTCCAACTAACTTTTAGTGATGTCCAACAATCTCATTCAGCAATCCAGAGGTTTTTCCATTTTAAGACTAAAATTGTAATGAAAAAATTAATGCATCCTCGATCTTTCAGTCTTTAAGATACTATTTTTTTCCACATAAATGTAAACCAGAAATCAACGAAAACAGAGATAAGCTACTTAAGTGTATCTTGAAATGCTATTTCTGAAAAGACAGGGAACAACTTACCTAAAAGTTCCCCGTCTACACTGCAGTTGGTAAAAGGGGGTCTCCTATGTACATTTTCTGATTTAATATTCTTACCTATTTTAGGATCCAGAAAACAAACAAACAAAAATAATTAAAAATATTAGTATTCAAAAAGCACATTACAAAAAGTCAAGATATTAAGAAATTAGATGACATTTTTGTCTGTCTCTAATCAAACTATATGTTTGGAAGATCTTAGAGAATAGTAATTTTTCTCACAGAAAAAAGCATGAAGATGACAGGCACTACCTAGAAATTCTCATTTCCTTACGACATCCTGAAATAAAACATGAGTTTCAACCTGTTGCACTGTAAAAAAAATTACAACATGCACTACATATAAACAAGGAGTGTTGCATTGAAATGTAAAATAACCTTGTTCTTCTGAATTTTGCACCTCGAGGATATTTGCAGATTTTTCTTTGACGGATAAGGCTAAAGCAACTTCCAAATCTCTTTGATAAAGTTTGTCATCCAAGGATATCCTGTAAAAAACCCAAACATGCTAAATCATAAAACAATGACATGAGTGTTACAGATCTACTTCTGACTCACTGAACTTCTTTAAATTAAAATCATAAAATCATAGAATGGCCTAGGCTGGAAGGGACCTTAGAGATCATTTAATCCCACCTCCCTGTCATGGAAAATACTAGTAAAGAGATTAACATTTCAATACATACTTCATAACATATCATATTAGACAAAGCATACAGTAATATTTAAATCATACAATACTTAAAAGTATCATAATTACAAACATTGTGTACATATATGCACTAATAACTGCCATTATCAAAAAAAGGTGATTACTTTTGTTTGAAATACCACACTGAAATGTATTATATACAACTTTACAACCAAAATAATCAGATTTCTTTTTTTATTGACATCGACTTTGTATTTTCTATCAAGCTGTAAATACGTTCTTTTTTTAAGGAGTCTTTACGTTTCTCAGTATTAGGAGTCCTAGCTCAGAACTGTTATGTTTGCAGTGCAGAGATATCGAGACAGGATCAGACATGCAAACCTGTTTCTGCACCTCTGCAGGCCACTTCCTAGAGTTTATTTAGAGCTGTCAAAAAACAGACATAGCTCACTACTAAGCTCAGGCAAATTTTCCCAACTGTATGCATAATTATGTTATCCCTTATTTGCCACTATACCAATAAATCAGCTCCTCAAAACTCTAGAGCAGAAAAAAAAAGAAAAAACAAAACTTTAATAATCCAGCTTTACACAGAGTTGATCATGTGCAATATTTTTTACCTTTTACTAGGTGTCTGCTTTTGTGACAGAGTCAACTCGTTCTGTGGCTTTTTTTGCTTCTCCTTTTTCTCCTTCTTTGGGTCCTTGAGCTGCGTTCTGGATTTTTTGCTTGAAGGTGCAGCTATACATGCAAAGTCTTCATCTGTTTGGTAAACGGCAACAAGCTTTAATGAGTTTTCCTACATTCTTCCAGATGACAAAAGAAGTCATTCAAGTTAATTTTATCACATGTTGAAAATATACCAGATTCAAAATGAATTCTGTTTTTAAAGAACACACATCTATAACTATATTTAAATGTATTTTCAGTAAAAAATTAACAAAATCTCCTTTGCCTATGCTTTTATTCAAGAGGCAATGATTTCAATTCTTATTACCAATAAGGCAATAAAGCTTCAATGTTCGATGTGCTACCAGATTTTTAATATCTTGAAGCTCACCTTTTGATATCCTGAACAGTGATAAATTATAACATTAATCACTGTCATTAAACAGGTTTAGAGCTCTTGGTGTTCTGGGAGTTGCTCCTTTCTTAAAAAAATATTGGGTGCTCCCACCATTTACATATAGCCTCTTACCAAATACAATGTGTTTCTCCAATTTAAAAAAAAAAATTACAAGGCATAAAAACTGCTTTTCTTCTGACTGAGGACACTGCACATCACAGTGCAAAATAAGGAAAAAAATAATCTTTGGTATTCTCTAAGATCACTAATGCATCTGAAATTTTATACATGATCACTTATAAACTACAATTCAAGCACTACATTTAAACTAAAAATATGCACTATCCATATAAGATTCACATGAGATTTTCAACATTATTTACTTTTGCCCTGCCCTTTCCATCAATTCACATCATTCCCTCGATCGTGCAAACAGCATGGGAAAACACTAACCAACCAATCTATCAACCAAAACGCCATGAAAGCAACCAAACTATGTAGAATAATGTCTAAAAGCCATTAGAGGTTAGAAGTAAAGGCAGACTGTCATGAAAACAAACAGCCTGTAATCTACTTCTTTTATAAATGGAACTCAAAATTTGACTGCTATGTCCTTACCCAAAACCCCATCAAGATACAGAGCTGTAGGAGAAGTGCAAGTACAGAAAATTCACACCTTCTTTATATTCTGATTTACAGTCCTGTGAACTGACAATCAGGAGGATCAGCTACCACTGAGAACTGAGGCAGGGGGATAAATAGATTTTCCTGCAACAAGACACTGCGTGCTCACCATTTTCCTGACATACTGTTGTTATTTTGGTTTACAGCCATCATATTCTTGTTGAATCAGGATATTTAACAGTGTGCCCTCTCTGCTACAAGGACAGGCTGCAGGACCTGGGATTGTTCAGTCTTGAAAAGAGAAGACTTCGGGGGGGCCTAACAGCTGCCTTCCAATACCTGAAGGGATCCTACAGGAAGGCTGGGGAGGGACTTTTTACAAGAGCATCCACTGACAGGACAAGGGGAAATGGGTTTAAGTTGAAGGAGAATAGATTTAGATTGGATCTTACGAAGAAATTCTTCAGTTCGAGCGTGGCAAGACTTTGGAATAAATTGCCCAGAGATGTTGTGGCTGCCCCCTCCCCGGAGGTGTTCAAGGCCAAGTTGGACAGAGCCTTGAGTAGCCTGATCTAGTTGAGAGCCATCCCTGCCCGTGACAGGGGGGTTGGATTAGATATCTCTAAGGTCCCTTCCAGCCTAGGCCATTCTGCTATTCTATGAAAACAGTTAACAGCCTTCTCAATGAACTAATTCATCAAAAACACTGTGATGATATTTTGAGTGGTTACGTCAGTGTTTGGCATTTTTGTACTATCCAAGAACATGCCACTTACCATCATCCTCCAGATCCCCGAACTGAGAATAATCAACAATTTTCTTGTTCCTGTGGCAAAAACCCATACACTATTAATCCTTTCAGATGAAGCACCTCGACTTCCTAACACCTGATTTTGCAGTTAAATCGTGTTTTACAAGACATGTTCAACTGTTTGTGTAAGCAGTGCTACTGCCTACAATAGTTACTAGGAACACCTTTTGGATTTTAGAAAAATCCTCAAATAACAGTGCTTTTTGTTGCTCTCGTTGTGGGAGCATTGCAGTCTCCTTGCATGCAAACCGACTCAGAGCTGCTACTGTGCCACCGGAATTATTTATCTTCTGGGTCGCTTTTGGGCATTTGAAACGTGGTCTCGTCGCCGTCGGCCCAGGTGTCACCTCACCAAGGGGCACAGGCGGCACTTTCAGGCCCACCTCTCCGCCAGGGACCCACCCCAAGGAGCCCACCCGCCAGGGCCGCTCTTTGCGGGACACAGTCGCCGCTGCTGCCCGCCCCAAGGAGAATTCCCAAGGTTTTCCTTCCAGCTCCTCCTCAACGGCCCCGCACTACGGGAAGGGCCGCGGAGAAGCTCGGTCTGGAGGCGCCGGGGTCGGGCGGGGCCCGCACAAACCGGGGCTGAGGGGACCCTCCCGCTCCCTCGGCGGGCAACGGCCGCCGACAACGGCGGCGGGACACGCGCGCGCCTGACGCTTTCTAGGAAACGTCACTCAGCGCCGCTGGCCGCGAGCCTCCAGCGCCCGCGCGCCTCGAGGCCGGGCGGCCGCCAGCGCCGGCGGCTCGAGAAACCCGCCACCCGGCCCGCGCGCCCCCGCCGCCGCACGCACCTCCTCACCGGCCGCGACATCGCCGCTCCCGGGAGGCCCGCCGCGGCCGCGGGGGCGGGACACGCGCGCCTGTGACGACCCGGCCGACCCGCCCCCTTTCGCCCCGCTCTCCGCTGGGGGCCGGCAGCAGCGGCGCGTTCGGCACATTCGCCACGAAGCCGGCGGGGTGGCGAATCTGCGGCTCCGGAGGGGGAGGCGGGAGCCGCCCGGCATCGCCGCCTTCCTCAGCGGCCGAAGCGTCCCGCCCCCGGCGCCCCCTCACCTGCCCGCCCGGCATCCAGGTGAGCGAGGGAGGAGGAAGAGGAGGACGAGGACACTGCTCCTGTCCTTCGCGGCTCCAGTCCCTGCGGGCGCTGCCCCGTCCGAGCTGCGTGCACCCCGGGGTTTACGAGCCGGTGGGTGGGATCCCTGCGGGCCTACTCCTGCCCGCTGCCAGCTTTGCCGCTGCTTTGTCAGTAACGGGAGCTCACGTTGCCTCTCCTGGCGTGGGACGCCGGCCAGGGGCCCGCGGTGGAGCCTGAGGGGCCCGGTTGTGGAAAGGGCGTTTGGCCGCCTCTGCTGAGGCGGCGGCCCTCGTCTCCTCCCGCCCTCCCCCTCCCCACCGAGCCCCCTTTCGCTGGCAAGTGGTAGAAAGACGCGTTGTAGAGATACAAAATTTTGTGTTTCTGCAGAAATTGACTTCCTCGACTTAGCTTCGCTTGTCCTGAGACTTGTGTTGTTACTCTGAAGCGATTTGTAACCGATTCATTTAATCCACGCCCAGTGTGAAGGCTGGTTTGCAGTAAAACCACCCCAGAACACCTATAAACTGGTCCCATGAACTTCGTTGTAGAAGATACACCTTTTTGTTTTGTTTTGTTTCATTTTGTGCTTCTCCTTGATCTGTGGTTTTAAGCACTGGGGAGATGTCAGCTGGAGCAATGTGTCCAGCATTGCAGGTGATGCTCAAAAAAGGGGAATGTAAATGAGTGGAGGAGCCCTCATGTGGAGGAGATTACTGACACAGCTGATATGCAGTTCTTTTGCTTTCGGCTTATTTTTAATGTCATTACTGAAAAGTAGCAACAACGTATCCTAAAGCAGGTTAGAAAATGACAAACTTTTCGCTTACAAGCGTCTGCTCCCTCCCAAGTCTACCACTCGCAAAAAGGAGGAAATAAAGTCCTAATGCACTGTGGAGGTTTTCAGATTTTGAGACATGCATGGCAGAAGTTACAGTGTCACAGTTAAAGTTTGCTGTTTATGAGGATTTGTTACGTCCTGGTTCTGACTTTAAGTCAGGAGGCCTATACTATAACTTGTAAGAGCAATTACCCAAATTCATCTATTGATGCACTCAGTTACGGTTTAGGACCATTCAGTGTTTCGGAAACTGGTATTTTTGTGTCAGTTTCAACCTGTATGTTTGAAAGTCAAAACTGAGATGAATATGTATTTAAAAATATGGGGGCTTAAGTTTTTCTCGCCAGAACGTGTTAATTATTAACAAAGCTGTGTTTTCGGTTTGCATTTCTTCCTTATGATTTTACAAGAACGTAACTCGTGTTATTTTTATTTCTGATGCAGGAAATCAACTCAAGAAGATGAAACCTAACAAAGGAAAGACCTGCACTAGGGAGAGAGACTATGTGTACAAATTCAGTGCTGGAAATCAACATTTAATGCTTACTGTGCCTCTCAAATTCCCTGTGCAAGAGAATATTAGTCATTTGCATGGACGTCTGATGCTTCTGCACAATCTGCCATGCTTTATAGAAAATGGTAAGAATTGATCTATTAAATTGATGTCATATATCCATGTCTGCAAGTATCTTATGACCTGCTTTAAGAAACCAAGAGTATTTAGTAGAAATTTTTTTTTAAAAATTTGAATTTAAGCAGTAAAACATAGAAAAATATAGTCAGTACTAGCAAGTAAGGTGGCCAAGTAAAAGGTTTTCAGAAAAACTTCATTTGTGTGTTTCCTAGATGACTGCTAATATTTCCACTGACATGTTTTATTGATGGACCATTCTCTTCTTGATATAATAGACCTGAAGCAATCTCTAAATAAGTTCATAGAAGAGGAAACTATAAAAGATTATGATAGAGAAGCTGATATGGCTCTGGAAGCAGTGAAATCAGGAAAAGTAGACATAAACCAGCTGGCAGATACTTGGGCTAAAGCTTATAAAGAGGTAAGATGAAGGCTGAAAAGTTAATATTCAGGACTTGCTTTGTGAGAGTGTGTGTGCATGTACAGACAAAATCACATCTATGAAGATGCAAAATTGCACGGAAGTGCACTTTTACTGATCAATTTTTAATTTTTTTTTCTTTTTATCTGAAAGTGATCATTAAGTCTTCATCCTACAGTTTCGTAGTCAGATTCTTCCTGAATTTGTTAAAGTGAAAAGATAAAAAAATTTAGAGGTAAATAGCTAGTGATATTCAAACCAAAATAGATATAAGGGTTATAGCGCATTGCCATGAAAGCAAGAAATAGTAAAGTGGTACTTCTGTCCTAAATCTCAGTAATAGCAATGAAGACTCCAGAGAGAAAGTGTGTAGTTGGGAGCGACTTGTCAGCTCATTTTCTGAGTTTATGTGACTTTTTTTCATCATTTTGTGATAATGAGACTTTAGCTGGAGTAATATGTCTGATTTTGCATTGGATACTCGAAATAAAGCAGTGTGAAAGAACTGGAGGAATCCTAGTGACAAGATAAAGAAAAAAAAAAGACAAACTGCAGCATTTGAGGAAAAGTTTATAGCAATTGAATTTGCTAATTACGGAATATAGAAGAATTTTGATTAAAATCTGTCACAAAGATAGTGGGAAACAAATCATCTGCCTTAATGAATGTCAACAAAATGAAGTTAACTTTACCTTTATGACGGAAAAAAATCTATATTGGGGGAGCATGGGAATCTGGTAGCACATTGAAAGAGTGTACAGTCTTTTGGCATGGCACTTTCTATGAACAGGTTAGCCCGAGTGCAAGGGTTAGGATTAGATCATTTCTTGACATTTCCAGCCTACACTCTTATGATACAATCTCAGTTGGTCAACTGAATCTGGTAGGAATGGTTGGAAAATGTGATGAGTGTTTCAGTATAAAGGAGCTTGCAAAACTGGCATCTTGGGGTCATTCTTTGTTCATAAAAATGGCTTTTCTTAAATCAGTGCTGTTGATAAAATTCTAGTGACATCAGAGGTTAGTCATCCTTTCTAGCAAAACATTTTTGTTTGCACAGCTGGCGTTCTGAGCCCTGTCTAAAATACATCAATTGCAAATATTGTTGTAGATGTTATTGTTCTTTCCAAGTTGGTAATTCCTCACCATAGTCAAAACTAACATTTCTGCTGTTAGTTGCTTTGATAAGTGTTGGAAGGGAGAGAATCTTAAAGCTGAAGCAGAATACAGAAAGCTCAAATTAGGGAAGGTAATTCATATATGTTGAAGGTTGTGCAACAGTGTGCATGCCCACTGTTTGCTTTTGTCCCACTGCTACAAGTGATCTCTTTTATGTCCTTAAAGATACCATATGCTTTAAATTCTCTTCTAATTTATAGACAACGTTAGAGTATGCAAAACCTGAAGAAACTAGCTGGGATGAAGACTTTGCAGATGTTTATCATGATCTGATACATTCTCCAGCTTCTGAAATGCTGCTAAACCTGGAACACAATTATTTTGTTAGCATCTCAGAATTAATAAGTGAAAGAGATGTGGAATTAAAAAAACTACGAGAAAGGTATTCCTTCTTTTTATTTTTATGTCTCATTTAATAGGGGTGCATACCACTGGGTGTATACAACTCATAGGACAGTGTGTGTTAACTTGTATTTGCCTGTGCAAGCCCTATTTAGTTTCATGTTTCTCCTTTAAAGTCATATAATACTTAGCCTGTACCACTAGGGTCAGCCATCTTACATTCTCCTCAGTCACTGAAAATAATAAAAGGGCAGGCCATTGAAGTAATACAAGGTTTGATTTCCCCTATTCTTGTAGGTGGTATAGCAATGTAGAGTTCTTAAGATATCGAGAAAGTAAAGTACATGTATATACCGTGTTTTACCTTTGTTATGATGTAATTTAAATGACAAAATTGGAGGTTCCATGGGGTGAAAAGATGAACAAAAGACTTGGACCAACTTTAAATCCTAAACTGTTGAATTTGAAGTTTAGGGAAGTCTGTGTGGGGTATGAGTTTCTGAGAGGTGTGAATAGCTGCAGGTGGCTGGTTTGCTCACAAGAGGGAGCACGTGGAGTGTGGAGTTTGAGACTAGAGAGGTTAGGGAAGATGAGTGCACACAAATGTATTACAGATACTAAATACCAAGAAAGCTTGCAAGATGCCAGAAGACTCAAGCAGGTACGTTTTAACAGCCCAAGTGGCAATATTCCTCTTGAGCTGTATTTGCTTAAGCTCGCATTATATGTACAATGCATACCTGTTTGTATAGTTTCTTCTAGATTGAATCTTACATATCTCCAATTTGGGGATAAATGTTGCCAATAATTTATTTGCAAACATTTTTTTTCTGTTTACTGATTTTTCTCACATATGTGCATAGAAGAAAGAGCACTTACTCCTAAGAGCAGTAATGTTGTTATAGAGCTCTTGTGTGATTTACCTGTGTATTGACTGTTTGTTGCAATCAAGAAACTCCATATGTCAGTGGCAGCAGAGACTATCCCAGATGAGCGTAGGTTGTGTTCTGTTTACACAGGAGAAGACTTGGAATCCCTGGCCCTCGACTCAAATTTGTTATGTGGATATTCATTGTTGAATTTGTGCTAGGGTAAATTGATTCCTTGCTGAAGGAAGGGTTGGATATGAAAGACTAAATGAAGCTAGGGGTTAAGAAGACTAAGGGAGGACAAGGTATTAGATAAACTGAAGATAGCACAGAAGCCCTTTAACTCCAGGTCCCCTTTTTGAACATAGTTTGAGGTGGAAACTCATCTAACTACTAAAAATAGGTGTGTTTAGCCTCCTTCCTGGTGTTCGGCTGCTTGCATCAACTGTGGTTGGGGTGGGAGGAAAGCAGAGGACTGAGTAGGTCCATTCCAAAAATGCTTCTAATGATACAGCAAAGTGCTGTATTAGAGGATCTGGAGATACTATCATACCTTCTTTTTGAATATCTGTGAGGGTGGACTTTAACTGTATAAATTCCGAAATGAGCAGATGGACAAGGTGCTTCATGTTGTATCTTTCAGCTGTGTCTTCAGTTTTATCTCTGCTTGTGATGAGCTTTGACCAGCTGATTGATACAACAGATCATTGTGTCAGTAACTGTATCAACAGCAATGGCTGTTCTTCTGTCAGTTTTTTGAAAGTGTTGCTTGTTGTTTGCTTCTCTTTCAGACAGGGAGCTGAAATGGATAAGGTGATGCAGGAGCTAGGGAAATCTCTGACAGACCAAGATGTAAATTCATTAGCAGCTCAGCATTTTGAATCTCAGCAGGTAAACTAAGTGGACTAGAATACGTCATGCGAATAATTGTCTTAAAAAGAAACCCAAACCACTCAAGTTAGCACTCTTGTCTTCTTAGGATTTGGAGAACAAGTGGACTAATGAGTTAAAACAATCTTCTGCTATCCAGAAGCAGGAATATCAGGAATGGGTAATAAAGCTTCATCAGGACCTAAAGAATCCCAACAACAGCTCAATCAGGTATTTAGTTCCTCTGTGATGCTTACTTCCATCTATAATAGTTCAAACTACTTGCTTTATATAATCTCTATTTCACATTGGCCATTTAAATAAGATAGTCAAAGGCAAATAAGCCATCATAATTACATGTTTAATATTATAGAAATTTCTTAATTTTGTAATGATAGAGACTTTCTGTACCGGAAGGTGTTGTAAAGCATTAAAGTACAACTTGAGCTGAATGAGATTTCCTCCTATTTTGCTGTTATTTACAATGTCTGTCTTTATTTCATAGAGCTTTCTTTTACAACTTAGGGTTGTTGTGTAGAATAATTATAGCTTAATAAATGGTAATAGTATCACACAATTTGAATGACTAAGCTTCTTTTTTCTTTTTTATTGTTTTTTGGTTTATGTATACATCACTGGAGGGCTAAAAATGTGGATTTTTTTTAGTATGAATGCTTGTGGTGAGAGTTGAAAAGCTTTCTGACTGGGGAAATAGCAAGGAAATCATAACTTGCATAGGTCCTCATTCTTTATCATTTTTAACTGCTATCTTTGCTACTAATGGGAAAATAGAAAGAATAAAACCTGGTGCTTTCTGATAGCTCATGTTAGTAGAAGAGCCTGTCTGAGTAGATTTAAGTGGATGCAGTAAGGAATTTATAGAAAATACACCACCTTTGAACAAGGTGTATGCCAGTGATGAGATAGGCATGGATCATAATGAGTGAAATACTTCACCGCTTTCTCTTAGTTGTTTTTTTCCTTTATTTTGGATAAGGAAGTTGAGTATATGGAACATGACAGCGGAGAGAGAGGAAGGGAAATATACTGGGAAGTGATGCTGTATGTTTAGATTTCTCACTGCTCTACTCATGATTTTCTTGGCTGTGAGTTTATGGTGTGAAAGTCTTCAGCAGTTCTCAGCTTAATCCCAGAATGTCCCAGGACTGGCAGAGCTCACAAGCAACCTGGCCTCTTTCTTACCTAGTGACCACGTAAAACATCACTGCAGCAGTGATGGTCTGCTCAAGCTCTAAGCCCAATCCTAATATATTTTTCCACAGAATTTTCATGTTAGCTTTGTTGATTATTTCCATGAGGCTTTAAAGATAGTGAAATTACAAAGGCTATTCATACCTATCTGTGTGAACCTCTTCACATGTTCTGTTCTTCTACCACTGTAAAATAAGATTAAAATGAAGTTGCTTAGAGCTGAAAGCTAGAAGAAATGGAGTGCTAGAGGTCCAGGGGCAAGGACCTCTGAGAGTGTGACGATGTTTTGGCCTCATCATCTTAGATGCTTATAACAGATGGGAAGAGGACAGTATTTTATGATCATTGTACTAGCAAAAAGTATGATCTTTCTGCTTGTTTTCAGTCCTGAAAACTATAGGTCCTTAATGCATTTGAAAATAATATAGCAGAGCAACTTGAAGCTTAGAGAGAGAGAAAAATGTGTGTTACATATGTAGACATAAAAGATATACATATATCTGTGTGTTTACATATATATCTCCTGCATCTATTTGCTTGTATGTGTGCATATATATCTTTATTAATATATATATATTCATAGTATATCTCAGTTATACCTTGTCACAAGGCATTTGCAAGTAGTGGAATTGCTTGCAAGCTTATGAAACATGTTTGAGACACTTTGAAGATCAGGCGTTTTGAAGGCAAAGAGAAACTTTTCATCAATGCACAAAGACATTGGAAAGATGTTCATGTTCTTTCATGTAGCAAAACCAGTACTTATTATATCACTTACTACCAGACAGTTGAATTTCAGAAGAAAATTAAAACTGCTATCTGAAATAATTCTTGCTAGTTTGAACATTATGGAGTGTTTGACTTTTTTTAACCTTCAATTTTGTGAGGGCAAAAAATAAATGTTTTATGTAGTTACTTCATAAATAAAAATTTTTGCTATTATAAATAGGCTGAGAAGAATTTTTTTTTTCCTTTTATTCCTATGTTTTTATTATGTCATAACTAGGTATTGTGGTTTATTTTTATTTCTCGATCTCAGTTGAGTCTGTTCTTACCTCTGATGTGCACCTGGAATATTGCCAGAAGGGTAAAACCTCAGATGAGTGGAGTTAATTCGAACAGGTTTAGTCTCTTGTTTTCTACAGACCAGCTGAGAAAACTTGGGATAGCTTTCATAAAATATGGTTGGTTTTGAACAAAAATTAGGACAAACTTTTCAGTACGTTTCTCATTATTTTAGTGATGAAATTAAGGTTCAGCCCAGCCAACTGAGGGAATCTGTAGAAGGAAATGGAAGAATTTATGAAGAGCAAAGGCTGTTAGAAGAAAGTTTTACTATTCATTTAGGTAAGTAAACTGGCACCAAATGAAACATAATAAGAGATGCTGATAAATAATGTGTCTAAGCTATGTATTATTTACACTATTTAACTGCTAATATATACAATACATGTAGTTTGTAATTGTTTTTTACTTATTCTTTACAAGAAGTACAGTAAGGTATAAACTGTATCAAACAGTACCTAGATACCTGAGATACACTTAATGGAAAACATTCTAGAAGCAAGTTTTTATCCACTGTAGCAAGGTGGCTATTGTAGAAAAGCACACTAACATCAAAACATACGGTGGTTAAAAATCATATTTTAATTTCTCTTGTGTTTGGCAAGAAGAGATGGGTATTAAATTCAATCCCCACGATCAATTAACAGAAAAACAGATACTTAAATTTATTACTTTTTGTTTATGCAATAGAGACTTCTTACACTGTCTGTTTTGGCTGCATTAGTATTTCATGCATAGCCTTATAGTAGGGAACAAGGGTTATTTTGGGTGTAGATAAGCCTTATTTTGTAACAGTATTCAGAATATTGCATTTTTACTCTTTGTAAAGTGTTGATACATATGTAAAACTAAATATATGGTTAAGAGCCTTCTTTGAGTATTACTGATTATGTTTCCCTTATAGATCTTCTTCACAAAACTTGAGGGGAGCACTTTGATATGTTGCATTTTACTAACAATCCTGAGTTTCTTTTACTGTATGTATTAAAATCATTTATATTCCATACAGGAGCTCAGCTGAAGACCATGCATAACTTGAGATTACTGAGAGCCGATATGCTGGATTTCTGTAAACATAAGCGCAATCACCGAAGTGGAGTAAAACTTCACAGACTTCAAACCGCTATGTCTCTCTATTCAACTTCTCTCTGTGGCCTGGTTTTATTGGTAGATAACCGTATCAGTTCATACAGCGGCATCAAAAGAGGTGAGCCCTCTGATGGGGTATATCCTGTCAGTGAAAACAAACATCACCTAAAAACTTGCTGTCTTCTCTAACAAAAAATAGTCCCTGTAAAAATAAAATTTACTGGATACTCTGTGTTGGACATGGTATTGCAGAAGGGTAACAAATGCAAGAAGGGCTACTGATTTTCAGTAAAGCAAAATGCCAGCTCCCCGAGGTGTTAGTTAGTAGGGACTCCTGGGGAATGGTCCTCAGGCACAGCAGAGCAGAACAGAGCTGGCAGATCTTTAAAGATGCTTTCTATAGAGCACAAGAGCTCTTGATCCCAGGTGTAAGAAATCAAGCAAGGAAGGGAAGAGACCAGCATGGCTGAGTTGAGACCTGCTGGTCAAACTAAAAGGCAAGAAGGAGCTGCACAGGCAGTGGAAGCAGGGACAGGTATCCTGAGAAGAGTATAGGGAAGCTGCCCGGTTGTGTAGGGATGAGGTCAGGAAGGCCAAGACACAGCTGGAGCTGAACTTGGCAAGGGATGGAAAGAATAATGAGAAGGGCTCCTACAGGTCTCTCACTAAGAAAAGGAAGGTCAAAGAAAGCATACCTGCACGATAAGCAAGAAGGGCAAGCTGGTAACAACAGGCAAGGAGAAGGCCGAGGTACTCGACAACTGTTATTCCTCAGTCTTTGCTGGCACCCTGTCTCCGCACACCTCTGAAGTGACTGGACTGCAAGACAGGGACAGGGGGAGCAAAGTCCCTCCCACTGTAAGAGAAGATCAGGTTCATGACAGCCCAAGAAAACAGGTTCATTAAAAATGAGCAATAGGAATATGACTTGTCTGCTCATGGAAAATTTAAGTTAGTAGCGAATAGAGAAGCTTTTTTTTAATGCCAAATGTTAGGTGATAAGAGAAAATGTAAATTTGAGTAATACTGTTAAACACAAAATTGCATCTTCTAGCCATCAGTTAGATCTTGTAGCCATGGTAGAAAGGAAAATAAAGAACTATATCACAATCTGTAAAACGTATTCCTCAATAAATTTCAGTTTCTTTAACTTCCAAAGAGACTTTGGCAGACTTAACTGTGGGCACGTTCCACAGCTGTCTGCACCACCATTCTTTAAAAAAATGTTGCAGAAATGACTGTGTCTCGTGTCTTCTCTCTGACCTAGTTGGATACATTACTTTAAACCATCGATGAATGTCTCGTTGTACTGAGACCCCAAACCGCTATAGGCAGCAACTAAGATTTGGGTGCATTTCTTTAAATCCACTCTGTAGTGACAGTGGTAGCTGCTGGCAGAAAAACAGTAATCAACACCTTTGAGAGCTCTTAAAACTGTTGAAACTGTTGCAAGAACACCAGCCAGAACCAATTCTCCTTTCTCAGAGGCTCTTTAAGAAATAAAAAGCGAGGGGGAGTGTCAAAGGCTTATAAAATTGCTATATAGAAGACCTTTATATAATGCATTGATGCTCTTGTTTAAATAGAGAGGTCGTGGCTTGTGCATTCTAAATTTCTGGGTTACAAAAGTGCAGAAAGAATTTTCTGCTTCTGTTTTATAGCTGAGGGAAAATACAAACCAAATAGTCTTTACTGTGTGATGGGCTAGAAGCTCCCTTGGACCTCTGAGGTATTCAAAGGTAGCTGGAGCAAATGGGCTTCATGTGAGCACGCTGTTTATTCAAGCATTTTAATGTTGTTCTGATTAAGTAATACCAGTCACTTGGCAAGCAGTAAACTGAGATATGAAGTCCTGTAACTTGCTTGTTTGAACTTGTTTGTTTAGCTCTGTCCTGAGGAAGCGTAAGAATGTGCTTCATTTAGTATATTTTGTTAATTGTGTCTGTGAAATATTTTGATGTTGCATCTTTGATAAATCTGTTATCCAAGGATGCTACTATTTGTCTCAAAATTCAGGACGTAAGCAAGGTATTTGCAAGTCTCAAAATCAGGAGTGCAATGTTTTCTGTATTTTTTGCAATGTGTAAACCAACAACTGGCAAAATATACCTTTGAAATAGAATTTGGACACATCTGTAGAAAACAGCCTTGAACAGAAGGTTGAACCTGCGTGTCAGCTTTCAACATTTTCATTCGGATTAATTTTTCTAAGCTAGGTGAATAGTTTCTTTATGTTTTTATATTAGAACTTCGTAGATCTTTTATATTAGGACTTTGTAGGGCTACCATGGCTCAAGTTTTGAGTAGGTGTAGTGCATTCAGACAAATGGTAAACTAAAATTAAAGTTCATTTTAATTACAAGAGATTTCATTTGTTTTTTTTCAAGTAAGGATAAGGAGCGTAGACTGTTAGTCCCAGAGATGGTATGTTGTGATCATATTTATGTGGCGTAATACTTGCTTATCAGGAAAAGGAACCTACAGCTCTTTGCAGCTGATGACAGTTTTCTTTAGCTTTCAGATCTGTGTTCTGAGAAATGGCTTCAAGTTATACCAGGGGAGATTTAGGTTAGACATTAGGAAAAACTTTTACACTGAAAGGGTTGTCAAAGACTGGAACAGGCTGCCCAGAGAAGTGGTTGAGTCGCCATCCTTGCATGTGTTTAAAAGCCATCTAGATATGGTGCTCAGGGACATGGTTTAGAAGTGGACCTGGTAAAGTAAGATAATGGCTGGACTTGATAATCTTGAAGATCTTTTCCAACCATAATGATTCTATGATTCTTCTGTGATTCTAAGAGGAAAAACCTGTAATTCCAGATATGCTGCTTATGAATTCCCAGATACGCTGTTTATGAATATAATTACTAGCCTTCATTTTTTCAAAACAAACTGGAGTGCTGTTATTGCTGTTGGAAGTACCTATTGTGTGTTTTTTAATCAAGTATTGTAGATCGAAGAACTGTTAGTAATAAGACATTATTTTTAAAGCACAATTATATTTAATGCACACATTGCTGTTATTTTGTTGGGGTTTTTTGTCTGTGTGGTTTTGTTTGAAGAGCAACAACACTCAGTATTGTTGTTTTTTTTCTGTCAAGCAATTAATTTCTTTCAAAAAATGTTTTGTCTCTGCCATAGCTTTTTTTTTAGAATTTTAAGAGGAGTACAGCAGGGCTTTGGTGTTTGGGGAGGTTCCCTTTGTAACTGGCCTCACTTGAACAGTAAAGCAGAATTATGTAATGTTACTAAGCATAGCCTTATGACGTGGATTTTAATCTTATTTTTTTTCCTAGATTTTGCAACTGTTTGCCAAGAATGCACAGATTTCCATTTTCCTGGAATTCAAGAACAGCTTGAAATTGTCCAGAAGGTTGTACTTAAGGCCAGAGCACAGCGTAGCAGTAAGTCGAAAAGACATCATGGTCAGTGACAACCAAAATTACTTTTCTTGAAATAGAATAGTGGTCAGCTGAATGTTTATGTTTATGAGCAATTTGGTTTCACCCTTCTTCAGTTACCAGATCTATAAAACGGAATGCTTGAGTTTATCAATAAACTCTGAAAAGTCTGCATGAAATTCTCTCTTTGCAGACAGCATGTTCACGTGATGTCTTTGCTGCCATAACAGACATATGTTAGCCCCAAAAAAACCAAAACAACTCCTTGGGTTTTGATTACACTATAACGGCTTAGGAAGTGTGTAGGGTCATTGTGCTTTCCTCCGCAGTTTAAACTGCCTG
This sequence comes from Trogon surrucura, assembly GCA_020746105.1. Classification (NCBI taxonomy): domain Eukaryota; kingdom Metazoa; phylum Chordata; class Aves; order Trogoniformes; family Trogonidae; genus Trogon; species Trogon surrucura. The sequence continues at coordinate 145,336,202 of CM036617.1, read as the reverse complement.
GAGCAACACAGACTTGACCCGATTTACTTTTTTTATTTCTATTTAAATGTAAAGCTTTAAAAATTGCAGAAGAGGAGTTGTGACTTTTTCACTTCCTTAAAAGTGACTGCTAAAAGCTGCATTATAAATTCACTGTATGTGTATACTTTTTAGTGCTGACCAAATCTTTGTGAATGGTTTCCTTTGCAGTTATATTTACAAAGGTCTGTGAAGTTTTCTGACCGCATGGTGTTAAGGCAGTACTTGTACATCATGAAACTTTGTTTTTCTTGCAAAGGACTGCTTATGTGATTTAAATACGTCAGTAACATGAATAGATTCGTAAGAGTACACAGAGAAACAAGTTTTCTTGGAAACCTGCATATTGCTGTAGTTTTGAGGGAAATATTGGAAGCTCTTTCTATGCTCCTGGTGTACATAAATATCTTGAAAAATTTTCTTGTGATCCTAGGAACAAATGTGTATTAAATAACTGCGTTATTTTGAAAGCAATAGCAAGGTACTATGTGATTGTGGGCAGGAGTTGGAAAGTTGAGTGTTATGTCTGAGAATATTGTGTTTTCTTTTGTCCAAATGAAGAGGTGTCTTAAGATGATTAAGTAAGAAAGCTAATGATTTGAGACAGGATTCAGTTCAGTGTCTACTGAAGACAGCAAAAGCATTTTCTGTCCATCCCCCTGCTTTTTGGAGAGTTTATGATAACTTTATGGTTAAAAACTTAAGCCAGGTGTCATCTCAGACTTTCCTGCCAAAGTGAATAAAGATGATATGTTTAATACTAGTGCTACATATTTATATACAGAAAACAAAAGTACTGGAAATGAAGATAAGTTAAAGAACATTGAACGAAACCAGTCAAATATTTTGCCAGGTGAGTTCTGTTGCGTTTTTCCCCCTCTTCTTAAAGCAAATTGTGTTTTAGAGATGCACATTTTTAGCTCTAAAGTCAAAACATAAATTATAAAATAAACTCAAGTTGACCTCAATCAGAGGCAAAGGGTGTTCTTGTGGCTACGGCAGAGAACTGGGTGTCAGGACATCTGGTTTCTATTCCCAGCCTTGCCACTGCATCATGTGATTTGGGGCAAATCACTTAACTTCTCAATGCCTAAAATTTCTTTTCAGAATCTGAGAGTGAAAAAAAGATCTCTGAGCATCTTGGGAAAAGGTGTAACTTAAATACTAGCAGATAATTTTATTTTTGAAAATCATTATAGATGTACACGCCACTGTTTTGATACAGCAAAGCATTTTAGATTGTGTTTTTTACCTTTGAGAACGTACGAATCCATTCCTCTCAAAAGATGAAGTATCTTCTGCGTATATTGTGATTTTTAGTCCAGAAAGCTTCTATGGAGGTTGAAGATGAATACACAGTTGGTGTGAGAAGCAATTAAATCCGTACAACCCATGGTTGAATAGGAGGAAAGGGCTTCTTAAAATTGTTTTCATGATTGTCTTAGATCTGGTTTTAGTGTAAGTGGATTATAAATCAATGTGGGTCCTTAACAGATAAATCAGGGTGAATCTTGCTGCAGTGGCTTGTGTATTACTAATCTTAGATGACCATTGCTGGAGATTACTTCCTCCTTAGCAGTCAGCAGGAGGGAGTACATATCTTCTTCAGCCATGCCACTACAAAGGTAATTTCTGAACTTTAACGACCAGCGAGAATAGGTTTGAAGAAACAGTTGTATCTGTTGATAAAACTGTAGCCACTTTTCTGTTGACTCTGATACAGACTTGGGATCTCTAGTAGAAGGGTAACATGGAAAAAACCTGTGTTTCTCTGCTTTTTTTTCTCTACCTTGCATAAATGAATGTCAAGTCTAAAAATAGCCCCAACAAGAGGTCTTGGTAACTTTTTGCAAACAAGTCTGGAACTAATCTTCCCGTTTTTATGAATTATTTTAAATTCTAATGGTTACTGATACCTCTGTCCTCCAGCACCTATCCCCATTGTTATATAGCCCGCTATCTTTTTCCCAAGACTTTTTGGATCTTTTATTTTAACCCATCTTTTTTGGTATTTCCGCCACCCACATCTGTCTGCAATTCAGTGCTTACGTTATATATTTTGAGTATTACACCTCCTCTGTGTTTGTTTTTCTGTTTTGTACTATATATAGACCATATCCGCCTGTACTGGCACGGTTACGTCTTATTACACCAGGTGTCTGTGATGCCAGTGAAACCCATCAAAGCAGGGAAGTGTATGTGGGATGAATGTCCACATTCCAAGAGATTTTAGATTAGTTGGTTTCTAACTTTTTTGTTTTTTAATCTCCTTATGTATGTGTTCTGATCTCTGTTGTGTATTTGTATTTGCCGTTTGTCTCGACTGACCCTGTCCTTATGTTGTCTTATTTCAGCACAGATCATTGCCATGATTCTTACCTTCTTGGTTTATGTTATTCTCTAGGGGAATTCTACATCACGCGCCATTCAAATCTTTCTGAAATTCATGTTGCGTTTCACCTCTGTGTGGATGATAATGTGAGATCCGGTAACGTGACTGCTCGGGATCCTGCAATCATGGGACTCAGAAACATTCTCAAAGTTTGCTGCACACACGACATTACCACCATTAGCATTCCTCTCCTGTTGGTGCACGATATGTCAGAAGTAAGTAAATGTAAAGATTTGGTTTGTTTTCATCTTCTAGGGTGAAACAAAAGTGGTTTTTGCAAAGAATATCTTTCACACTGGTTTAAGCTAAATGGAACAGTTTATCCCAGTCACATAGTCCTGCCACATCCCTGTGGAGCACCTGTGCTGGTGCTCATATCTACCTGGTGACTCAAATTAAGGAACTGAACCAGTTAAAACACATTTCAGCCAGCTGAATTGCTTTGATTTTTTTTTATTGATTTATTTTTTATTTTTTTTTTTATTCCCACCCCTCATTTTGGACATTTCACATCCTTGATCCAGCTCATTGCACACTTGTACAAGTGTTAATGAAAGATGGTACTACATCCCTGGAAGCTGTTTGGCAACAGCTCTTGCTTAGAAATTATACATTCAGAGTTGCTGATGCGATAGTGATAGCAGACCCTCTGTTTTAGTTGTTGCTAGCTAGAAAACCTTAAAACTAAGTTTTATGAGCAACAGAATTAGTACAACTTCATTTGGAGTTCTGTATCCCTGAACACCACTCTCTTATCACCTCAGCCCTACAAAGCAGCAACCAAATTTCACCTTTGCCCCAGATTGCCTCATTCTTCACTACCTAATCCTTTGCATCCTTAATTTCTGTCTCTACTTCTTTAAGTCCCCCAAATACCAGCAGGCCAAGAAGAAGCGTGTTGCTTAAGCTCTTTGTAGGTACAGGTGTCCTTCCTTACCATGCTGAACTTTTTTATTTTCTTCTTCAATGTGACGCTAATGTAGAGCTTGTCTCTTACTCAGCTGTAATTTTTGACAGTGTGCAGCAATTTAGTACCCTTGACAGCCTATTTCTTCTGTCACATCGGCTCACAAGGTACTGGCAGAGAAGAAAAGGGGGTGGGGAGACAGGGAGAGGAGTGGTGGAGAGGCCGGGCAGTACAGCCACATGACTCGCCTCCTTAGGAGGTGAATATTCTATGAACTTAAAGAAATGAGGAAAATAAGCTAATGCTGCCATTACTTATACCCTTGTGTACATAATTATTGCATGAGTGATGGTCTGTTGTGGGTTAATTTACCCAATCATTTGATTTTTCACTTGTAAATTTCGGTACTTCCTTTCCTTTTTTGAAAGTGCCTGACTTGTAGCAACATAAAGCCTCAATGGTGGATTACCTTTAAGAGTGACTATTTTTTAAAGCGTTACTTGGTTGGAACGTAGAAGTGGCCCTCTTCTGCAAATCAGGGTCTGTTATTGTGAAAATACAAGCAATGCAAAAGTTAAAAATGTCCAATAATGGAACTTCTAGTATTTCCGTATGTAAAAGTAGACTTTTAGAAACAGATGATATTATTTTTGAAATTTTTCATTCCTCATATCAAGACCTTTTTGGGGGCACAGATGTAAGTAATCAACTTTGAGGACAGGAGCCTGGCTTTACTGACTTTGTTTCTTAAGCAATTAAATCATTCAAATGACTATATGCTTTTTCTTTTCGTTTAAGCCTTGTTAGTTTTAGCTTTCATTTGCATATTTGTGTTATTCAAAAATACAAGTAAAGCACAAGACCAAGTGTTCGGCATGCTTTGAGATTGTGTCATTGCTTGGATGTGTGAAACGGAAGAATTATCTTCTTGTATAGTGCTGGATTCTTAAAAGGTTCTGGTAAAACCATTTACCTTTTATATTAAGTTTTAAGTCTTTGCAGAATAAGCAGAAAGTGACCTGTATGATAAGTGTGTGTTTAGTCAAAACTGTGTTGTGTGAATTACATTAGCAGCATTGCTTATTACAGTGCTTTGCCGTTGGCTGACCTCATTTGAAACACACATGGAACTTGTTGTTGAGGGAAAAGTGGTAGTAACAGATTTCTGAAAGTTAACCTGAACTTGGTGCCTTCAGCAGCCCCAGTTTTGAATCTGCATTTACCACCTACATAAAAACATTTTTGTAAAGCGGTTAACCAGAAGCACAGCTGCCCAAATGTTTGCATGCTTCACTGCGACAGGCATTCATCATGAGCTTTCTCTGTGCTTTTCCCAAGTGTTTTTGTCCTGTGTGGATGGAAGAGTGATGTTTATAATCTCACGGAAGTAACATGTGTATCGATCTCAATGAAGCCATTATATTTCATTATTATTTCTGTGGAAAAAAAAAAGTTCTGTTTTCCTTAGTTTTTCTTATGATGAGAATGATAAAACCAGATTTCTCTGTTCCGATTGTTAAGTGTAATGGAGGAAAGAACATGGGTTTTATACTTGAGAAAGGCAAAAGCAGACAAGGTCAAATTCAGGACAACCGAGGCATTGCTGTCTGATCCCTCTTCTGAATCTCACATAAACTGATACATAAACTGGGAAATGGAATGGCTCTAGTAGTATGGCATCACTAAAAATGCAAGAGCTGGCACGCTTCCTCGCTGGTTTTGACGTAGGAGCCATTGCTGCTGTCCACACGGCAGCGCTGAGAATAGTGGGACTCTTCAGGGATCTCTGTTAACTTAAGACAAAAATTTTTTGGGGAAAAAAAAACATGTAAGTTGTGTAACAGATATTTATGAATGTGGTTTATGACACAGAGAGATTGTTGATCTTTCTCATCTGAATTTCCTGCCTTTAAATGTATAGCTGCTCATACAGAGGTTAGGATTTGCATAAATATACTTTGAGTAAACCTCTTGCAAATTCTTAACTTACTAACATTGATGATTGAAATGGGGTTTGAAATCTTTGGTGCACAAGAGATTTGTGGACTTTAGTGTTTTCATTACCTGGCTAGGACGTGGTTCTGCAAAGGCATAAGCCCTTAGGTTTAGAAAATCAACAGCCTTACGTGGTGAGTCCATCACAAATTTGTTTGAATTAAAAGGTGTATCTTTCAAATCAGTGAAGCTCCAGCCCCCACATTTTTTTTAGTAAGCAGAAGAAATCCTTATTTGACAACAACAAATTACATTCTAAAAAGAGGTGAGGTGTGGTCTTTGCTAGTGAACAAAAACAAGTCTCAGGTGTTTTTTTTACTTGCTTGAATGCTGTTAATGCAAGCTCGTAAAGTATTTACCTTTTTTCCCTATGCCCTGCACTGCGTTTTGAATCAGTATTTAACTGATCCTTCATAATTTTTGCAACTGTTATTTAGTTTGCATATAGAGAAAAAGTCCTGTTAACATGGAAAAATGTAAGAACTTACATTTTAAAAGATGGTTTAAAACTGAATCACTACTGTGTTATTTTTGGATTTTGTGACTTTCATGGGGTGACATTCTGGATTCAACCTGTTATTTCCCTGAGTGCCCACAGAATTTAACATCTATGTTCCTCTAAAATAGTTCAAGAAGTAGTGTCATATCCTGCTGGTTCAATCAGTCCTTTTAAGGCTTAATTCTCATTATTGATTATGCAGGGTACTCCTGAGTTGCCTTCAGAGCAGCAGGACACTTGTTTTTTACCTAACTCAAAACAGTGATCAAACCTAACAATAAACACCTACGTTACTTGTAACAGAAAGCACACATGAGCAGATAAATTATAACAAAGACAAAGTATTTCGTCCAGAAAGCTTAGAAGAAGAAAAAAAAAGTGTCCAGCATTGTTCTGTCTGGTTAATGTGGTGTGTACTCTAAAAGCAGCATTTATTGATGCAGTGATTTACACAATGAAAGCAAGTTTTCTAAAAAGATATTGTAGCTTATGTTGGTTTTAACATCATATTATGTATTTTGGGGATGGTGGGAGATACTCCCACCCAAGTAGGAACTTTGGCTTTCAGTAAAATTTAATGCAGCCATGTTCAGTAATACTGTTTCAGTATTATCAGTTAGCATTCTTAGATAACCTTGCATCTCAATAATGTTTTTTAATCCTGAGAGCAAGCCCTTTGAAAATGACAAATTGCACATTGTTTGGCGTTGCAAAATAAAGACTGGCTTTACTGAATAGGAAGTTATGTGAAGCTTAAATTTGAAAAGGTACATAGAATAAGTTTGTTTCTTCATGTATATTCTTGTATTCGGACTAGAAAGTGCTCAGGTTTGTGTTGAAGAGTACGTCAGAACAAATAGATACTATTTTCTTTCTGAAAAATATTTACAGTGACAATCATGCTGTCTCCAATGAGGAGTATTCATCTTGATATAATTCACTTTGTAGTGTACAAGCAAATGATGTTTAGTGTATTAAAACCATTTAGACTGTTAGTTAAATGATTATATCAGTGCCTGTAGCCATATCTTAAACCACCCTGGTTTTCATATCCCATTTTGACATTTAACTTTTTAGGTAAGGATTTGCTGTCTGTTTATATCTGAAACTCCTCCTGCAGATGCAGATTAATTTTGTTTAGTTTAACTCTTAACATAAATGCATCTTCGAGTTCCATTATCGGAGAGAAAGTTTGTGCTGAAGGCAGCGGGTATGCCAATAAACCTTGACCAGAGTCATCAAGGGTAGATAGGAATCATCAGGTACTGCTGTTAGAGTGTGGTCAGGAGTCTTATCTTTGGCTAGGTGAAGCATGAATCTGACAGTTATCCATTAGGTATTAACATTTTTCTGAAACTCCACAGGAGAATTTAGCCCTATGTCTAGTGACGTTAATAGGATTGACAGCAGTATTTTTATTCAAGATCTCAGCTTAAAAAATGTACAAATTGTTTTGACAATGGGCTCTCCGACCAATTAGCAGTGACAGGGCTTTTATGGTCACCTGTAAGGTAAATACAACCTGCCTGGAATACTCTGGAAAACTGAATCCCTCTACATGGCCTGTCATGCAGCTTGAATACCTGCTGGGAAAGTGAGATTCTATAGCAAAAATGTATTATTTTTAATAACTTCCATGATACTCTTGTTGGTTAGATCCATTGGGCATTGAGGCTTTTCATTTCTTAATTTTTAGGAAATGACCATTCCATGGTGCTTGAAAAGGGCAGAGCTTGTGTTCAAATGCGTCAAAGGTACGTCAGTGAATGCTTAGGGTTTTTTTGTGTTGCATTTGGTGACATCCAGCCTTAGCTGAGGCTTATATTTTTTTAAAAAAAAAGTAAGTTTTTTTTCAATAATTTATTGCTTGTTATCACATACACTTCTATTTTCTCTTTAAAATTATTTTCTTACTAGGAAATAGTCTCAGGCACTTAGAATAGAGACTAAAAGTGTTTCGAAAGTATCTTTACAACTTAAACATAGACAGTGGAACAAAAAACACTTAGTGCTGCTTTGAGCAATCTCTTAAAGATGACAAGAGCTGGTGGTTCTCTATAGTATCGTTTCCAGCATCTTTTGTGTTTGGATTGCCTCAAACAGTGAGGACTCCTTGCATTTTTGCAAGACTAGTTTAGATGATCATTAATCTCTTTGCTGGAAAGTTCTCATCACCCAGCTTGGTTTTCTGTCTTTCCAAGTGGCATTATTGCTTTCTGCATTCTTTTGTGTTCAATTTAAATACTTGAACTGGTCATTTAGAGTATTTAAAATGTTGGCAGTGTTAATGTTCTTTCTACTGCCTACTTGAGCAACCTCTTCCTATCGTGACCTCTAGTAATTGACAATGGGATTTCATCCACGTAGCCACTTTTTCATTAAACAAAGTATTTTTCTGAGTGCACTGGTGTGTTCCTGTGGACCTTGTAGTTCCTTTGTAAGGAAATGCTGGCGTAACAATGCTGTGTCGTAACTGGAGCAATAAAGGAGTGCTGAGCGTTTCCTCTATAAGTAGGTCCAGGTAGTTTCTGTTGCCAGATTGTCAGCGTACTGTTGGCAACAGGCTTGTACTCATTAACGTGAATGTGGTCACACCAGAGGTAAAGGAAGGAGCTATTTCTCAATGAAAGAAATCATAACACATGTATTTGGAGAAACCTCTTGCTTCTTGATGGCTAGTACTGTGCCATGCAGTAGGGCTGGTTATTCTGCTCTTTGAGGGTATATTGATTTTCTCCATAAATTCTCATTAGATTTTCCAGTGAAAGCGGACTTCAGTCAGGAGATTGTCAAAGTCAATTGATTAGGGTTTAGTGACATCCCTGGGTAGGGCAACTAAAATCCTAACTGTGGGTGAAAACTCCCTCAGTTCCTGATAACAGTGTAATTGATGGGGAAGATTGCATAGCTGATGCGTATCGTACAAATGCTGGTTTTTTAGGTTTCATGATGGAAATGGCCTCATGGGATGGAGGAATTTCTCGGACCGTACAATTCTTGGTACCACAGGTAGGTTAAACCAAGTTCATTTCCAACCCAGGAAACAAGAAATTGACTGTCAGCAGATTCAGTTTTGATTCCTTTTCTATGCCCTGTTCTTTTTGTTTGAGTCATTGTGGTTTGGGTTCCTTTCCTGTAAAACAGAGAGGAGAGGGGCTTATGTTTTTGGATATCCTGTAGTATCTTCTGAGGATGCTAAAATTTCACGCTGGCAAGTTCACCTTTATGAATGGGGAATACATCACCTTTGAAAAAAAATACTTTTTGCTATTGTTTACTCAGAAAGATGGGCTAACCTTTCATTGTGGAAGTTTAGATGTTTACTAGTCATATTGTCTAACAACTTGAAAAGGTGCAATGCACTGAGTTCAGCCATGCTTCCACAAAGTCATTAACGACTCCAGATATTTAAAGTAAATTGTAATTGAGATTCTGAAATTATTTAATTTGGACTTCTAGCTGATCTTCAGAAACAAGAAGTTTTCCAAAGGTGACCAGCACTAAATTTTATTTGTTCTAAAAAATGGTACTGAAAGTAATAAAATTCAGAGTTATATTAAGAAAGAAATAACATATATTTCTTTACAAATTACTAAACTACTGAGCAAGGAGGAAGTCAAGAGTAAACTAAATACTGAAGTTGAATCTAATCCTGGAATTCAGGGAGCAGGAGTCCTGTACATTACAAACAGCCCTGTCCTGCTTATGCTAGACAAAAATAATCAATTACTGGAACAAGAAATCTGCTGAAAACAAATATACAAAAAGTACACAATATTTTTAGGTCATTCTCATTCTTATGATTAAATTAAATAGCATTATCAAGCATAGTTTGAAAACTGTCTTCGTGGTTTTCTGAAAAACGACAATTCTCTAAGTGTCAAGAAACAAGTTGAGAGAGACTTAATCCTTTCAAACTATGGCAAAAAAAAAAAAAAATCATAGACTCATGGCATGGGTTGGGTTGGAAGAGACCTGAAAGACCGTCCAGTTCGAACCCCGCTGCCTTGGGCAGGGACATCCCCCACTAGCCCAGGTTGCTCAAAGCCCCCTCCAGCCTGGCCTTGGACACTTCCAGGGAGGGGGTGTCCACAGCTCCCCAAAGCCAAAGCTTGCTGGTGTATTTATTTATATTTTTTCATTTTTTTTCCAGACAATTTCTGAGGAAATGTTTTACCAACTGAGTAATATGCTTCCACAAATCTTCAGAGTGTCCTCTACACTGACTCTGACCTCTAAGCACTGAATTTTGTGCAGTAGTAAGGTGTGTCCTGTTGACAAAGGATAAGATTACAGAGATTCTGGACTGGAATGTCTCTTTTCTGAGGGATGATGACCCTGCAGTGGTGTTTGTTGCATTGTTAAGTATCATGTCATCGTAATAAAAGATAAATACTGCCTGTTCTTGGGTGTTAGCAGCTGGTTTTTGCGTCTTGCTTTGTTTCAGCACAGTATTAATGTTGAATTCCTCAGCTTTATCTGGAGGTCATTCAGTGTAGCTTACTGTCTGCAATCTACAGAAATATATAGGTGAGTCTCATACTTAAGTAGTAGGAAAAGAGCTTGTGGCAGGAATAAGATCTTCTGGGTCAACTTCAGGTTGTTTTAAAAATATTTTCTTAATTTGATTAGTGACATTAAAAAAAATAATAATGTCAAGTGTCATAAGTTCATAGTTCATAGAATGGCCTGGGCTGGAAGGGACCTCAGAGATCATTTTAATCCAACCTCCCTGTTGTGAGCAGGGACGCCACCTCTCGACTAGGTCAGGAAACACACGTGAGAACCGAACGGGAATCAAACCCGTGACCTTGGTGTTTCAAGCACCACGCTCAACCCACTGAGCTACACTGGTGTCTCCTTAGAATAACTTTGATGTGATTTGTCACAGTTGTCTTCTCAGCATCATGGTGACCACTAAATGCATTACTGCCTTACTTTTCTGTTGCAAAATGAAACGCGACAGAGACAAGCATTTAACCTGCTGCATTTTGTAAATCATGGAAGTGCTTAAAATAAAAAGTCAAAATAATATACTTGTTATAATAATTAGAATGTTTTATTGTTTTCTACTTCCATTGTGACTTTTAAAAAATAACAGTAATTGTTATTATTATAAGTATTATGTTTGATAAATGTTGAAGATTGCAAAGCCTTGTTCTGGGGAAACTACCTAATTTAAAGTTCTCACAAAGCATCTAAAGGAATATCAGTCAGTTCACGATGCCTGTAAAGTCACTGTGTAATTAATGAGCTCTTAGCTTAGTATTTTTATCAAGGTCCTGCATGCTGTACAGAAGCCAGGTAGGGGACCCAGCAAACATCTATTGCTGAACTGTCAAATGTTTTCTTTTCCTCTGCCAGCAGCTTCTAAAGAGGAATCATGCAAGTATTGTGACCTCAGTTGGTGTTTTAGAAAAGAAGGATGTAAATTCATCCAGAAGGAGCTGGATTAATCCTGTTCGAGGTCATTTTACATTGCTGGCCTTAAGCTGAAATCAAACTCTGGTCCCAGAAAAGCAAGTGCTGTAACCACTGTTCTGTTTGTGAAAGGTGTGGTAGCAGAAATATTCCTTTTTGTAAGTTGTAAGACTTACCTTTGTGGTGAAAAAGGTCTGTGTTATATACTTGGTACTTTTATTATTTTGGGGTTTTTTTTAGTAATGCCAACAAGTAGCCTGTAGAACACCAAAAATTCCTGAGCAAATCATCTTGCTTATACTTCTAGACTCTTTCTTAATAAAATCTATGCCTGAATTCTCCTGTTATTTTGCTAAAACACAAAGACACCATTTAATTTTGTACCACTTACATAAAACTGCCTCTAACTTCTAAGAAAATAATGAGGCTTTTTGCCTTGCAATTTTTTAATCTGTGTGTTTTCAGTCCTCAGAGGATTACATATAAAATTTTCAGCCTAACAATTAGTGTTTGATGCAAAAAAGAAGAAATAAGTTCTAATGGTGAGATTTTGGAAAATCAAAGTGGTAGAATTGGTGCAGGAAAAGCTCTTAGTTTGCTTAAAATTGTACTGAAGTCCTTGTATATGCAGAATTGGCCTGCTGAACTGAATCTCTGTCTAAAGGATTCTTTATACAGCATCTATCATTTCCATTTTTCATATCTATTATTAAGGAAGTAGTGCTAAGAGCAGATTTTTAGCTATGTAGGCAAATAGAGTATAGAGATGGGATGACCCAAACTGTACTTTCTGTTTGATCTATGCCTGGAAGCTGTACAGAACGGTAGCGTACAGGCTGCAATTTATGGAGTGAAACCACGTGAGAAATCCTGTTTGGGTCATGAGAAGCTATTTGAGATTAAGAGGAAAATGACTTAATAGGCATGAGGTTTTCTATTTGTATGTGCAGTGCAGCACTCCTCGGATGAATGACTGTATTTAACATCTCAAAAATGTTATGTCAAATTGGACGCGTGGCTTGTGTTGAATAAGGTGTCCTTGCTGCTAGGAGAAACGAAGAGCAAATGCTGTTGTCTGGCTTTTTTTTTTTTTTTTTAACCTGCTGGTGGTGACCAGAATGAACTGCAGGTGCTCTTTAGCGTCTGAACTGTGGTTGTTACAAGAAAAAAGAATTGTAGAGAGTCGCAGTTTGTGGAGGACATGGCTAACTCACTTCTGGGCTGTTTTCTTCAGCTCTATGATCTGTGTCTGTTTGTTTACGGGGAACAAGCAGGAGGAGAAGAGTACTGATGGCTGAGAACCAGATTTGCAGACCTCGTCCTCACCAGGCTGCCCTTACCTGTTGTAATTCCAGAAATTTTGGTGTTAGTAGATGTCACTTTCTGGAGAGGTAAGGATCATACCTGAGGTCTTTCCTTCTGCAAGAGCTCACAGTGGACAGCAGAATCCAAGTTAATGAAGCGTGACTGAACGATGGTTTTTTATAATTTCTCCCATTGTATGAGAGATGAGTGAAGTCATAGAAGGTGATTGTAGAGGGGGAATATAATTTGAAGGAGGAAAATACAACTAAGATCACATATTCTGACCTCAGTCTGTTATTTCTTTGAGTTTAAAAGTTGATCAATTGATTTGATCTGTACCTCATTTTCCCTCATTAGAGAGGAACTTATGCTTGTGTAGTATTGTGAGCATTACTCTTGCATGCCTACTCTTATTTCTTGCCTGTACTATATCCAAAAATACAGTGCCGTTCCCTGGTATTCACACAAGGTCAGAAGTGTAAAGAGATGCTTATCCTCTTCTTGTATCTTTGCCTTACTGAGGTGTCAGGACAGACCGTCAGCGCTGCATAAAAATACATTTATTACTTCATACAGTATACTGGATGTGGTAGAAGGCGGTAGTGACCACACAATTGTGGTCCCACAGGACCACAGAATTAGAGGAATGTATTATTATGCACAAGTACAAACAACCTTATTTCTGGTTATGTAAGCTGAAGGCCTTGACTTTATGCTATAATAGCATTTAAACACTAAACTGTAATCTTACCCCATTACAGCATTTAGAAGCAAGTGGAACAAAGCAAACATACATCACAGGGAGCAGCACTTGGAGACCAACCACGGCAGTCCTCACAAGGAAGGCAGTGGTGAACTGAGTAGTACCCTGGTAGAACTCGTTACACTTGAGAGGAAGAAGGGACTGCCTCCAGCATCAGGAGGTAGAAAGGCAAACTGAGCTGTGGTGTTGAATGTGCGGAGCAAGTGCTCAAAGGGGTGGGCGCTCAAAGGTATTGAGTGGGGACCTGGGTACAATGGCAGCATTTGCCAGGATGTGCACCAGAGATGCAGCCCGCCTGGCAGACTGAGCCACAGAAGCTACACAGTGAAGACAACCTAAGTGATAATCTGAACGAGCTCGGGCACAGCCAGTTCCTGATGTGCTTGTTACTCTTGAACTGGAGATGAATTTATGAATACTCAAGCAGAGCGTTAAGTTCCTGGGAAAATTTTCAGTCCTGTGCTTCGGTACCAAGCACTTCCATAGGTGGCCACCAGCTAAGCATGGGTGGCAGCCTCACAGCTTCTGAAGTAGGTGTATAAATTGCGTCTTAACTTCTGTTTGGAACGTGATAACTTCTGTCTTTGTGTGTGGTACAGGCTGACCTAGTGATTTCAGGCTATAGAGGAACCCATAAGAAACTTGTAAAGCTCTTTCTAAGATTATTTCTTGGAGGTTATGTGAGATTCTGTGTAAGGAATGGTAGTCTGTAGTTCTCTATCATTCCCACATCTGTTAGAATAACCTGCAAAGGGAGAAATACAGTGTTCATCCATTGTAATAAAGGCTCCAAGAGACAAAAGCGATAGAAACTAGACCATGTGATATGTGAAGTCTCACAAGCTCTACCTTGTTGTGTAAACTGCCCCATACAAAGTGTCATGTCCAAAGTCCATTGCTTAGGAGGACCCACCAACAGAACCGTAACAGAGGACTCTGTGCAGCAGGAGTAGAAGAGTACGGCAGAAGTGAGCCACCCATCGGCTCAGATGCATCAGTGTACCCTGAGTGAAGAAAAAGATGGTTAGTCCATTGCTTGTGTCCCATTGAATAAGCGTGAGGAAGGCAACTGCTGTCTGTGGAGGAGGAGGAGAGAAGCTCTACCAGTCTCCTGGGAGGTGGTCCCTGTCATTAGGCCCATGGGAAGTCTGAGACAGCAGATGACCTGCAGAGGTGACAGCAGCTGATGCAGCAACAGGCGTCATACCTGAGATAAGCTGGGCTGGGTGGACGAGAAATGAGGGCACCCACTAATCCTATCTAATAAGGGTGTTAAGGGGCAAAGTATGAGGAAAATAACCCAAGTGGAAGAATGCAGCATAAAACAGCCTGGAGAAACTTCTTGTCTATCTAGTTCTTCGTTTGCTGAATTTGGTAATGCCTTTCAACCAGAAAAAAAACATTGAACCCCGTTCGGTCCCCATGTGTTGCCTGATCTAGTTGAGAGGCGTCCCTGCCCATGACAGAGAGGCTGGATTAAATGATCTCTAAGGTCCCTTCCAGCCTAGGCCATTCTATGATTCTATGAACAGTCTAATGTGGCTGTGACAGTGCAAGGAAGTCAGCTGGAAGAGCAACACAATTTAGATAAGGCCAGAGGATATGGCTGGAAAATAACTGACATTATTTTGCAGACCGTGAAGCATTCTCTGTGTGTTTAGTAGAATAAAGCAGAAAGGACTGAGCACGCCACAAAAAAACCTCTAGAGATGGTAGAAGATACTATAAAGAGTGGGGTGGCAAGTGCAGCTTGGGGAAGATGTGCTAGCTTTAGCAAGTAAAGCTGCTTTGGGGCACTTTCTTCCCCGATGAAATTTTTTCTCTTCATTGGAGAATGCACTGCAGACTTAAGCACATAATGCGTAATTTTTGTCTCGACAGTTTTCTCTGCTTTCAGAATTGATGTGGAACAGTGCATTCAACCAGGCCTATGCAGTGCTGAGAAAAGGCAGAAAAATTTTCTTCAGTGGCAATAATCAGCAATACCCATAGGACAGAAAAAGTCACGGAACAAAATAAGGTTCTTGTGTTGTGTGTATATATAAATATCAAGTATCTAGTATCAAATATTCTTTGTATCATAGGAAAAAAAAGCTAGCGGTGTTGAACAGTAAAACAACTCAGCATGAACTAGCACGTTAATGTGCTAGTGCTATATCTGCACTTCTCAGAAGAGCCGTGGTAGATACTGTTTTGGATGGCTGTTGCAGTTCACGTCTTCTAAATCTTCACTCCAGTAACTGAGAATATGCAGTAAAAAATACTATGGCAGAAAATCCACCAACCTTGTGCAGTCCAGGGCCTACAGGATGTCATGTCAGTTTTGATTGTTTTCTTGAGGTTTTATTTAGTGGTCACCTTTATTTAGGAGTCACCTTTTGCTCTGAGTTTTGCTGGTGTAAATTCATAGTCTACTAAAGTCCACTGACTTACTCCAAAATTATGCAGATGAAACTGAGAGGAGAATTTGGCCTTGTGTACCCTTCCAACGGTGCTAAGTTTGAAGAGATACAGAGTAACGCTGGCTAAATGACAACTGAAGGGGAATTGAAAACCATCTGTAAATATTTAAAGGGTGCAAAGATTAAAGAGGAGGCGGGTTTGTACTGCATATTCCAAGATGGGTTTCAACTTAACCAACAGGGATAAAACTGAGCAAAGAAAAATATGTAAGAATTAGAGAAGCAGTATTTCTAAAAAATTAGAAATCGATTTCATGATACACAAAAATGTATCTGGAAAGGGAGGGATATCCACTGTGTAATTTACAAAGTGACAGGAGGATATTGTGTTATGAAGTACTCCCAGGCTGCCTGGGAGAGGATAAGACAGGGCTTCATGTCTGCTTTTCTAATTGTTCAGCTGAAATGGATTTGGTTTCTCCCCCTTGCTGTTCCATCTTTGGGAAGCACATACATGACCATCGGGGTCCAGACAGACATGGCTGGTCCCCAGTTGGCTTAATATGTTGATCAGTTTTCAATCTGCATGAAGGCGTGTACCATGGAGAAAAACTCCCTGTACCTTCAAGACATACTTGAAAGATAAAACCTTGAGGGAAGAAATCATTTAGTTAACTCGGGTTTAGATAGGAAATATAGAGAGTCATATGCTACATGGCCATGTCAGCTCTTTACCCTAATGGGCATTGCTTCGTTCATAACAGTGTCAAATGTCATCCGAGCATCTTTGGGATCTGGTGGTTTCCATGGGAGTTCAAGGCCCTTGGCCCCCACGCAGGAATGGACCCTGTGCAGATAAATTTAGGAGTGTCTTGAACTGGGAAGTTACCAGAGTTGAAGCTGGTTTGGTTGTCTCCCAAAAGTCTTATTTTAAGCGCTTTAAACTGAACCATAACAGCTCCTGCCCGGCATAAATTATAATCCTCCAAAATGCTCTGTACTCACTCCTGTGAGTCATCTATAGTGACTGTTTCAACTTTGTTCCAAAGAACTCTTTTAAATCCCAGCAGAAATAGCATCACTCCACAAACAGGGGCTTGCTTCCTTCCACCACTCCTCGTGTGTGCAGCATCCGCGTTATCAGTCTTCTGTGTGCCTATTTCCGCAGCGGAAATCCTACCAGGGCAAGCCAGCCAAACCTCCCTTTTTTGAAAAGTGAATCTTTCCTCAGCAAAAGGTGGAAATTGCAGTGGGTCAGTGACAGGCGCTTGGCCTCGAGCTTGACCAGCTACACAAGAGGATGTGAGTGCTTCTGTTGAGTAGTTGTTTGGAAACCACTGCCTGACCACCAGTTGTTATCTTGGATATGTTTTTAGCCATTTCAGGCAATTCTCCCTGCCCATGGAAGTGGTTCTTTGTTTCAAGCAGTCCATAAATCATGGGTGAGTCTTGCAAGCTGATGTTACTACATACAAAACGGTGCACACTACTCTTGCTTTAATAGCTAGTCTTTATGGAGCCTTCCTGTAAAGAAATATGAGCTGCTGATAAAAATATGTTGTTGGCATCTTTCTGAGGTTCGGTTGATATCTAAACTTTAAAAAAAAATCAGGGAAGTGTTGCCTAACCATGAGGGATATTGTGCTTTCCTTGGAGCAGATGCTCTTACTTGTGCCAGTTTCTGCTGTTTCAGTAGATGGAATTTGCTGTGCACATTGGGGGACTCCTTCAGTTCTGCCTTTAATAATGGATGCACTCCAGAGGCCTCAAGAAAGGCAAAGTTTCCCCATAACGTATTTCCCACTAAGGTTTCTGGATCACTTGATAGCTGGAAGTTATCGTGAGTCCCAACAGAGAGGTACAGGCGAAGTGATGGATGTAGCGTAAAAGCTCTGGAACTCCAGCCCATGACACCCAGCACACAAGTGGCTGCTCCAATACAGGAGGCAAAGCTTTATGTTCTGGTTATCACAGCCCTAATGAGAATCAGCTGCCTCACTCTGAAATACCCAACACCCATCACAGTCAAACTCTCCATGTTTCAAATTACCTAGTCCTTTTAAAATGCCTCTCCCTGCATCAAACAACTTTTTCTACTACGATGATTTAAAAACGGAAGGACTCAAGTGATTGAACGAGATGTGGTTGACAGCTGTACAGAAGGAAGTCAGCAGACTTGAGAGTCTTTGTTGTTAGCACTGAATAGGGACTTTATCACTCGCTACAATCTCCCTTCGGGTAGTTGTAGAGAGATGAGGGTTTGTCTCTTCTCCCAAGTAACAAGTGATAGGACAAGAGGAAATGGTCTCAAGTTGTGCCAGGGGAGGTTTAGATTGGACATTAGGAAAAATTTATTCACGAAAAGGGTTGTCAAGCATTGGAACAGGCTGCCCAGGGAAGTCCCATGCCAGAAAAAATACTGTTACAGGGGTCTTCTGTCCAGACCAATGTACACAAGCCACGCTCTCTCCCTCTGAAAACAGCAGGATTTGAACTGGAATGGCTCAGTTGTTCTGCCATGACTGTTATCTCTGAGCTATATTAACTATGGTTCAGTCCATTAGCCTGTCTTAATTCTTACATACATCAAATACTATCTAGGAGAGTCGAACAGGCTTTTCCCTCTTTAAAAAAAGAAAAGAAAAAAAAAGAAAAAAACTCAGAAAAACGTAATGAAGACAAGAAAATTCTCTGCTGAACAACTGAATAATGCAGATAAAAGTAAAATAGTGTGTTCAACACTAAAAGAAATCATTCAAGTAAATTTTATTTAATATGATGCAAATGAGCAATGAAGCAAGAGACCAATCTTTTCAGGCATTTCCTATAAAATCCCTGCCCATCTGTTTAAACTTCTTTGCTCTATAGAAAGCACCATCGAGTTTGTTTACACCAAAGCTAGAGAACTTGAAAAATTAAAGCCCCAAACCTTCATATGACGAATCCTTGCTGTGTGCCATTACACTGGCTGTCTTCATGGTCAGTCTTCTCCACTCAGTTGTGTACCTAAGCCAAATTCAGAAGTTTTTACAACAAAATAATGTTAAATACTGGCCCTACTGAACTTTGTGGGAGTTTTGCTGCAGTGAGCTTAAGATTTCACTTCCCAGTGTATCTCCAGCAGTATGTTGAGTAAGATGAATGCATGCAAAAACACTCAAGATGCCAAACCTTTGCAACTCTTCTAAATAGAAGATTGTCTAGCAGCTAGATGTAAAGGCTTAAAGTGCAGAGTGGGCATCAGAAGAACAAGACTCACTTCCTTGGTGTTGCCATTGCTTCCTGGCACCTTTAGCCAAATATATCCCTTTCATTTGAAAACAATGGGTTAGGAAACTCACCCTTGCAAAACTGAGATACACAGTACAAGAGTGCTGGATAAGTGTCATAATGTACTTAAACCACCAGTGGGCAGATGGTTTTCCAGTAATAATATATGCAGCTCCTCACCATGCAAACGTTTACTTCCCAATGCCCTTGTTAGCTGTGTAGCAGTGCACATCTCATTTAAAAAGAAACAAATTAGTAGACCTTTACATGTTTCACTCACATCAGTAACATTATTTGGGTGCTTATGTTTTCACATGATCTGGTCCCTTGTAGAAAAAGAGAAAGCTCTGAACACTTAACTTTACAGTTTAAAAATTAAAAAAAAAAAAAAAAGAAAGAGAAAAAGAGAAAAATCCATTTCATTTGTCCATTGCCAAAGGTCTCTGTGATAAATTGGATCACATACCATCCAGTGTATTCAAAAGATCACCCTAGTCAGAGAATATTCTTAGCCCTATAGTAATCATCATATGTTAAGTCTGATGGCTGTCTCTCTATGGCTGGAAATACAGCATGAAGGTCAGCCACAGCTTGATCTTTTCTAGAGCTGGCAAGAATCCCACTTCAAGTGGGAGGTTGGACTAGATCACTTCCAGAGGTCCCTTCCGACCAACATTTTTATGACAGGGTGATCTCACACCTATACTGCACTTAAAGGGACCATGTTGATTTTTTAAAAATCTTTGGGATGTGCAGAGCTCATTAAGAGCATAAGAGTTCACAGGAAGGGGCTTTCAGTCGTGTTGCTTCTTTATCTGTGTACACCACACTTCAGGCAACAGTATATCTTACTTCTGCTTACAGTGGGAAATAATTTGCTGAAAGTGGATGACAGCATTTTCTAGCTTTTCTTTTCCCCGTATTTATTTTACAGTGGGTAGGTTTTTATGGATGAGGATGATCAGCCCCATTGTCTGGGTGTGAGACCCACAAGGTGAGTCAGCTGGCAAGGCTCTCCCTACATCACTTTGTAGACTTGAGGGGGTTACTGCCTATGGGGATGTGGGACTCAGTAGGGCATGCCAGGGAAAAAGCATTTTGGGACTGCACCAGACATATATGGGATGTTTCAGGGAAGGACCAAAGGTTGGGAGGGAGGAATCAAGGTGGGCTGGGGAGGAATAAGTGTGGGAAAACAGAGGAATGAGGAGTGAGAAGGGGACAGCTGCATGTACACAGCCAGGTGGTCGGTACACGTGTCTATCCATGCTCTGCACCTGGTCACCTGATCAATTCTGTTAGTTTCAATAAGGCCAAATGCCGGGTCCTGCACTTCGGCCACAACAACCCCCAGCAGCGCTACAGGCTTGGGGAGGAGTGGCTGGAGAGCTGCCAGGCAGGGAGGGACCTGGGGGTGTTGATGGGCAGCAGCTGAACATGAGCCAGCAGTGTGCCCAGGTGGCCAAGAAGGCCAATGGCATCCTGGCCTGTGTCAGGAATGGTGGTGTCAGCAGGAGCAGAGAGGTGATCGTTCCTGTGTATTCGGCTCTGGTGAGGCCGCACCTGGAGTTCTGTGTCCAGTTTTGGTCTCCTCACTACAAGAGGGACATTGAAGTGCTGGAGAAGTTACAGAGGCGGGCTGTCAAGCTGGTAAAGTATTTGGAGCATGTGTCCTGTGAGGAACGGCTGAGGGATCTGGGGCTGTTTAGCCTAGAGAAGAGGAGACTGAGGGGAGACTTTCTTGCTCTCCACAACCACTTGAAAGGAGGTTATAGAGAGGCAGGGGGTTGGACTCGATGATGTTGAAGGTCTCTTCCAGTCAAAACTGTTCTATGATTCTATTATTCTATTTGTTTAATTGCAGCCATATCAAGACTTAAAGTTATATTCATACTTTATCGCTTTAAATGGATTTTATGACACAGTGAGTCATCTTCATGGCTGAATTCACAGCCAAGGGTGTTGTTCCTAACTTGACTTCTATCCATAATAGCCTCAGCATTCATTAGTGCTTCCAACCCAGGTTAGGTCTTTTTGAGTGTTTGGACTAAACTTCACATGAGACTGTCAGATAGACCGGTATCTGAGTTTTCTGCTTCAAAGAGATTGGTATAGTCTTCCATACTGGCAAATATATACAAATATAGGACAGCCCTTCCATGGCAGAAAAAAAAGCAGGCTGAGCATCCTTTCTCTTTGGTGCCAAGCCTCAAAAAAGGGTTTGGGTCTATAAATCCAAACCTAAGAGAAGGGTGAGAATCCAGTGGCCTTTGCAATCAGACTTTTAGTGTTCCCTCAGGTCCAGAGTAGACAGTGCTTCCATAGTTTGTTGCCTGCTGCCATTCCTGAGTGACTAATGCTCCTCTGCTGCCTGACAGGATCTGAATTTAGCCTGAGGCCAAGTGTAAGCGCTATCATGCTGAGCATCTGTGTGGGGCGCTTTACCTTCGAGGTTGGAAATCTGAAGGAGCCCTGAATTATCATAAAATCATAGAATCATAGAATGTTAGGGATTGGAAGGGACCTCGAAAGATCATCAAGTCCAATCCCCCTGCCAGAGCAGGAATGCCTAGATTATGCTACAAAGGAACGTGTCCAGGCAGGTCTTGAATGTCTCCAGAGAAGGAGACTCCACAACCTCCCTGGGCAGCCTGTTCCAGTGTTCCGTCACCCTCACTGAGAAGAAGTTTCTTCTCGAGTTTAAGCGGAACCTCTTATGTTCCAGTTTCAGCCCATTACCCCTTGTCCTATCATTGGTTGTCACCGAGAAGAGCCTGGCTCCATCCTCGTGACACTCACCCTTGATATATTTGTAAACATTAATGAGGTCACCCATCAGCCTCCTCTTCTCCAAACTAAAGAGCCCCAGCTCCCTCGGTCTTTTCTCATAAGGGAGATGCTCCACTCCCTTCATCATCCTAGTTACCCTGTGCTGGACTCTCTCCAGCAGTTCCCTGTCTTTCTTGAACTGAGGGGCCCAGAACTGGACACAGTATTCCAGATGGGGTCTCACCAGGGCAGAGTAGAGGGGAAGGAGAACCTCTCTCGACCTACTAACCACCCCCCTTCTAATACACCCCAGGATGCCATTGGCCTTCCTGGCCACAAGGGCACACTGCTGGCTCATGGTCATCCTGCTGTCCACCAAGACTCCCAGGTCCCTTTCCCCTACACTACTCTCTAATAAGTCATTCCCCAACTTATACTGGAACCTGGGGTTGTTCCTACCCAGATGCAAGACTCTACATTTACCCTTGTTATATTTCATTAAATTTTTCCCCGCCCAACCCTCCAGCCTGTCCAGGTCTTGCTGAATGTCAGCACAGCCTTCTGGCGTGTCAGCCACTCCTCCCAGCTTGGTGTCATCAGCAAACTTGCTGATAGTACTCTCTAGTCCCTCATCCAAGTCATTGATGAATATATTGAATAATACTGGTCCCAGTACCGACCCTTGAGGCACTCCACTGGATACAGACCTCCAACCAGACTCTGCCCCATTGACCAAAACTCTTTGGCTTCTTCCCCTTAGCCAGTTCACAGTCCACCTCACTACCCGAGAATTCTCCTTGTTCTCTGGCTGCAGCTCTGCCCTCGGAGAGGGTAATTGTCTGCTGCTTGTCACCCTAGCTGACTCCCTCTCTTCTGAAAGTTTCCACCTCCTTTAGGTGAAGCTCTTCCCAGGATGCTCCCTGAACCTCCATAGGCAAGAAGAGGTCGATCAGAAAAGTTCCTCACTTGCTCAGTATAAACTGACCCACCCTCGTTTGAGTGAAAGGCAGCAGCAATGAGCAGCAGTAGGTGATAATCTTTCAGCTGATGTCATGGCAGTGGGAAGAAAACTCGATCAAGGCTGAAGTATTCATTTGAACAAGGCAGTGGGGACAGCACCCTGGTTCAAATGAGAGTATTAAAAAACCCAAACAAACAAAAATCCCCAAACAAACAAAGAAACAAACAAACAAAAACAAACCAAACAAAAAGAAACCACAAAAAGTCCACAAAACAAGCAGCCTTTGGATCTTTCCTGTCTGCCCTTCCTATTCACCAGGTTTATCATTTTCCCTCTCCCAAAAGGCATCAAGAACGTGGCAATGCAGACTATATAATACATGCTGGATCCATGTAATTTGTGTTCTTTCTGCATTTTTACAGGGCAAGAAGCATTCAGCTGTGACTTTTGGGAAGTTCAAGCCATGTACATAAAGTAAAGCGCTCTCCAGGCTATCCAAACACCAAATGATGTCTTAATTTTTGAGTAGCCAAACTAAGGCAGCTTAAGGAGGTTGGCTTTCAGACGGGGGATATTCAGCACTTTCTGAAAGCCAAGCCCACGTGTCTGAAGTTTCACACATCTCTTAAATAGGAGTACTTGGAATTGCAAACTGTCTGGGAAAGGCTTGGTCTGCACACAGTTCAATGCCACATTGTAAGGGCACAGTCCGGGTGTTTCCTTGTGTTCTGCTTGTACCCATGGCAGCGCTTGCTATCACAGGTAGCTCTGTATAGAAGCACTCTGCCCAGTAATAACTGCCTGCCTGATCACTTACTTGCTGTGTAAGTCATCTTAATTTTTACAATGGAGTCATACACAATCCAGACCTGCCAGATGCTTAGAAAAACAGAACAGAACAAAAACAAAGGTGGCAAACACAAAGCAATCAAAGAGAGGTAAGAGTGGGTCAGGCTGGGGATGGCAGCAGGATTCAGCAGGACATGTTGCAAGAGGCTTTAACCTCCTGTATTTGTGTCAGCCAGACAGCAATAAAGTATGAAAATCACAGACTCTTTAACACACTCCTGTGTCCAGTTCTTAAACTGGTTTCTCAAGGTGGATTTTATTGTGCCATGAGCACAATTATTTCTCACAACATTATTTTCAGGAGAGGTTATTACACATTAAATTACAGCATTCCCATACCTTCAGGCTTTTTGTAACAGTAGGAGAAATGGTGGGCTGGAGAAGACAGCTGGGTTCGCACGTGGTATATGTCAGTTTACATAAGCAGAACCATTTTACTGCCACTGGAGGAATGCAGCAAAAGGTCAGTGCTCAAACTCCACTAAAGTAAGTTGAGCACACATTCCAGCTGCGAGCATATGCTCACTACTTGCTTGATCAAAAAGGAAATTTCAGAGCTCTGCTACGTGCTTGCCTTGACCCTGCTCCATACCGCCTGTCTAGTGTGCATCAGACAAACTATTCTTTAATCCTGCGTGGAATATGCGTTCTGGTTAAAAGATGCTTGGAATAGTTGCATATCATCATTAGCAGCGTAATCTTAAACTGGGTCCATGATAATGGAGAAGTGCACAACAGGATGGAGAGGGATGTCAAGGAGAGAACTGTTACATGAATGCATGAAATGTGTGTTTTTACTTCTCAGTGCTGTGTGCCCATCACAACCTGACCCTGTCTAAATGAGACTCATCTTTGCAGGAAAAAAACCAAACTCTACATTGTTATTCAGCTCCTGCATTTTCTTTGCCTGTGTCTTCTTCAAATGTTTAATATTCTAGAGTTTGCCTGACCTGGTCAGATGAAGAATTTTGTGCTAACCAAATGCACAAAGAAGGCACGCCAGCTTAACCGGGCTGTTAAAAATTCCAGAAGTGAAGCTCTTACAGCTACAAGAGCTTTTGGCTGATTTAGAACATGCCCTCATAACATCACTTGATAAAAATAAGACGCTGACTTTTTAATAGAACAAATTACTTAGGTTTTATATTTAACCACAGTCACTGTTAAAGCTATAACTGGTTTTCAGAATATTTTAGGAATCTGATCTTGATCTTCCATATGTTAAAAACCATCACAACAAGTACCTTACATTGTGGTTCTTGGTGAAGAAATAACAAGGTGGCTGCAGCTTTAAATACGAAATGTTTATTTTGTGCTCAAATTTGCTACTCTTATATCAGAGTAAGTATCAGAAAATATAATTTCAAGGCAAGGAAAGAACAGTTCTGAACCAGAGAAACTTGCAAACCTGCATGGTACTTCAGAGAGAGGGCATTAATGTTCCCGTTACTCACAACCAGCTCATCAATAGCTTCCAGACTCCAGTGTGAAAAATGGAACCAGTACTGAGGACCCTGCAATGCGATAGAAGCAGAGGAGATTTTGACACAGGGAGGTGAGTTCCTTTCTAAAAACGAGAATTGCAGGCCATAAAAATATTACCCAAATATTGCCCTTGTAATTAACCAGATTAAAATTCTGGGTTTACTGATCTCACCTTGTCTTTGAGTTGTGCCCTGGGGAGGGGAAGCTTCTGTCAGTTTAACTGTGTTTTGCAGTCATGGATTAGTAGCCAAATATCTAGAATCATATACGGGTTAAAAATAGCATGTTAAAAATATGAGATTAAAGAATGAGGTCTTTACTGGAAAAAAACACACATGACCTTTTTATATTGTTTTTCACTATGGGCACTATATGGGATGACTGCATAGTACAAAATCACAGTGAATAATAATTTGGAGAGTGGAAACAACATGTTGCATAAATGTAGCAGGCGTTTGAGGAAGAATCCATCACTAGCCCCAGATTAGTTTATTTTCACTGACTCAGCAAGTCTGCAGTTGGTGACAGCAAACTGTAGGCAAAGCTGATAAAATGAGAGTTGGGCTGGCATCCAGCTGAACCCTGAAAAGCTGGAGGAATGGGTTGACTGGACTCTGATGTAATCTGGTGTTAACAAATGCAAAGCCCTGGTCCCGGGAAGACATTATTCCTGGTAACAGTACAGGCAGGGCACTGGTTGGTGGGGGAGCAGCTTTGCTCTTAGAAGAGGCTGGAGATCTTGGTGGAGAATGATCTGAACCTAAACCAGTAGTTGCAGTCAGGAAGGCCAGTGACATACCGGTCTGCACTAGCAAGAATTTGGCCAGGAGATCGAGAGCTGAGGGAAGTGATTATTTCCTTTTAACTGGCACTGGTGAGGCCACATCTGGTATACCATGTCCAGTTTAGGACATCCCAGCACAAAAGAGAAGTCAACAAATTGGAGAAAGTCCAGTGGCAAGACACTGGATGCTGAAGATGTTCAAGGAGAGGCTGAAGGTCGTCTCAGCAACTTGTCATGGATCAAGGCTACTGCTAAGCTGTTTGTAGCATTTTTGAACAAAATAAAAATGCTTTTATTTGTCTTGGAAAGATGCCTTCTCAACAAGGTCCTGGAAATCATCAGAGAAGTCACTCTGTCATCCTTCTGTGGAGAATTCTCAAAATCTGAACACTGCAAGCATGTCATAAATGTGTCCTTTCTTCAAGCACAGATGATGACAACAAGGGTGCAACTTTTAACAGCTCTCTGCAGGAACCATATAGGTCTCATAGAATGAACAGAAATCATATTATGGTTCATTTCCACTTTTTTAATGCCATATTTCATCTTTTTTCACTTTTTTTAATAATTTCTTTACTAATCCTCTTATACCACTGAGATATGGGCTATCTCACCCCCTTCACTTTTTCTCTAATGTTGATACCAAAAGAGGTTCGCTAAATCTGCTTATTTTGCAGCCTCTGCTCCTTAATGCTCTGATTTTAAAACTACTTCTGCTTTCTACGTGTGTCTGTCTTTACTGCCATAAATCAGGCCAGTTCAGTTCAGCAATCTGCAGCAGCATGTGCTTAATTTTGAGTGTGTCCCAGGTTCCACAGGAGCCAACAATAGAACCTTCAGTCCTGGCCTAAACTACAGCGTAGGTGTTTCTGTTCCCAGTCCAGTTGCTGGGGGCTCCTGCTCTTGTATTTACATTTCCTGGTTCAAACTGGAATCTGTCCTGCCTTTCTGTGCTGGGCAATGGATAGTAAATGGGACCTGTTAGTATCGGCACCCCTGCTCTTCTCACCCACTTTGGGTGCTGGTGAGGACCTGGGTCTGTGTCCTGGCTGAAGGCGCTGTCCCTGCCCCCGCTGCGGTCACCCTCAGCTGCTGGCTTGGCTTCTCTTGGGGAGCAGCCCTGTTCTTGCCTCTGCTTGATGAGGTTCAGGATTTGACTGGGCATCCTACTCTTGCTTTGGAGCTAGCACTGCTTGAACTCAGTGAACTCCCCGGGCCCTTTCTAATGTAAATCTTTCCATGACTCTGACTCACTAGTTACTCAGGGAGTTAGGGAATCAGAAAAAAAGAGTAACGAGGAAAGGCAGGAGAAGACACAAGGAGTTCTTCAGTAATGTCATTGACAGACTAAATTTGCTCCCTGTATGAGCTATTATACGTTGCTCTTTTTGTACATGCAATACCATGATGGGCACATTGCAGAACAATGTTGAAACCAAATAAATGAAATACCCAAGGAAGAAACAAGATTTCCTGCAATGTGCAGGATAAGGCTGAGTCTGAGAAACCTGCCATGGGCATGACAGCAGCAGCAACAGGGAGCTGGGATCCCACAGATACTGCAGTTTAATTGCAGAATCATAAAAGACTTGGAGAATCATTTTTTTCTTGCTCTGTTTTCACAAAATATTCAGAGTGTGACCCAACACTTGGGAGATGAGTTGTGTGTCCCTGAACTCCTACTAGCTCAGTCTTGACTTTTGACGGCCTTAAAAAAGTTCTCCACCCACCCTTATGTAGCTGGAAATGTGCAGATGCTCTAGCACAAAACAAAGGAGCATGGTCTTTGAAGCACCCCCACTCCTGAAAACATGCAGGGTACTGCAGCCAAGTTACTGAGACACCAGCGAGGTGCAAATGTGTGTGAAGAGTCTGCAGGGCTTCATATTATGGACTTGAGATTGCTTTTCAGAGATTGAGAAAGATGGCTGTGCCATTTGGAGAGAGGTGCAAGATGTTTTGAAGCAGACATCATCACTGCAGATGCTGCTGGATCCAACACGAGCTCACACACCTTTACTTGCCAGTTTGCTGCTCCATTTCCTGCTGAGTGCCAGGAAAGGATTCATCCCCAAAACAAAAGACTTCCATTTAGGTCTCTCCATGTGCTTCAGCTCCTGTGAAACACATTGTCAGTGTGGGTAGAGTGGAGCCCCTTCAGCTCACTCTAAAGACACCTACTAGTGTCACCTGCTGGGTGGTGAACTGTGTCAGTTACTGAGCTCCTTGACTGCATTAACCGGGTCCCCACTGACTGTAACACAAGCTTAGACTCTCAGTGCACATGGACACACAGTCTGGTGTCTGAATACAAAGCAATTTCCCACCCCAAGCAGCCTAAGAACTCTTTTCCTAGAACCAGGTTCTACTCTACTCTACTCTTATGGTGGGAGGCCCCTCATATTGACCCCTTTTCCTTCTTCTCACTCTCTAGAAACTCATTCAGCCTTTCTCTGTGAAAGAGCAACACAGCAACAAGGGTTACACACTTGTCTGCCCTGTGGCATTTTAAAGGCTTCAGATGCTGCAAGTATAGTCAAAACATAAAGCAGCGTTGCTTTCCTTCAGCTCCTGGAGAACAGTAGACAATCCAACTGTGTGCTAAAAACATCTGTTATGCTTTGTTTCAAGTCTTCTAGGCCATTTAAAGACTAAACCACACTCCCCAAGCACCAAGGATCTGAGGAATTTCACTTCCACTCCTCAGATTGCTCTAGTCTGGACTCAGGGATGCAGTATCTATCCATCCAGCATCTTCCTACCTTGTCTTCCCCCGCCAACACAGTGCAGGTAATGGGAAGAGGGTGGTGGAAGAGGACAAGAGGAGATGCCCAAGATAAGATCCTTTCTATGGAAATTAAACAACAAATCACAACCGCTATCAAAGATGGAGTTCAAGATTTAGGCCTTCAAGTGTTGCCCATCCTACAGGAAAAAAGCTTGACAAACCAGGAAAGAGTTCAAATGACTGCACAAAAATTCCAGGATTCAGAGTTCTCCTCTGAAATATAAGAAGGGATCCAAGCCAATAGATGAAACAAGAGAAAGTCTTCAACTGAGCTATAATGGTACACATCACAAGGAAGATGCAGTTACCCAGCAAATGTCAGAAATTGCCTTTAACCTTCTATACTAGATTAAAGTCTGTCATCTGAATAGCTTCCACCATCAGGAATTACCCAGAGATCTGATCAGTTGGGCTCTTGGACAAAATCTCATCACCACAAAAAACAAAAAAGTTATTTTTGTTTCCTAATAATGCTACCTAAATGAGGCATTCATCATTCCTGTTGCTACAGTGTCCTGGTTCCTCCTGTAATGAGAAAACCATACACGTAACAAGATGAAACCAAATTAAACATGTTCCACATCATTCCACTCTTCTAATAAATAACACCAAAGAGATCTCTGTGGGGGCTGGTGGCTGTCACTTCTTTTTTTTTTCAACTTAGCGTTTTGCCCTTGGGCTGCCTGTCCTTGCAGGGTGGGAACAGCTGAGGAGGTGATGAGAGAGGCAGCGTGGGCTGGTGTGCCGAACACTGGCTTGGGAACCCACATGTTCACCACTGAGTCACCCCTCTGTCTTATGACAGCCATTTCAACCTCTGTAAGACATGGAGAGGCAGACAGGGCCACTTCAGAACTGTTCAGGGTGGGATTTTGTTGTGCCAATAAATGGAGGGCAGAAAGACAGCTACACTAAAACACAACTCTCCCTGACAGCACTACGCTACAGAAGGATTTTTGCTGCGTTTCCAGAGACCTCCAAATCTCTTTCAACCTGCACTGGCAAGAACCCCACAGGGGAGTCAGTGCAATCACCACTTTGACTGTTCCCCATCTGACTCCATGCCAACTGCTTCTACAGCCTGTGTGGGCTACCTTCTTCTCCAAGACCCTAGAACAGAAGAGAAGTTGAAACTCAATTTCCTTTCCCAGAGGGCTTCCTGCCTCTGGGTTTCTGTGTCAAGCTTGAAACAGATCTTTTGCAGAAAACAGTAAAGATAAAAGGATGGAAGTTCTGCTCTGTTACATAATGGTACATTGAGAGCAGTTCTGCTGCAAGAAGGAATTCGTGGTTGTGTCACAAAGAGCAAGAGTTTCCCATAACTCTGTGCTCAAGCACAGCAAAGTTACTCTATGTATTAGCTTCAATGGCAGGTCCTCAGGAGAAAAGGATGTGTATGGTTGATATATCTGTGTTTGATATACCCTCTTGAGCATATGAACTTAGAATGAATAAGCAGTAAATCAAGATTTTATCCAAGCAAAGTAGTATCCATCTAATTCTAAATCCTCCACAGTTTCATTTGGAAGTGGATCCTTTCTCCCTCTGCCCTCCAAATATGCAGGAAGTTGTTCTGCCATTTGCATGTCTGTGAAAACTCAGTGAGAGCCCTTATGGTGGAATGAGAAGTTAATCATTGTAGAGGATTCCTAAGTTGTTTAACTTACCCACTCTCTTACCCAGATACTCACGTGCACCAAGACGCATGTGTACAAGCAGCCTAGCCGGGATCATTGTGTGTTTAATGTGAAGGATGAGGTAGTTCCTCTGTTAAGACTTCATTGCTCATCATTCGATCCTTTTGACTGGTGATGACAAACTGAGTTTGAACAGGTCTTTCACACTCTTTAGGAGTCTGCAGTTGCAATGAGGTGATGCTTTTGCTTCAGAACATTGTTTGCTTCAGCCTCCAAGAGACTTAAGGCAAGGTTGCTGTCTTTTGTCCTGTTGGTTCATTCCGTGCTGCAAATTTTGGCTACAGATCTGCCTCTCTGTTGGGTAATAGGAAGAGAAATAAATGCAGTGTGCTATAACTCTTTTTGCCATCCTCCTGTATTCAGAGCTCAGGTCTCGTGCTGACTAATCATCTCCACTGTGTCCATCTTCAATCTAATCTTGATGCCAGCAACACACTCCTCAGTGTTCACCAGATTTAGGGCTATCCAGCAAGTCGATTAATTTCTCCTGCTACTTTCATATTGTAATTTGTATTTCATCCATAGTAGACCTAGTATTTGCGTTACAAATCTCTACATGCTGACTAACAAAACCTGCTGGCCTGAAGGTGGTCTCATGGGGCTCCATAGTCATACTTGGTCTAACAGAGTTTTATACAAGTTATCTGGTGCCTGGAATCCTTGCCCTGCCACAACAGTCAGATGGAACAGTCAGATGACAACAGTCACAAGGCAATCTCCCTTCTTTTCTGTTCCATCATCAGCCTGGGTCTTCAACACAGACAAGGTGAAAAATTTTAGTCCGTGCCTCTGTGTTTGAATGCAGGATGGCTCTTTCTAGGCCTTAAAATAGGGAGAGACTTTTTTAAGAGATTTGAAAATGGAACTTAGGACCCTAAGTCATCATGTGTTTTTGAAAGACGTGTTCTGCATCCTTATCATGTTACTGCTCAGCTGCATGGCTTTTCCTAGCCTGTCTGAAAGTGGATCTGTACTGCTGTGTTTCAAAGGGGGGTTATTTTAATATTGTACTAAAATATTGACAACTTGTCACTTTAATTAGGCAGTAAGCGTTGTCATCCTGGGTCTTAAGGTTTTGAGTAAGCAGAGGTTGATTTCTGAAGTAAGTTTTTACCATTTTGGATTTCACAGGATTTATTTTACTGCGAATGCTCTTGGTATTTCCTTTGATGCCTTCCAGATTTCACCGGACACAGGAAGCCATGACAACATGTTGTTTGAAAATCAAAAGATTACAATGTGTTTTCAGTAACAGTTATTTCATGGGCCAAGAGGACAAATTTAACCAGAATAAGACACCTTTTAGAGGAAACAAGGCCTGCTTAATTGAGTCAGAAGTTCCAGAATTTATGTGGCAGTTCATCTGCAGACCACTTGGCTAATACACAGAAACTCAGCAACCTGCTGGCCACAGGTCAGACCACAGAATTGTTCAAGACTCATTTCAGCTCCAATGCAGAATTGCTGAGCAGTACAAGACTACAATGCACATGTCATCTCCCAGCTGCACACTATGTGGTCTTAGGCCAGATACCAAGACTCCTGGTCTTATGAGGGCCAGATGTCTCAGTGAAATCACAATTTTTAGCTGCTTGTTTTAGTTTCCAGATCAAGCAAGGGAAGTCCTGATTTTTGCAAGCAAGCAATCTGACCATTCTTTCCATACAGTATGCTGTCAGATCTGCTTGCTCAGAAA
Organism: Trogon surrucura; assembly: GCA_020746105.1. Classification (NCBI taxonomy): domain Eukaryota; kingdom Metazoa; phylum Chordata; class Aves; order Trogoniformes; family Trogonidae; genus Trogon; species Trogon surrucura. Next base: position 145,304,201 of record CM036617.1, on the reverse strand, counting down.
AAAACTGCAGGTGGGCCTGGTCTAGACAGCTGGCCCACCACAGCTCTCAGCAGCCACTTTCCAGCTGGGATGACTAAAGGCCAAAGCAATGCATCCCATAGTCTTGGCAGAATTTGCCCAAGTTTTTTTTGTACAACCATCTATTCTTCATTTGACAGTCCTCGGATGTGGAACGTTGCGTCCCACAAATTGTTCCTTTGGCTTGGGGCATCGGAATAGTTTTTTTGGGAATCTGCTGTGGCAGGTGTGCCAGCACAATTCAGAGAAGGTCTTTTAGCCCACACCTTGTCTATGCTATGGCAAACCTGACAAACAAGACACAAAGATGTGAAGGTGATCAAAAGCTAATGACCTAAAGCCAGCTCTGCACATTTCTTCCGCAACTCATGAATCCACCGAATGCTGTTCTACCTCCTGACTGGCAGCTGTATCCTGATTTACCTCCTAGGACACCGATCATGAGCAAACTGCAAAATCATACTTGAAACATTCTTTAAGGGAGAAAAATCATTTGGAAACAAAATATTGCAATGTGTATTTTACAGACAGTGATGGCTCCGAGATTGTACAATGTTTCTAGGAGTCATGTGTATTGGGAAAGGACGGGTCTTCAGACTGTAACATAGGATCATAGAATCGTTAAGGTTGGAAAAGACCTCTAACATCATCAAGTCCAACCATCAGCCCAATACTATCATTACTACTGAACTATATAAGCATAATATTGTATATTGTAGCATAAGGCAAGCAAGGAAACCAGTGCTTCATCCCTGTAACAATGACCTGGACTTTGTTTCCTGCGAGTGCTGACCTCTCATAAAGACTGCAACTATGCTGAGGGTGGTGTAGGATATTAGCATTGCTCCTTGCTAAAAAATTGTATGTGCACTTTGAATAGCTGAAAAACCATGAGACTGAGTGGAAGGCAGGAGAGAAAAAGCTCTGAGGAATTTTTTTGCAATCAGAAGCAGAAGATATTCTCAACACTGTTTCAACAAAGGCAGAGAGGCTTTGAAATGCCACCTGGCAGAAGTCAGGGTCTAGTTCAGTGGTTCCCAGTCTTTTTATAGCTGAGCCTCTCTCAAGAGAATAATCAGTATTTCGAACATCGTTGAACCTAACTGCTCACCTGCCTCAGGGCTGCCATCGCCTCCCCTTCACTCATGATGCTCTTGATTAAGTGTCTGCAGTATCCAAGGCCTCATATTACACCCCCGTTAATGTGAAACTGTGTGTCATGCTGGGTGTGCTCTGTCCAGTTATGTTTCCAGGTACTCTCTTTATTAACGTACAGGCATCCCAAATGACACAGACCACGCAAGCTCTGTGCTGTGAAAAGCTGACAGACATACTGGCAAAAATATTTCCATAAATCTCAGCTGTTTTCCTCCCATTAATGTGTTCATAATTCCCATGAAACTAATAGAGATAAAAGTCTAATTTGTCCCACTCTAAAGAAGCTGAAATCGCATCAGTGCAAAATGAGGGGAAACAAGTAAAACGTAGCAAATGTAAGGAGAGGAACATTAAGATGCTTATACATTATTATGAAAAAAAGAAAGTATTTGAACTTGAGGAAAAGACACAGTGAAGCAGTAGGGACATGTGGCCATTTCCCCATTTTCCTCTTCTTTAAAGGAGTACCTAAGCCCTTGCCTTGGAAACACAAGTACAATTGTAACCCTACAAGAGGCACATACACACCCTCCCGAAAATGATTTGGAAGTCACCTCAGTGGAAAACATGAGCACTTAACGTATCAGTGTCCCCAGCTGTGTGTAAATGCAAGATCAGTGTTCCAGCCTGAATGCCCTGCTCAGCAGAATCTCCACTGCAAGCAGCAGAAATGTGATTGCATAAAAAAACAGTAGGAGCAAATCCCGGGGCTTCCTCTCCCTTTAACATGCCTTACCTCTCTGTTAATCATCCAGGAGCGCTCCTTTTAGAGGTACAGACAAGCCATTAGCATGAGAGCCACTGCAGTAAGAGGCACTTTGGATTTGCTGAGCATGTACAAAAGAGCAATGGCAGCTTCAAGCCAGTTCTCCCCAAATCTTGAGCTGTCCTGACGTGATCGTGCCACCAAGGAAGTGACTGCAAAGTTTTCATTCCTCGCTGGTGAGGCCCGTCACTGTTTTTACGCCTTCTTCCCTAAATAAGGAAGCCACCTGTGAGACCTCCGACTGCCCGACCAATTTGACTCCTTCGCTTTCAACAGCCAATGAAACCTCACTCCTGCCTCTGGTCTTGGGTGACAGCATTCATCAACCCTCAGCCGGCCTGGGAGGACAGCAGGTTAGTGTTACAGCCGTGGCAGGCTTACCTTTGGCAAGCTGTTGATGTCAGAGTGATGATGTGGGGAGGGACAGCCTCTGCACTATAAAGATGACTCAACCAAATATAACCGAGGCTGCCCACCAGAGAGCAGGATCTACAAAAACATGGTCCCCACCAGTTCGAGTCCTGCCGGCCTGTCTCCGCTTCCAACCCAACTGCTATCGGGCTTTAGTTTCATGTCAGCTATCTCTATTTGCTTTCCAAAAATAAGCCTCTGCCACCATGCTGAAGGGAGAAAAACAAGAAGGGCGGTATTTTTAGGGCCATTAATTCTGACCACGTGCCCAGGAGGTGAACCGGATGGCCACCGCACAAAGACTTCTCATCACTATGTCCTGCGAAGCCAGCGTTCACCGGACGTTGCCTGCCTTCGTTCTCCTGGGTTTGCTAGCTGGGATTGCTTCAACACGTCCAGTTGTAAGCAGAACTAATGGCACATTGCTGGAAAGAGGATGGCAATCTCTGTTGTCCAGGTCCATTGCTGGGATGTCAGGGGAGAAGTCAGATGTGAACTGGGAGAGTGACTATTTGCTAGGAATCAAGAGGCAGCGGAGGCTTTACTGCAACGTGGGCATCGGGTTTCACCTTCAAATCCTCCCAGACGGAAGGATAAGCGGAGTTCACAATGAAAACCAATACAGTGAGTTGCATCCAGAAATGAAATAGAATAGATGTCACTTAATTGCTGTGAACTCTAGTAATTACCCTTCATAGAATGCAAATGTTATTGCTTGATATTATTAATCTGTGCTACATCTGTTTCCTTTTAAAAGTCTCTCAGATAATAAACATTAGAACCCTCCAGGCTGAAAGATATCACAAATGCTCAGACAAATTTAGATACAATTTATTTTTACTCTGCTTTACTGCATGGATGAAAAAAAAAGACAAACCAGGTTGAAAACTGTCTCTCTGCCTCATTTGCTCACTCCTTGCCTTCTCATTTGCCTTTCAAATTCAGGAGTTTGCCGCTGAGCTCGGAGTGCCAAACCATGATTTTTGAATCCCAGCTGCCTAGTACTTTTGGGATACTCAGTCACGGAACCAGCTGTTTCCTGATTTGCTTGTACTTATGGGTGCTGTTCTGTTATTGTATGATTAAAGAAAAGCATTAACTTCATAGGTTTGTTTTGCCTGTAGAGGGCAGTTTCTAAAATCTTTTGCAGCTGAGATACCATGGGGTACTTCAAAATGCAAGCCTCGCTTCTTTAAAGCTCAGTAACAAATACTTTGTAATTACAGCATATTAGGAAAAAATAATTTACTTATTAGAAAGACAAAGAGCTTGACAGATCAAAATATTTCAATAGAGAAAAAGGATTATATAGCATGTGACTACTATTCCAAAATAATAATTTTAAGACCCTACAGCATGTAGGGAAAACCAAAATCTTCTCTGTGTATTTCTATTTTGCTGGACTAAGGTGATAGTTCTAATAAAGCAACTATGACCTGCTCATTAAGGTTTTAAAATATATAAACTGCGCGTGAATTGCCTTTGGTTAGATCTAAATTCTGTGATAACACTTCAAGAAAACCTCTTATTTTTAGGTCTCTTTGAAATATCCACTGTAGAGAGAGGTGTTGTCAGTCTGTTTGGTGTGAGAAGTGCTCTCTTCATCGCAATGAACAACAAGGGGAGGTTATACGGAACGGTGAGTACAAGTGCAAATAATTTTTCAAGGCTTGAACAAAGACTGCAAAGGTTTTAGGTCTGGGTTTTTTCCTCCTGGAAATCTCTGATTACAAGCAGAGAAAATAGCCTTTCAGTTATGGGGAGTCTGCCCAGCTTAGTGTCATCAGTGCCATTTAGCGCAATGAGCAGCGTGCCTGCTAGACGTCTGTTATTTTAAAGTTTTCCAACAAGACTGAACAGGGAACACCCTGAGAATAGGAATGTATTCTGCAAATATATGGATTAATTAGATGACTTCTTCTAAGGGCTCAGCATGGCAAACATAGTTCTAGTAAGACTGAACTCTGTGGATTCTTTCTTTTTTTTTTTTTTTGCATTGCGTTGTACATAATGCACAAGGGTGAGCTCTGCAAAAGCCCCTGAGAGGGGAAACACGTGTGTGTGTGTCCAGGGACGTGGTGTTTGCGTGTGATTGCATGCGTACGTGTGTGCATACAGGAGTGTGTAGGAGAGGTGCAATTAGAGCTGGCTCTACTGGCCATCATCAGTAAAGTCTCGACCACATGCCTCCCCCTACCAAAAACAACCAAGCCATGAGGAGCAAATAGGAAGTCTACCCTACAAAGTCAACATATGTGCCTGCGGTTATTTTAACTGTGAGAACAGTCCCAAAGGGTGAGAAAACAATAATAGCTACTAGCAGCGGTATGCGAGTCATATTGAAACACCATCACCATCATCCTCATCTAGAAAGCACTAGCTGTGCCGTCTGAATCCAATTTAGTCTTTGAGGCCTGAGCAAGGCATCTCAACCTACAGCAGAAAAACAGCCTGTTAGGAAGCATGTTCGACAGAGTCCGGCTCTAGGCAATAGGCAAAAGTAATCCATCTCCAAGTAATGAAGAAATAACAAAGTAATTTCCTTTGAAACAGCTGTTATTTCAACAAAGCCCTTCAGTTGTTTAATGAAATACAAAGTGTTGTGAAGGACCCATAGCCACTGCTAACCCTATTGATTCCTTCTCACACAGGTACAACAGTGGGATATTTTAAGGTTCCACTGCAGGAATATTCTTTTAATCATGTCTGATTTCAAGCACCTAAAAAGTGCCACAAACCCAACTGCTTTTTCTTGAAATGCAGGGTCTTGTTTCAGAGCTCCCTTTGATTTTTTTTTCCTCCAGTTTCAACCCAGACTTTTTATTTTCAAAGACATTTTTAAAAGCTGTAAGAGATGACTCTTTTACCTCACACAATGCAATACCCTAAATTAAATTCCTACAAGCTTTGAATGGTGTTATTACAAAGATGTCCAGATAGAACAGCACTGGTGATGTCTCTCATGTGCCAGGCTTTTGGTATCAGGGAGTTATTCTGCTTTCTCTTTTAATTTCCTTGGGGCTCTGCATTTGCCTCCTGCTTGTCCTTGCACCTCCTCTCCAAGATAAGTCCCTTTCCTTGGATTAATTTTTATGATGTGGCATGGTTTAGCGGTGGACCTGGCATTGCTAGGTTAATGGTTGGACCTGATGATCTTAAAGGTCTTTTCCAACCTAAATGTTTTTATGATTCTATGACATGAAGGAAAGTAAAACTGTTTTCCCAGCTTAGAACACGCTGTGTATCTCACTAGAAATTAAATATGATGATTTAACAAAAGAAAACATTTAGTGCTATTCTGAGGTCTTATTCAAATGCCTTATTCTAGCAAATAGTTCTCCCTGGACATTGCTGTTTGAGGAGAACTGAAGGTTTTGACAGCCAGCGTGTAATTCTTTTATAAATTACAGGACCTCTTGCAGAAGGGAGATGTGAAATAAAGCTACGTCATTTGTGTGAAAGGGCATGACGCTGACAGAAATGATTGCTTGCAAATAAAATTAAGAAATCCATGATTTATGATGAATTAACTTGATTTGTCACAGGAAATACACAGTCCATTATCTGGACAGGTGGCATCTGAGTTCATCTGACACCAAATTAGCACTGAGTGGGGAGATTTATTGTTGGATGCGGTCACTGTGGCACCACCTGTTGCACCCTGCGACAAGTCCTTCTGTAGAAATGCTAGTAAGAAAAATTACTTGAGTCTTTGTGAATTATTCACTGTACCTGCTTTGTTCTTTCACCCCCTGCCCCTTGCTATCCTTCAGGCTGTTTTCCAAGATGAGTGCAAATTCAAAGAAACCTTGCTGCCCAATAACTACAACGCGTATGAATCAAATGCTTACCGTGGTGCTTACATAGCACTCAGCAAACATGGGAGAGTGAAGAGAGGAAACAAGGTTTCTCCTGCTATGACAGTGACCCACTTTTTACCGAGAATATGAACATGAGCAAAGCAGAAGGCTTAATCCCAGGAAAAACTGTTTCATTTTGCACATGGGAATAATCTCCCAGGTAAAGTATTTATACTGTTCATTGAAAAAAAAATAATCTATATGTGTATGTGTATATTTGGATACAAATATTTCTACTAGATTCATCACATGGCATGTGTAATATGATGCTGCTTCTCTTCTACTCTGTACAAACTTTATGTGGCTCTGTGCCTCCTTTGGTGCTGAACAGAGAAAAATGTAAGCTGAAGTGCAAAGGAAGTATTTGGAAGACATAGAATGGCTGTGGGTAATCATCTAATCAACCATAGATTATTTACTAAATGATGTTAATTATCTCATATAATAACCTTTCATAGAGAGCTGTTTACATATCATGGGCCAAACCATCAGATGACTTTGCTTCACCAGAGCTTCAAGCAGTTCACTCCACCTGAATATCTGCCTGCGCCTCACCTTCTGCATACTGTGTCTTACAAAGTCCTCAGTTTATATTGATCATTAGGGTTCCAGTTCCACAATCGTTTTAACACAAGCAAATTGACTATTCCCAGAGCCCCTCAGTCTCTGCAGGGATTCTACAGGGTCTACTCACATGGACTTGTTGGCAAAATGAAGACCTACAATCAATTTCCCTTGGGAAGGGCCAGAGGGTAAATCACAGATGGGTCTCAAATGCAAAATAAATTTGGAGCTGAGGATTTTGAATGGCATTTTGTAAGCTTAGTTTAGACTCACCTCAAATATAGATGTGTACCACTTTAATATAAATACATTTTTATATATAGACATGGGATATGTGTGTATCTATGTAATTACATACATTTAATGAATCAATCATCCTAGACTCTAGATGCCCAGGTGCTTTTGTGTGTGACACACATAAAACCCATAAATATTTAAAGCCACTGTATTTTGTTAAGATTGAACCTTGCTAATCTCTAAGAACTAGAATTAGTCTGCAGGATGCATTTTATAAAACATGAAATACATAATAGCTTCCAGCAAATGGGTATTTCAGAAAATTTCTCTGATTTGAATTTTCTTCTATTTACTGCTTGAAGTGTATTTCATTCTTCTCACTGAGGTGTGAAAGTCAGAGGAAGAAAGAGGCTATGTAAGCATGCCTTCCCAAGCTGAGGCAGAGGAATTTGTGCCATAATTCCAATTTCTGTCACTTGCAAAGCGTCAGTTCCAAACACAGCATGGCAAATCATTTGAAAAACTCTCCAAAGTTCTCCTAAAAGCCATACAAATGGTGCACAACCTTGCCTTGCTGTTTTGACAACCTTTTTCCAGATCACCAACAAAGCTACATTCTCTGTGCCTTTGAAAGGGTATTTTAAGAGGCTTTAAGTCAATAGTCACTATAAATGTCAGTTACCAGAAGCCTTGGGATTCCTGCATTGATGGCGTGCTCCTAAATTTGAAACTAGATTCAATGCAATGTCAGAGCATGAGCATTTTCAGCATAGATGGACCAAGCTGCTGCATAAGTGAGCATCTGAGTGCAAGTTAATCTCCCACGTCCAGCCGAAGTGCAGCTATGTCCAGCCTTGACATGCCATTCTATTTGCAGGGAGTGTCTATTCATGATGAATTTGAGCCTTCTGACATGCATGAAAAAAAGGCATCAGGAAAAGATCCTCAGCTGGAGTAAACCAGCCTAGTAAGACTACCAGTTTATAGCTGCAGAGGATTTGGCCCAAAGAACACACCTACAAGGATGTATCTACTGCCACGATTTCTCAAAAAAATTGTCAAGACGTGGTTTTGTGAACGAGATACAGTTTTCCAGTTCCTTTTCTGTGACTTATACTTGAAATTATTTTGCTTAAATGCAAGTGGTGATCACAGTGTAAATGAAGATGAAGAGCAAAAAGAATGGAATGCTGCTTACGGTGCAGGAATGGTAAACTTTGGATATAGTGGAGGAAAGGCGTTACCCTTCATTTTCTGGTCTTGCAGTATGGAGAGAGAAGCCAAGTTGGCACATTTTGTTCATCTACGATGTGTGCAGCAGTTTGCTTTGGAAAAATGTGCATTTTAAGAGAAAAAGCAGGAGGTTTTGGATGGGGAGAGTGGGTCAGAGAAAAGTTTAGAGGATATTAGATAGTTACATTGACCTAGAGTCCCTAGAGGTACAGATAGAAAGACTACAGCTGTGATGAAGTACGTTAGCTGGCAGTCTGTATCCTTGTGTTATATTCCTAATTGTCTTTGAAATTAAGTTTGAAGAAGGATGGAAGAGTACGCGGATGTAGAAGAAATCATAGTTTGAATGCTGACACACAATTTTGTTTCTGATTACAGCTTAAACCAGTGTCGTTAGGATAGGATGAAATCTGTCTCCTCTTAAACCAGTGCAGTCTAGAGTAATTTATCATTGCCAGTACTGATAATGGGATAGCTGGCACAAAAGGTGAGAAACAGACTCACTGACTCCATTTTGCACATACTGGTCAACAGTGAGAACAAACTGTAGACCAGGTCACGAGAAGTCTGTTTGGATGCAGCCTGCTGGGCTGAGCTGCTTCTTAAGAACTGCAGACCCTCGTGGATGCAGCTGTGGTGGGCATTTGGAAAGCCACAACAGTGACTCTGCTGAGTTAGTCACTCTTTACACCACTGCTTTTTCCTTATTCCATGTCAGTGCCAGCCAGATCAACACTGAAGTCAACACTGAAATCAAATGAAATGGCCTGATCCTGTTCTGCTTGAGTGGTTAAACTCCATCTCCTCCTCCTCAGGCGATTATTGCCTGCATGGGAGAAGGAGGAATTAGGAAGACCACCAGTCATGTTGCACACCTCAGCATAAATTTGTTGAGCTGGCACAGAGCAAAACAAAATCCAACCAGCTTGCAAGCTGAGTGTACCTGATACAGAGGCTATGGAGAGGGTATGGGCATTGCCTGGCAAACCCTCAACCAAAACTTTCTCTGAAAGAATAATTCCATGGATATGTGACTATGTAAAGAAAAATGATGAAAGTAAAGGAGTTTCCCAAATCAGGGCCAAATTAGAAACCTATTATTGACAGTTCTTGTGGTGGTCCCTTTCAAAGCATTTTTCATCTCGGTGTGCCTGAACACAGAGTCATGAAATAGGCTACAAGCTTTGAAAGTATTGCAGTGAATGCCCCACACCAGTCTGTCTTGCCCGTGTTTTCCACATGGGATCCTGCTGTGGAGTTGATACCTATTTTTAAGGTTTCTTCTTCCATAGACAAATCCCATAAGGTAGGACCTCATCCACCTCTGCTAGTAAATGATCTTGACTGGAACTGAATCATGTTCTTAAATAATCTAATTTTCCCCAAACATGCAGAGATGCAGACACACACACAGTGGAAAAGCAGAGTAATTTTTTTTGTATACCTCACTAACTATTTCAATTCCAAGATTTTATTTTGCACAGTAAAATGGTGCCAAAGTTCTCACATTATTTTTTTTCGATAAGATATACCTCATATTCTGACTCAATATGGACTCACAAATGAGACTGTAAATTTGCAAGAAATACAAAACTGTCCGATCGTTTGCGAAATTGCCTTTATTTTTATATGTATGTGCTGCGCACAATAGTTTAATGTATTCATAAAATAAAGTTTTATACATTTTTTTTGGTAGCATTTTGACTCCAAATCCCTTTAACATTTGTTTCTTTCCTTGGTTCAGAGCTGCTCTTTTAAATACATATGCACACACACACACAGAGTTTTTATTCACCTCCAGAACCAGAGGATATGTTGGTACACTTAAAATTGTGAAAGACTTTTGTATTCCTTAGACTTCTTGCCTGGGAAGTCATAAGAGATTTGTACTTGTTGTAGAGAATCTGTGAGCTTTTCAGAAGATATGGAAAATAAAGGTGCAATCTGATTAAAGATGAGCTGTCATAGTCACCTGTCTAAATTACAGTGCTTTTTACCCGGCAGGTTCTAGTGCTGCTCTCCTGTTGCTAGTGCTCTTCAATTACATCATACATGTTCCTTACTTCATTAAATAAGAAAGGGTTGGGTTTTTTTAAAAAAATTACATGGTGTTTTCTTCTTGTCTGGGACTAATCTGAGAGAGCAGCTTCCTGCAGCCAGTTCTGGAGCGTTTTGCATCACTGTGCCTCAAGGTGGGTATTTCGGAAACACTGCTACATTTGAGTGATTTGGTAAGTTGGCATTTAATCTGTCCTTCCGTCAGTTAAACGATTTCAGACCTCTCCCAGTCTGGGGACACAGACTAAGGTGTTAGAAACCAATAGCTGGGAATCTCCCACTTGCTTTTTGGTTCCAGTGCACTGCTTAATTCCTGCTGGCACGATGTCACAGAGTGGTCAAGTCTCCAAAGCTGTGTTTGCTGGTGGCCCTTCTTAGGAGCATAAGAATGTCAGCACCACCATACTGGCTAAATACCATTCTCTGCATTCGTGTTTCAACTACTTATGCTCCCCCATAATAATTCCCTTTGCTTACAAATCATAGAATCATAGAATGGCCCAGGCTGGAAGGGACCTTAGAGATCGTTTAATCCAACCTCCCTGTCATGGGCAGGGACGCCTCTCAACTAGATCAGGCAACACATGAGGACCGAACGGGGATCAAACTCGCAACTTTTGGTGTTTCAGCACCACGCTCAACTGAAATCATCATAAATCCTTGCCTGTTATTGCTTTTACCAAAGGGAGGACTACATTTTACTGGTGAGTTAGGCAATGCTTCTGTCTGCTGTCGAAGGGCCTTTCTTACAGCTTGGGAGGCAGAAGTGGGAATGGGGGAAGACACACGGCCCACGTGCTGTGACTGGAAACAACAGGACAAACCAGCAGCTGATGTAAACCTACCCAGCCACAGCAGAACAGAAACATTAATGATCTTTAAGGAGCCATCTGCAGAGGCTAGAAGGCTGCATGTTGTCAGCTCACAAGACACCCCCTCAGACACGGGTTAGTTTCTTCTCCCTGTATCACAGTTTTGCCCTTTGAATAGTGATGCTGGTCAGACACACCAAGGCGAGTGCCTCTGTGCCCTGGGAGGCAAGGGTGGTTCCTGTGTCCCCTTCCCACTCTGTGCTCTCAGCAAAAGGGATGAAAATACTTCAGTGGGTTTGGGGGACATGAGATGGTGGCTAAATCCCACATCTCTGTGAAGAGCAGGAAAAATCTGGCTGCGTTTCACTCGGTTTACATAATTTTCTGCTTCCTCCCAGGAAATTTGAAGCTTAAAGATGTACCTGTTCCTACAGACATACCTGTGACACAGTAACCTTATCCTTCTCTTCATCACTTTGACTTGGGTTCCCATTTTATCAGCTGTCTGCCACTCTACATGGACAAGCTATGGGATGGAAGAAGTTGTTTTAACAAACAAGGACAAATGCATTCTAAACAAAAAATTTAGTCAAATGGCTTAAAAAGTACCTCTCAGGTTCCTGTGCTAATCCTGTTCCTCTAGTCTCTTCTGTCCTCCCAAGTCTTTTTGTCTGACCTGTTACTGAAAATACAACTGCTCCTCTGAAAAGTCTCTCCCTGTACCAAGAGCAGAGCAGGAGTATACCAGCAGGTCCACTTTTTCCCACCTCCCCCAAGTCATGCTGCCTGAAGTGTCCCTTGGCCTGAAGCCATTGTCAGTGACCCATAATCAGTTCATTTACTCCGGCTCTGGCTTCTCTGATGATCCACCATCTCTATGAGGCAGCAGATGCTGTTTTCATTAGCTTGGTTATCCTGGATTTTCAATAGCTCCTGAGAGCCCTGAGCTGCCTGGAGGTTACAGTGTGAGGAGTACATGTGAAAGCCGGCAGCAGTACACCTTCCTGAAGCCAGCAAAAACTGCTCAGCAATGATAGCAAGATGAAAAAAAAATATATACACATATATTTATGCAAAAATATGTATGAAAGAGTAGGAAACAATTTCTACACAAAGAAAGTTAAGGGCTAAAGAAGTGTTGTCCTGGGAACATCCTGCTCATGCAAGCAGAGATATTTAGATGGAAGAGAACTGCTGGAGGGCTGGGATCTAACCACTAGCTCAGTGCAGGATCAGCTTCAAAGCTCGGGGATGCTCTGTGAGGACGAATCCCCTCTATCCACCTCCTCCGGGAGCCTCTGTGTTAGCCTCGTAAGTCATTAAGCTTCTGGATAAATCTCTGGTTAGCAATTCAAAACAGTGAATCACAGACAGATGTCTCAAGGGGTTGCCAGCACAGCTTGTGCTTTGCTGGAAGGCTGTCTAAGGGCTGAAGGCATCTTCCTATCAGGTCCTGACAAAAGCCACACCTGTTCTGTGCATGGAGCAGAAAATATCCTTCCTATGGAACTCACCTCTACCAATAAAAATGACTGCAGAAATCATCTGAAGGATTCAGTACCCGGAAGGGAAAGGAAAAAAAAATAAAAAATGCTTTCTCACAACTCATGGATGCAAGGCTACCTCAGATATAGGTACACAGTGTTTGGGGGAAGACACGTGTACATGAATTGTGTGGCTTCAGTGCAACTCAAGTCCACTTTCAGGGAAAAGGGCAGCAGCAGTGCTATTCGAAAACCTGTATGCTACCTAATTCTTGTGGCGCTAGAGACAGGCAGAAAAAGTCTGACCTCCTGAGGCTGATTACTGCAATTTTTTATTGGCTGTTATTATTATTGCCCTCTGGCGGCTATTTTGTTATTTAGCAGCTAGATGTTAGAGACAAGGATGGGTTCTGTGCCATCTGCCTGGGCACATGGGGGAAAGGAGGCTAACACCTCATGGCTGTGATCGGACATAGGCCTCAGGTCCCTCGATGTGTTAGTACCTGTTGCACCCTTCCACTGGAAAGTCAGAATTTTCACTGAGAAGCCACTGAACACAGTATTTGTGTTGCAGGTATCTGCCTGACAAGCAACTTTTCACAACACTAGACAGGTAAATTGAGTGTAAAAATTACTTCGCTTTTACTCCGAATTTTCCAACCTAAAGATTTGCCAAGGTCTTCTCAAACACGAACCCCGAGCCTAGGCATCAGGGAACACAGAACACCTTAAAGACATAGACATGGACGTACTGGAGCAGGTCCACAGAAGGCCTACAAAAGTTATCAGAGAGCTGGAGCACCTCTCCTATGAGAACAGTCTGAGAGACTTAGAGTTGTTCAGCCTGCAGAAGGCTCCAGGGAGACTCTACTGCCACCCTGCCTCTTAGTACCTGAAGGGTGCTTATAAGAAAGATGGGGACTAACTTTTCAGTAGGGCCTGTTGCAATAGGATAAGGTACATGCCCCATCCCTGGAAACATTTTAAGTAAGGCTGGATGTGGCTCTGAGCAACCTGATCTAGTCAAAGATGTCCCTGCTCACTGCAGGACATTGGTTTAGATGACCTTTCAAGGTCCCTTCGAACCCAAACTATTCTATGATTCTGTGGTTCTATGACATAAAATGACAAGGCTCATTGAATCCTCCTGCTATTCTTCATGATGCCTGTGGCAGGAAATACTGTTTAGCAGCATGGAGCACCTTAAGCGAGAAAGCAGAAAGCAGCAGCCTTATCCAAATCATACCAAAGACAGCAATTTGAAAGTAGGTTAGGAAATCCCTTCTTTTTTCCCCATTACCTTACTGGCTGCATACTTAGGGGTAGTGCTATGGGAGTATAAGTGATCACAAAAGATACAGTCTCCAGTTCATCGACCACCGGAGGTGCTCTCTGCAGGTCCAGCAGCCCAGAGGAAGATGCTGGTGCTCTGACTGCCAGGGGGCAGTGTGCCACCTGCAGAAACGATAACTTGGGGGAAAAGAAACACAGAAGGAAAAAAAAAACCAACCCACAGGAAGGGTAATTCATACTTAGAAACAAGCATATTGTTAAGAAATTTGCTGAACAGAGATTTATCTCACCATCAAAACCTAGAGCACCATCCAAATGTTGTGGCCACTTCTCCATCAACTACTGAGATAGCACAGTTTTTCTGGAAGAGTGGTAGGCACTATACTACAGTTTAATTTTAAAAATGTAGCCAGAGCTTTCCTTGAAGGAAAAAAAAAAAATTAAATGCTTTCAATTCAATTCAAAAAAGAAACCAAACCAACTTTCAGGTAGGTTATTTACTTTCCTTAGAACACCCAGACAGGTACATCAGGAAAGTGATAACTGAAAACATTTTGATTTTCAGAAGTTTTCACCCATTACTTTTTTAGATTAAGAAAGTTTATGGCACAAACCGTGGCATTTTATTTAATAGGTACTTACATTCTGCGTTGGAGGAAAAGGAAAAAACTATTCTAGTTTAAATGATAGATATGTGAAACTTCTTAATGCTAAAACGTTTTTTTTTTATTTAAAAGTGAATCTACTGGGAAAAAACAGGCTGACACTGTTTAAGACCAAAGGACCAGATCGTACCTAATGTACATCGGTGTCACCTGACGTTTATGCTGCTAAAAGGAGGATAGTAAGTAGGTTCAGGCTTACCCAATATATTTAAACTAAGTCTCCAGTCAAGTCTCTATGATTTTTTTCACAGAATCCCAACATCAACCCTAGGAGTGGGAAAAGGGGGTGGGATGTAATGTTGAAATTTCACTCAGACCTGAGGACCCAATTGCCTCCTGGTCCATTTCTCCGTATTGAAACTTGGTGTTGCATGGGGGAGACCACAGCGTGGAAATCACAGGGTCTCCAGCAGCTCTGTAAAGCCTTTCTTTTAGGAACCACAATGAGAAACCACAGTGAAGGTGAGAGTTGGGCCCAGTTTCTCACAGGTCAGTAAAATGCTGCTCAAGTGAAGAGGTTGCATGCCTCTGTTGTAAGTCAGCAACACAGCCTTGCAGAAGGCCAGGCCAACAACCCCATCAAGGGCACCTCTGGGGCCTGGCCTTCTTTAAACCAGCCCAGACGGGGACAGAGCCACGTGAGGACAACAGGTACCATGACCCTCCTCATTAAGCTGTGGGCCTGCCTTCCCCATCACCCCATGGACTCGACCCTACAAGCCCTCCCAAGGGACCAGCCTTCCCCTGGGCTCTGGTGTCCCCACAGCACCAAGCTCTTAATCTTGGCCTTAATTTGCCATGGTGGCCCTGCCTAGCTTCCTCTGGGACCTCCTGGATTGAGACACATCACCGTAACTTTGGAGATGAACAACACATTTGTCTGGAAATTGACAGGGAGAGGTTAGTATGAAATTTTCAGTATTGTGCACAATCTTTCTGGTTCTGGAACTACCGGAGAAAGACATCTCTGGACAAAGGTTCACACTGGAGTTCTGCAACTGGAGAAGCAGCAGGGAACATTTGCACTCAGGAGCCCCAGGCTCAGTTCTCAGCTCTGCCACAGGTTTCCACAGGACAATGTCGTGAAGCTCTCTGCACTGTCTCTTGTATGCAGGGAACGTTGCAAAACCAATGATGTGCAAAACAAAGTCAGTCATATGTGCTGGATTGGGACAATTCTGATAAATAGAGTGAGGGCAAATACCTCAGAAATATTGTTTTCCGCATCTTAACAATAATCACTTCCATCTCCTGTACATTGTCCTTCATGCAGAGAACCTGCAGCCACATTTGCCCCCTCATCTTCCCCCGGCTGAACAATCCTTGCTTCAACAGAATCTCATCGCATATCATGTGCTCCAGTCTGCACAAATATTGGAGACCCTTCTCTGGATTTGGTCCAACTTGTTAACATCTCTCTTGCAACATGGAGCTCAAAACTAGGCACAGTGCCAGATGTGGCCTTGCTAAAGGGAAATAAAAACTTCCTTCAATCTGTTGGCCATCCTTTTGCTAATGCAACCCAATATACCATTGTTTTTTTTAATGGTTGCATTGATAGTCTTTCATACACTAAGGAGTCTCAGAGGGCAAGGAGTGGCAAAGGCAGAGAGTCTGTAAACCGGGGATTCCCCCTCCAGCCTCTCAAGGGAGCTGCCAGACATTCATTTAAAAGAGTTTTGTGTAAGAGCATGACAATGGGGTGAGGCTGTTGTCTGGATTCTGTTAAGTGATTTGCAAACAAATTGAAGTGTTGTGGAACAGACTAGTCCCTATGGAGCTTAGCAATGCTCAATTCCATTCCCACTGTTGCTAAGGAAAGCAGAGGATAGTCAGCGTCTTTGACAGACATTTGCAGGCCATGACCTAAAGCTGTCTCAGTGGCTTCAGAGTTCTGGTCAGTACTGGCCATGTAACTTAAGATATGCTCATAAAACAAAACAGCTCCAAATCTCCTTTGCATTCTGTTTGTTTGTTTGCTTGTTTTGCTCTTTATTTAATACTGTACTGAAAATAATTACTTTATTGAAGCCCTTCTGCTCTGCATTGGTTTAGGCAACGGAGGACAGAATTAAGTCCCAGGCATTTAGCTGCAGATGACTCAGCTCCTTAGAAAAATGACCCAACTGCAAGCTCTTGCACCTCACACTTGGAATCACAAGTGACCCATCAGAAGTCAAGAAGGCATTTGGTTTCCTTGTCAGAATGCAAGAGTAAAGGAGGAGGTAAGAATCTCTTGCAGCTGTTGGGTAAATGAGGGGGAGACTGAGACGAAGACAAGTAGTGTGGGAATCTCTAAGTTTAATATATATAATGCAAACTGGAATTACAGTTAATTGTGGTGACCAATCCTGGCTGATGAACTAGCTGTCATTGGAAAAAAATCTTAAAACCAAACAACCAAGTATGCAGCCACAAGCGGAGATTTCTTTTTTTCTCTCCAGCCAAGCTCTGCATCCAGCTCAACCCAAAAGCATGTTTGTTTTGGAAGGCATAGTCTGCTGAAAAGTGTTTGGCCAAAATCCAAGGGGCCAATAAGTCCAGATGAGCTGAACAAGCTGTGTGCTTGGATCATGAGATGTGAACGTATTATTCAATCCTGGATTGTATGCATTCATATTATTGTTGGTTATTTTTTTTTTACAGGGTGTGGACCAAAATGCCTTGATCAGGACTGAATTTCTGTCCCCTAAATTAACTGTTTACAATTAACAATTTTATTGTGTGCTTGTGATTTCATGGTCCAGAGCTCACAGCACTAGAATAGCTCCTCTAAGGACAATGCGACCATACCAACTTACGTCAAACGAGCAATCGTCAACCGTAATGTATAAACCATCAGAGTTGTTTGCAATTATATTTATTTGAGGGCTATCTGGAGAACATCTATTTTTCTCTTTAAAATATTTCTTATGAGAACTGATCCATCCTGAGCCATTCCAGGTGATCAGAGCCCGGTTTGTTTTTTTCCTGGGGTTACTCTCTTTGTGACCTGAGCCAAGGGCTCACTGGGCCAACAGAAATCTTACATTTTATTGAAGAGGCAATCGACCTGCTGAAAAAACATAAGGGAAGTAGTTATGATAACTAATATAGTTGTCATTCAGCGAGAACATTTTCTTTTTCAATAGCGTTTTAACTACCTCAGTTATTCAGTGAAGAACAAACCAGCTTACATTTACCACAGGGTCAAAACACAAGCATTTGGAGACATGACAAATCCTTAACCTACCTTGACTCTTGACAATGCTTCCACGCAGTCACAGAAGAAGGGCTATGGAAAAGATAATAAATAAGATTTTTTTATTTTTTATTTTTTAAAAAAAAGCATTAGGTTGCTCTTCTACATTTTAAAAGAAAATGTCAGCCAGCAAATCTTTGTACTTGGAAAACCGAACAGTTTGATGACAGTTCAAAACTTCAATAAAGATGATAAAACCAGCCTGCTTGTCTTCTTTGAAACATGAATGTATTTCCCAACCAGTCCTGTCATGACACCAGCTTGCGCCAGCTGTGAAAGTGGCCAAAGATCAGCAGGGCTGAGGTGCAGGATCAGCGTCCCAGCAGCTGATGAACCTGTGCACCCAGAGCGCAATGTGTCTCTCATGTTCTCCTTGTCAGCAGCATGATATGCTAAAACGGCAACAAGAAGGACCATTGTGTCTGCAATACACAAAGAAATACTGTTACTGTAAATCTATCTGAAAAGCCACCCTGTGATGGAAAATCCGAATCAGGAGCAGACTTCAAGATCTATCTTTGCCAGATTTCCATGCAAACTAATCGATGTTTGTTTATATGCTCCAGGTGCCCCTGTCACAGAAACACCTCAACAGACAGACCCCAGCTTCTGAGCACAGTTGAGCTAATACAGTTTTAGGTGAAAAAAATAAGTCACTGTTACTCATTTTGCCCCACCTTTTACAAACTTTGATCTCCATGTTGCTTTAAAAGGTTTCAGAATCTCGCAGCAGCTTGGGAAACCTCTCCATTTTCCTGCATTAGAAGCACTGGGTACAAGAGCAATGCTCAGTTCAGTCATGGGCTTCTTCAATCACTGCTTAGATTTTCAGATTAAAAAAATTACTCTTAAAATTTAAAACCAAGAAACAAATCAAGTTTTAATTTCAAAGAGACCCCACTAAAAATAAGTTTCAGAGCTTAAGAGCAGCATATGTAATTGTACTGAAACAATTCTATTGGTCATATGCATGCTGATGTAGTTGAGAGGTGTCCCTGCCTGACAGAGAGGTTGGATTAAATGATCTCTAAGGTCCCTTCCAGCCTAGGCCATTCTATGATTCTGTGATTCTATGATTATATTACCGCTCCATGGTAAAAGGGTGCTTGGCCGATGATGAAGTTTTCTGTATATTTTGTCTTTTGACAGTTTCGTTGCATTCCTCCCCTCCCTCTTTGCATTTTCCATTCTTCATTTCTCTAACCAAAGCATTTCCACCTTTTCTTCCGGAGTTCATAGTTAAGAACAACATGAACCCAAAAGACTGGAGGAAGTTTAAAACCAGGTTAGAACAAAGTTGATCATCTAGTCTCATCTTCTATCTAAGAAAGGAAAATTGGAAATTTTCCTGTTAGTTCACTGGAAACTCAATAAATGCAGTGGCGTATGTTACCACGCTCAATGTCATAGAGAAAGATTTAGGTGGGAAGAGGCCCCTGCAGGTTTCTAGTCCAAGCTGAGATAACAGCAACACCAAATCCCAAGCTAGATCAGCTCACTCAAGACCTTGCACATTCAAATTTTTAGTATCTCCAGGTCTGTGGGCTACAGCCTGTCTGGTCATCTGCTTGAGTGCTGCATCATTCTCAGGGGAAGAATTTTTAACTTCAACCAAAATTTCAGACTGTTTGAAACAAAGCACTGTCCATGGAGATAACTGGGAACCAATTCACTCACTTTCTTCCCTTTTTTTTCCCTTTTTTCTGACTAAAAAAGTAAAAAAGTAAAAAGTATGTTACATGTTCTGCTCTTGCTTTATTAGTTTTAATTCCTCCTTTTTCAGTGCCATTCATTAACACAGTGTCACTCTGGTTTGCAAACACTACTCAGAAGTACTTTATAGCTGCATTTCAAATCTGTTTGTCAAAATCTTTTGTAATATCAGTGTATTTTGTAAATCTTTCAAGGCTGTTCTTTGTTTCTTTACACCTGAAACAAACTGATGCTAGAGAGGTCTATTTTTAAAATGTCTTCAGAAAGACATTCAGACCTTGCATAATTACTAAAACTCAAGTGCAAAGCTGTGGAGGTAGGCTGGTGAGATTAGACTGTCTAGACAACATCTTCCCTTATGTCTAGATCAAATAACATTGCTGTGAAGTTGAAAACTAAAGGTTTGTGAATACTGTACTGAATTTTTCCTCCCCAAAACACATTTGTAAACATAGAATAAGGAAAAGTACTGTTAAATTAAAAAAAAAAAAAAAGAAAAAATGTCTTTTAAAATTTTTGCTTCTGCTCATAAAACTGTCATTACCACCCCTCCTAGCCCTCCATGTAAGGGCATGCACGTCTCAAGAGTAAACTTGTATTGTGGTTGAGAAACCAAACATCCTTCAAAGACTGCAAGTAGTTTGCCATGCTAGCAAACCACATTTTACAATATCAGACTTCAAACTAAGTGCCACCAACCCCTACAGGTTGTTATGAGAGACAAGGAGTTCACACATCGAAACATGCTGAGCACGTAGATTTTGTTTTATAGAGGTTGGATTGAAGCAAATCAATCAGGCTGGAATCTGAGTGGCAAGAGCAACAGTAAAAGGATGCTCAAAGAAAGCATGCAGAGATCTCCATGTGAAAGCTCAGATTGAATTGGGTTCTCTAGTTTTGAGGAGGAAAGACACCTGAGAGCTGAGATGTGTGTAGAGGCAGATATAGCTTGAAATTCTTTCACTTTTATAGCACCTTAGATGAAATTACAGGTTGCACACCGAGAAATCAAATTGCATGGTTTTAAGTATATAGACATATTTTAAACCACAGGTTATCAGGACAACTTGATACCACAAGGCACTGAGAAAGGGCATTCGGTTCAATCACCTACATCACTCAAGCAGATTACCTCAGAGTTTGCTCATATACAAAGGGCAGCAGCTACCACAGACAAACATGAGAAGAGGTCTGTCTTCATACTCCCTTCTTTTTCTTTCTTGGTGTACCCCCTCACATCTGTACTTCCCACCTTGACCACTTGTCCCCCACTTATTCCTTATCTTGGGATCCACCCCGAGACCGCCACCAACTTTTCTCATTTGTCTCACCCTAGGTCAAGGATGTCCTCTCATCTACCTATCACCAAGTGCAACAGATCATCTACAGGGTTGACTGTGTCTGGGTGCTGACCTGAGCTGCAGGAGAAACAGGTCCCCACATGTGGAAGGGCCTTCTCATCCCCAGAGGAATGGGTGTCACAATCTGTGAGTCTCCATTTCAATAAACTAGAAGATTTTTTTCAGAAATGGAGGGCATCCACAGCTCTCGTCACAGATTGTAACCATTCTCTATTCCACAATACCTAAGAAAATTCAGACCCTTTAAAATGACAAAAACACTCTCTGTTCAGAAAACACAACCTTTTAGGGACTGGTTCTGCTTTGACTGGGAGCTCTGCCAAGGATTTCAGCTGCAGGAGGAATGAGGCCCTTCATTTTGGTTAGTTAGAGCAAAACACAAACAGCATCACAAATGCCCATCTGGGACATGTGCAGGCAGGGAAGTCTGTTTTCTTACCTACCTCCTCCTCAGAATACAGCGAAAAATTGGGGCTTCCTCTTTCTCGAATTGCATTTCTTGCATTACATTCCTCCCTGTTGCATTACATTTTGAAAGCTCACAGTCTCTAAAACCACTGGTAAAAAAGTTCCCTCCCCTCCCTCCTCATTTTGGACTTGTGAACCAAAGCTGAAGGCTTATGTCAGTCTCCTGCCTGACTGGAAAGAAAAGTGCTAGGAAGAAAAGTCAGACGTTTCTCGGGAAGACCATGCATCCTGCTTTCTCTAGAGAAAAGCACCAAGGAAACTACTCTAGCAATATCACTGTCTGAGCTGACTGTGCAGGTGACTTAGCACTTCTGAAACTGGAAATGGATTTCCAAAACACCTACTACAGAGAGAAAGGGTGAGGGGGGGAAAACAGAAAACCCAAACCAACCTATTTGGCAAGCACATTGCAGAAACTGCTGTGGTACATGCTGCGGTCCCAGAGCCAGTGGGCTGTGCTTACCTCATTTGTTTCACGTAGGTGAACCTAGCCAGGATGTTTTCTTTAGTCGTGGGCAGTGTGACAAGAATGGGACATCCAAATAAGGTCACTCAGGATGTGTTTAACAACACCGGGTAAAGTCTGCGGCAAAGGCTCATGCACACACATACACACAGAGCATCCACTGTACATACCGTAGACCTAGTGCGTCATTATTCCTAGAATAACTTCTGGAGAGGCACTCCACCCTTGTACTTCCAACGCTGAAGATGTGATTGTCCCAGAGCCAGCTATTACAGTGATTTTAAGGAAGGGAAGGCAGAGGGATGGGCCCCTGATTTCTCAGACCCCTTTGAAGGGATGTAATGCAAAGAAAATTGTTGAAAGCAGAGGTAGTTCAAATCTGTCAACCCAAACTCCCTTGTGATTTCTGTAACGGCAAAGAACAAGAAGCTTCCTGAGACCACGCCAGATAGCCAGATAGCACAGAGTTCTGCAAAAGGACAAGCACACACCTGTTTAAATAAAAGTCAATATGCTTTATTAAGCAACAGCTCTACAGGTGTTCCTACGTGATGAAAGGTAGCCCAGTACTGCAAGGGAACATGCATTTTGACTTGTAGGAAAATCCTGGAAGGCAATTGCAACCAAACCCTGTATCAAGCAGGAAATTCCTTTCTTTAACCTCTAAATTACTTATGGTGCAAAAAGCACTTTCAAGGGGTCTGCAAAAGGTAACTGAGAGCAAGTAACTTGCAATAACTTAAATTGGTTGTAAAAAGGCTTCCTTTTCCATTTTAAGTCCTCTGCAATTGACTGAAGTGACGAGTAGTAAAAGAAAGGAGTTACTCTGCTAGCAGAGGAGCAAAGGATGACATGCAGCTGCTGAGATTTGGGTTTTACAGATTTGAAATGGCAAGTTTTGATCAAAAAATTACTTAGGGCTGAAACACAAAGCACTCAAAACAGGGAAAACTCAGATCTCAGGCTACTCCCATGGCCCTAACTCAGTTCCTTCTTTGTACCTTTTTGGGTACAATTTGCAGTTACAAAACTTTCCACTGAACCTTTGCTTCATTTAGCAAAAAAGTTGCTTTGTTCATTTACAGATATTCAGTGTTTTGCGTCCCGTTTGCTGTGTGTCTGGCACACGACGTGCCAGCGAGGCACAGACATCATGAATGAGGCACCTGGCCTGGTTGAGCACTCATCACTGGCTTAACCAGACCTGTGCTGCCTCTTGAGCAGGGAGACATCAGAAGGCTGGGATGAAGGCATGGCAGAACCACAGAATCTAATCAGAGAATCACAGAATGTCAGGAATTCGAAGGGACCTCGAAAGATCATCTAGTCCAACCCCACTGCCAGAGCAGGATCACCTAGAGTAGGTTACACAGGAAAGTGTCCAGGTGGGTTTTGAATGACTCCAGAGAAGGAGACTCCACAACCTCCCTGGGCAGCCTGTGCCAGTGCTCTGTCACCCTCACAGTGAAAACGTTTTTTCTAATGTTTTTGTGGAACCTCCTATGTTCCAGCTTGTAGCCAGCTTGTTGCCTCTGGTCCTCCTGACACTCACCCTTTACATATTTATAAACATTAATGAGGTCACCCCTCAGGCCGGGGGGAAATGAAACCTGCTAAGCGAGAGACCATTAATGATTTTCTCAAATGAATTTCATTCTGCAAGCTGAAGCCCGTCTTGCCCATCTTTTCCTTTTAAAATTGCTCTGAAGTGAGAATTTCCTCACTCTACCTCAGTTGTTTCTGATATCCATCATGGATGGTGGTACTTTTGGGCTGTCTCCCAGTTGCCTTCTCAGGACACTTCTAAGGAAAGCCCAACACCACTGTGGTGCCTGACACGGGCTGTGCAGCATCCCTGCAATGGCAATGCGGCCATCCTGACCGTGTTCAGTCCTGAAGCAAGTCAGACCTGCCCTTTCCCACCAGCATGTCTCAGGCTCCACATGTGCTCTCACTCCTATTCTCACAGCGACCACTTTCCCTCCCACCTGTTTAAAGGTCTAGGCTCCTCATTAGAAGGACTAACCTATTTTCATGTTTGAACAAAACTTAGCACTACGTGAATTATCCATTTAAATGAAGGTAGCAGCTAAGAGGAACAGCAGTTCTGAGTTTGCTGAAACAGTTTTGGCGTTCGAATTCAGTTCCATTTTTTTTCATTTCTTCTAAAACAAGCAAAATCTGTATGACTCTGCAGGTAATTCTTTACTGAGAACTGAGAAAAGCTGTCTCAGTTCATCAAACATGTCAGAACTGTATAGAGGTCTAAAAGAACAATATCAACATAGATGGTAAAAGTTGCAGAAATATTGTCATTATTAATGCAACAGCATAACAGGACGTGAGAAGAAAGGTTGTCATCACTTCTGTCAACCAACAGACACAAATGAAGAAAGACACAAGCTTTCATACATCTGGTTACTTCAGCAGCAGCTGAATGGGTAGGAGGACATAAGTGGCATACAGACAGCAGGAAAAAATGGACCAGCCTGAAATAAAAATGAAATGGACTGTTAAAAAAGCACACATGCAGTGGGCATTTATAGGTTTAAAGCAACAACAACAACAACAAAAAGTCTATGAAAAGGCAAAATTTGCTTTATCATCCTCACAAGCAGAGACTTAAATTCACTTTAACCAGGTAGTTTAAGCAGAACTCGGCAACTTTGCTGACGTTGTGCGAAACTTTTGAAAATGCCAAACAGTTTAAATATGTGAAAGTAGTTTTTGCATCTTTGACACACACAAAAAAAAGAGAAACAGCTGCTCACAACTGGCATGTGCTAAAATGGGGGTTGAATAAATTTCTCAAACATCTGAGCACGGTTTCTCTGCAGCTAAGACACGAGTGAGATCAAATCAGTGCACAATGGCAAGCACAGAAATATTTCCTGATGAATATGAAATAGCAAACGAGAAAAATTGTATTCATAAAAGAATCACAAAAAATTCCAAGATGACAGAGTATCCTGTAAGTTCCTCTTGCAGAAACTTTTGCAAATGCTTCTGCAGTTATCCACATTTCCATGGTTGTCTAATGAAAAGGACCAAAAGAAAAACAAAGCAAACAAACAACAGAAATGCCTGTTTTAATACCAGAGTGAAAAACATTGGTGGATAATTTCAATAGTAAATAGTTACATCACTTTTAGAAAAAAGGAAAAAATAAGACTCCTTTCCTTCCAAGCTGTCTTTGAAATTAAAGCATTTCAGATGATATAAGCAGTAAAACCTCTGTAGCCTGCATTGCATCTCAGTGAAGACAGCTTTGTCCGTCTACTCAGTTTAAGATATGACCCTTATACACTTTGGCTAAAAACTGCTGTCATTTACACAGGTGTATATACACTGACGCAAGTCTCTAAATTTACACAGGTGTGACAGACGAGTTTGGCAGAGTTTTGTTAATTTTAAACAATAAAAAAATCAGATCAACTTTTGCAGTTGGTTACAGTTGCATCAATCCATAATATGTTTGGTGCTGATGGCACTGATCCACAGCTTGTTAATAAAACTAAGAATTTTGCATAGTGTGTCCAGCTAAGACTGTAACTGAACCTAAGACTGCTACAATTAAAATCCTCAGGCTTCTTAAAAAAAAAATATTGTTTGGTACTCTTTTCAGTTTTGTATTGATTTTTGAAAGAAACCTTAACACAGTCTAATTTTATAACCTGCTATTCCTATCATCATCTTTTTCACCTGTACACAGTGTCACATTAGTACAGCCTTTTTGTACAATAAATGGAACCCTATTTTTTAAATCAGAAAATTTGTTTGTAAAGACAGAACATTGTCAGGACAACTAAAAGCAGGTATTGTGACTTGGAACATTTTTTGACATTGCTGTTTGTTTATTACTTTTCAGCCTGGTCATGTCCCTTTGTAGCTCTTTCAAGCTTGCTTTCTGTACCTGATGTAATAAAAATATGGTAATACGAGGGATTTCAGGTCTGATTCAGATCGTAGATCTACTGTCCATGCCAACTCGTTTGACTGTAAAAGACTGCTGGCCAGATGTGCAATGCGGGAGGAAACATGCGGGTTTTAAGTGTTTTACAGGTAATTTTCAGTTGTTTGGACAACTTAAAATTATTCAGGTAACTCAAAATGAAACAAGAGAAATAAAAGGGAAAGCCTCTTTGAAGTAGATTGTGCTTATATCAAGTTTCCTTTCCTTAAACGGAGTGACACAAATATCCCTGCTAAACTTATTTTGTGATAGAGGGGGAATAAGGCTCGGGACAACCTAATATCAGCCTTTGAAACATTTTTGAGAAAAGTCTTCACTGTGTTTCATGTTTCCACTAAATCTGAATGTAGTTTGGAAACAGAGAGGAAAGGTGAAAATCTGAATAAACATATCTGAAAAAAAAAAAAAAAAAAAAGAGATAATCCAGGTCTGAAGGGTCATTCTCTTCAGTAAAAGTCAAGTGCAGTGGATTGCTCTTCCTGGATCTAACAGCAGGGGCGTGGGAAGTTTTCAGATGTCATAGGGTTGTAGATAACATTTGAACATATGATTAGCTTTCGTGAGCTGTCTTTAGAAACCTTACATTTTTTCCCTCCCGCACCTTAGCCAGAGATCCTTCCCTTGAGGTTTTGGGACACTTAAAATGTTGCTTTGCCAAAAATCAAGGATGTGGAGAAGTTTTTCCTGTGTGATGTCACTTTGCTGCCCTTTATAAACCTCTGAAGAGAAGAAGGGAACCTAGCTGAGGGTTCACACTCCAGACACGGGAGGCCAAGGGCAAGCAGAGAAGTGCAGAGCTGTATCAAGCTGCAGATATCAACCCACATCTGGGAAGGGTGAATCATGCTGCAGAGTAGCCCCTGCAGCTGCCTGGGGTTCACACTGCTGGTACTCTGTATCCTGAAGGCTGCCCTCGCCTTCCCCAATTCGTCTCCGCTGCTGAATCCCAGCTGGGGGAATGGAGATCACCTGATGCACCTCTACACAGATGCAGAGAGGAACAGCTTCCATCTCCAAATCAATGCTGATGGCTACGTCGATGGTGTTCCTCACCAAACCATATACAGTAAGTAGCTTGTTGTGGACCCTCAGCCTTTGTGGGAGTATGAGAAGGGAAAACAAGACTTTTGCTTTCTTGCTACCTATAGAAAATCCCTTCCTCTCTTTAGGCAGGCAATAAGAGTATAGCTGTGACATGGAAAATATACGTAATTATATTCTCTCTTTTCTTTAACAAATAAACAAAATTGCTCCAGAGAAATCTAATGGATGGGGAATTTCATTCCTCGCCTAAGAGGTAAAGTCCTATCGTTCCCGTAATATTCTGCAAGTAAATACTATGTGAATTTTCCTTCAAGATTTTACGCACGATTCTTGTGGAAGTTCCTCCTAGAGGTTGATGATAACAGCCACCAAGCAGCTATTTCCCATTGCAGTGACAATATTACCAAAAGAACTGCACTGAGAAAACTCACCACAGTGAGCATAGCATCCGTAAAATAGCATCTGTAAAATCTTTATTTTGGAGTAGAGAGTTGATAATGACTGAAACTAACTCTAATGTGCAGACATGGGTATGGAAAGGCCATTTAAAAAGGGGTAAACCACAAATGGCTAGACTGTCATGCAAGAAGTGCTAAGCCCTTGGGCTTCATGAGAAGTAATTATTCCCTACTGCAACTAAAAGATTCTCATAATGTCGCGTCATAATTAATTTTCATGGAAAACTAAGGTATTCTTGCTTTGATGAATACGTGACGCAAACACTACAATTAGTAGAAAACTTGGATTTTTTTAAGGTTCTTTCACAGTATTTCAAAAGTATTTCTCTTTTAGCAGCACTAAAATTAGAAGCAGCTAGGTGTCATAAAGTCATGTTTATAATTATCATTGCATAACATCTTCTTCATACACTCAATTAAAAATTGTATTTATAACGATGCTCTTACATAAGTATGTAAGGAGCAAAGGATGTTTTAAATGGTTATAATTTAGCCAAGGAGAAAAAAAGGATCAAGTTTGCTATTTTGTTTTATTTTTTAGGAATTACTACTTACAGGAACGCTTGCACTGTCTCGTTGTTATTCTGCTTCCATATTTAAAGATTTTATAAAACTCATTTGAAGTATGTTGGTAAAGAACTAGTGTGATGCTTTAGAGAGCAACAAACAGCAAAGTAATAATGTTTTTTTCACATATCTGCCATGAAGCAAATACATCAGTATTTGGAATGATGGAGCAGGAAGTGTGGAAATCAAATGATGAAGGGGGTCATGAAAGGGAGGGTGACTGGATCTCTGCAAGGTCACCACGGTACCACTGAGACACCGGGCTGGACACCTACAGCCCTCCCAGGCAGGACCTGAGGGTTAGAACAGGTAGCCAATCCAACGTAAGTCAACCACACACTCACTTGGAGAGGAAAGCAAACCACCTGCTCAGCAGGTCAAGGGAAGATGTTATTCCCATTTTACTCAGCACTGGTGAACTTGCTCTTGGAGCTCTATAAAAAGGCCAGTTTGAGATGGATGTGGAGAAACTGGAGCTGCTCTGGCAGAATGTTTTCAGGACGGTCAGGGGCCTTGAGCATGACATGTAGGGAAAGGCTGAAGGAGCTGGTCTTGCTTAGCACAGCAAAAGGATGGTTAAAGCTAGTCTAACACCACAGGGCGGTCACAAAGATGAGGGAGACACAATTCCCTTGCTAGTGGCCAATGATGGAACTTAAGGCAATGTCCCCAGGCTGTGGTTTGGAACACTAGGCAAAAAGAGTTCTCTCTGGAAGCTAGTGCAGCACTAGAATAGGGCACTCAGAAAAGGTGGTGGCATCCCTATCCTGGAAGCTTTTCAAAACTCAGACAGATATAAACATGGCTAACCTGATCTAGGGTGGACAATAGTCCCAGGTAACGTGAGAGGTTGGTTCAGACCCCAGAGGACACTTCCAGCCAGAGCATCTGTGGATCTGTAAGGCATTGGGACCGTGTTGAACTGAGTCATGGATTTGACAACTTCGTTTTTCTAAACAGGTGCCCTAATGATCAAGTCTGAGGGTGCTGGCTCAGTAATAATCAGGGGTGTGAAGAGTGGACGTTACCTATGTATGGACCCAAAAGGAAATGTTTTTGGTTCGGTAAGTGACCTTTACTAAGACTCAAGACTGAAAGGCAGGTGCAGCCTGCCAGAGTGATGTCTAGAACAAATCTGTACAGCTGCAGTAGGAGGATACAGATTTAAGCAAGCTGAGGACCTGCCATTTAGGTTAAACTTTCCTCTCCTCTTTTGTTGCATTGATCTGTAGAGCTGACAAAAATCCTCTGAGTTCCTGCTTGGGTAAAGGAAGGTGGAGTGAGATTCAGTGATGGAACAATCTGAATTCCTGCTGTAGCATAGACCCATGAGTTGGGAGTAGCTCAAACGATACAGCCCTCTGAAGAAAAAAAAACCACCACAATGTAATCATTATAATACCTTTGCTGAAAACTTGGGCATGCAGATCTACACTTGACTAAGCCTGAATTGTCTGAGTTACAGAGCTGGCAGTTCAGGATCTAGAGAACAAGTCTTGTGGTCTTGTAAGGAGCAGCTGAGGCAACTGGAGTTGTTTGGCCTGGAGAAAAGGAGGCTGAAGGGAGACCTTATCGCTCTCTACAACTATCTGAAAAACTCATAGAATCATAGAATATTCGGGGTTGGAAGTGACCTCGAAAGATCATCTAGTCCAACCCCCCTGCCAGAGCGGGATCCCCTAGGGCAGGTCACACAGGAATGCATCCAGGTGGGTTTTGAAAGTGTCCAGAGAAGGAGACTCCACAACCTCTAAGAAGGTTGTAGCAAGGTGGATACCATAGAATCATAGAATGGCCTAGGCTGGAAGGTACCTTAGAGATCATTTAATCCAACCTCCCTGTCTAGGTCAGGCAACACCTCTTAACTAGGTCAGGCAACACATCGGGACCCAACGGAGATCGAGCCGGTGACCTTGGTGTTATCAGCACCACGTTCTAACCGAGTGATGTCAGTCTCTTATCCCAGGTAACAAGTGATAGGACATGAGGAAGTGGCCTCAAGTTGCAGCAGGGGAGGTTTAAATTGGGCATTAGGAAAAATTTCTTCACCCAAAAGGCTTATCAAGCACTTGGAACAAGCTGTCCAGGGAAGTGGTGGAGACATCATCCCTGGAGATATTTAAAAAACCTGTGGATGTGGTGCTCAGGGACATGGTTTAGTGGTGGAACTGGCATTGCTAGGTTAATGATTGGACTCAATGATCTCAAAGGTTTTTTCCAACCTAAATGATTCTATGATTCCACGGTCAGAAAAACATGCTGCAAGATTTCACTCCTCATTCCATCTTTAGTCAACACTTGTCCTTCACCAAATCCCTCTGCTCACAGGTGCCATATTTTTTTTCCCTAAGCATTACTTCAGTCAAGAGGACTGCGTGTTCAATCACAGGACACTGGAAAATGGATATGATGTGTACCAGTCTCCCAAACACAACTTCCTAGTTAGCTTAGGCAGAGTTAAACAAGCTTTCTTCCCTGGCATGAACCCACCACCATACTCCCAGTTTTTGTCCAGGAGAAATGAAATCCCTTTGTTTCGATTCAACACACCAGAGCCCCACAGAAATACTAGAAGTGCAGATATTGATCCAATGGATCCTCACCAGATCCTGGTCCCGCAGAGGAAGATCTCCGCCTTCGGATCTCAGTTACATCAGCAAGCAGACTTTTCCCACTTGCCCAGAGAACCCATGAGAATCAACCAGAACGATGTGGTCAACCCAGATGACCCACATGCTATGATGGATGCCAGGAGGTATGCAAGTCCTCGCTTTTACATTACAAGATAACTGTGGGCCCACCACTTGCAAACTGAAGACATGGGTGAGTATAACAGACAAAAGGAACTGCCTAGCATGCTCAGTCTGAATGTCAAAACAGCTATTTAGAAACATGGAAGACATTGGGAAAAAATCGTTAATTTCAAATTTTGTACTTAGAGGTAACAGTTTACCAAAAAAAAACCCCAAGTTGGACATTTTCCAATTGGGGCTTTGCTGTACTGAAAACAGAGAAACTTTTTTTGGAAAGATTAATACAAACCAAATATTTTAGGGTCTGAATCACTTTAAGTATGCATTGGTGATAAAAAGAAATCACTTGGATGAAACGAGAAACTGATGTTGCATGACTGATGTAAGTGGGAAGGGACCTGGAGCATCCAAGATTCCAACAGAGACACAACTTATGGTGTGTTATTATATACTATATTATTATATTATTTTATACATAATAATATATATTATATATATGTTATAATATATGTTATTATCTATATTATATTATTACGTATTATATTGTTTCTAGCTGTTAAGTTGGAGCTTCAGTCTCTTCATGCTCAAACAAATCAAAATGTGACCATTCTGCTGTTACCAGAGCAGTATACATGGAAGACTGGAGTAACTGATGGGACACCAAGACAGGATCAAATGGTCTTGTGTAGAAAGAGTAATTTCTGACACTTATCGAACCCAAGCTGAGGTTTGGGATAAAAAGATGAGTGTCTTACTGTCTTTCAAGTGCTTCTCTATCACACTTCTGTATTTGTTAAACTTCAGCATCACAATATGGAAATCAAAGGTAGAGACATTCATTAGTTTTGCACATTTCCAACTCTAAGAGAAGTATCAGGATTACTAATAATCAGTAGTGCTTTAAACAGGATGGCTTTTTTTTTTGCACACTGCTGAACTGTACGGGGGAAAAAGTGCAAAAAAAAGTACGTTATAGGCATCAAATATTAATAGCTCATGGACACTCATCTAATGAGTTGAGATTTGGTTTGTATTTAGAGAAGGAGAATCTAAGTTTAGCATCCACGTTTCTATTCAGTTCTGATGAGGTCACAGACATAAGAGTGAAATTAATATCAATCAGGAGATCTCTAATGTTGACAAAATCTTTTCCCTAGATTGGTAGATGTTATGGTTAAGTCTACTTATCAGAGTCTAACTTCTATGTATACATCTGAAGTTTACCAATCTTTAGTTAATATGTGATATCTGCAGAGCACAGCTTTTTATTGTAATTTAAGTGTCAAATTTTTAGCTGGTAGAAGTCAGTATAACTTGATTGGTTTTAATGAGCTATATTTACTTGCACAAGGACTCTGAAAATTTTGTACACAGTTATTTTTCTCCCTTTTTTCATTTTGTTTTGATCTTCCTGTGATCTTTAACTCGTGTGGTTTTGAAAAAGTTGTTCTTGATGTATTCTGCAGAAATCAATTGCAAGGTACCAATGAGCTGCACAAAAATCCAGTGTGGTAGATATCTGAGAAGAGTTTTTTATTTTGGGGAGTGCGAGCATTTTTTGCATGTCAAGATGCAGATTCTTCTGGTTTGTTTATTAGTATTTCTAACAGCCTGACAACAATCTGAAAATAGTACGTTTGTCCCAAGTGTGCTCGTAGCAATAATCCAAAAGACATCAGGCTAGATTCTGGTTCTGTTCTTTTCTCTCTCTCATGTAATAATTCACTGAAGCCCCTGGAGTTACAACAATGTCACAAAATCAAAATAAGCTCCTGTGTTTCTTGCTTTCATTGAAATTATTTTTGATTTACCACACTGTCTCTCCTGCTGACAGCATTTTTTTCCCCTATACATGCGTATATACACAATATCTCCTTATCTACAACACCCATATTGCTACAATAGAAAGGTCCTGGGGCCTGATCCTGCTGTTAAAATAGTTTTCCTGTGCAGAGTGATTCCTAAGTAATGTAAATTCTTAGCATCGACAGAGAAGCCAAATGGTTAGGATTATAGCTAGAGTTCTGTTCCACATTTTGCTGTTTTCCATCCTCTAAACTTTTCATATTTTTTTATTAGATTCACAAGGAAAGCAGTGATTCTAATGGATTTAAGAGAACTGTAGAATAGGCAGACAGTTGTGTATTTTATTTTTCAAAATACAGAATTAATTTTACCTTGATTCTATGCAGTGAAGAGGCGTGATCTTACTTATATGTGCAAGTTAAATAATCTTACTTAATTCCTATACTATTCTTCCTGGCTTTTGCTCCTTGAGAATGACGGACAGAAATTACACAAGCAAAGTTTTCATCCTGCATAAATTGTTTTAAACTCCACAGGGTACTGTAGGAGTACAAGTCAATGGACCTATGACAATTTGAATTGTGAAAATTCCATATCAGTCCATACCGAACCTGGATGGAAAATGTTGGCAGGGTTAATTCTCTATACAATCTCTACATTCACACATTAAAATAAAATCAAAAAGGTTGCTCACACCATTGGTAGCCAACGGATTTAGTCCCTAAGAGAAGAATAAATGGAAGTGGATTTTGCATAAAAAAACCCATATTTATAACTATTTAAAAAGGGTATAGAAATGTCAAAATAATTATTCAATGGAGATGCTGGCAATCACCGGCTAGAAAGAAAGCATTACATATTTTTAATGAAATATTTATTTATTTATTTGAGTGGGTCTTAAGTCCCACAGAATATTTATAAATATTTATAACAATGTATAATAGAGAATGTCTACTTTTAGAAAAAATGTCAATAAACTTTTCTTTCTATCTAAATGGTGGATAATGCATCATCTCTTCAAGCTCCCCATTCCAGAAGGACCTTAGTAAACAAATGCTGCTGGCTGTGCCTGCAAATTTTTGTGTCCAGGTTTCTCGTGCGATTCTCAGACTCGTAGGTCACACCTTCCTGAGTGTTCCTACAACACAACCAGCAAAGATGTGTGAAAGGTGCCCATGGGAACTAGCACATTACTCCGCTGCTGTCCCAGCCCTTGTTTCGGCAGCGCCTGGGGCGTTCTTCTAGTGCCGGCGAGGCGGCCTCTTCTTGGCCGGAGAAGAGGCCTCGGATCTGCCGGCCCTCCTCTTCGGGGGTCGCCGTGGCCCCCCAGGGGCACGTGCCCTGCCCTGGCTGGAAGTAGATGGAAGAGCCGCGGCCGCCTCGGGCTCCTCCTGGGGCTCTTCTGGCTCCCCAAGGGTAGGAATGGGGGCAGAGGGAGGGCTGGTGGGACGCCCCCGAAGGGCAGCTGCTGAGGAGCTGGGCAGCTCTTCCCCACTGGACCCTTCAGGGCTGCCGGAGGGGGCCGGTCCAGGTGTGGGAGAGCGTCCTCGGGAGGCGGCAGGGCCGGGGACAGCCATGGGGCCGCTCTGCGGCCTCCTGGCAGCATGGCCGTCCTCCAGGCCCAGCAGACGGCGGGCCTCCCCGCTGCACCGTTCCTCGGCGACCTGGATCATCCCACGCACAATGGCCGCTGAGTGGTTTGCGAGGGTGAGCCCCAGCGGCTGGACCAGTAGGTCTTCGTCCAGGCCATAGACCACCAGGAGGGCGTGGACTAGACTCTCCACCATCGCTGCCCATGCTCTCTGGCCCTCAAAGAGGCGTTCCACCTCCTGACGCACCCAGGTCAGGATGGGCTGGAGGAGAGCTGGGTGCTCCCAGAAAAGGGATGCCCAGGTGCTGGGCGGGAGGCCGCGCAGAGGAGGCTCGGGCACCATCCCCGCAGGCTGCGGCTGTGCCTCCGCAGGGCTGTGGGCAGCTGGAGCTCCTGCCTGGTGGCTGATGACGGGAGGTGTCGCTGGTGGTGTCCCGACACGCTCCTCAAGGTCATCATCTGCAGCAGGTGGTGTCAGGACCCGCTCCTCAAAATCATCATCTGCCTGCACCGAGTGCACGATGGACGTGATGCTCCTCCTGCAGAGGGGGCACTCGCGCTTGCTCTCCACCCACCGCCAGATGCAGGGGTAGCAGAAGCGGTGGAGGCATGGCAGCACATAGCTGGCCTCCTCCCAGCTGTCCAGGCAGATGGGACAGCGGTCACCCAGCTCGCTGGCCATGCTCTCCGCTCTCCATGGGGGGCTGGGGGGAGCTGGGGGTGTTGAGCCGCTCCCTCTCACCAGCGCTGCCGCAGCAGCCGGTGTCGCGCTACAAAACAAAGAGAGGCCCCGGTCACTGGCTGGCGCGGGCAGGGCTGGAAGAAATGCCCAGGTCCCTCAAGAGGGTCTCCCTCCCTGCTCCCCAGGGTGAGGCTTCCCCTCCCAGCTCACCTCGGCTCCTGCGAGCGTGTGTGCTGCGTGCCCCGGCTGCCTGAACCTGGCAGGGCCGGGGAAAATCCTCTGGCGGCTCTGGCGTCGGGAAAAGAGAGCTGCAAGGTGCAACTCCCCAGTCCGTCCGTCCACCAGCACCAAGGCCTCGCTCAGCACTCCAGCCTCGCGTCCTGCTCAGCTGAAGTCCGGGCACGAACCAGCCGGCTGGCACTCGGCGCCCCGGCAGAAGCGGCGAGGACCGCCGCCTCACAATCCGGTGCTCGGTGACCTCACGGCCCGTCCCTTGGAAACCACAGAACCCATCGCTCAGGGGCGTCACTGGGGGCCAGCCTCCACCATGGCGCTCGCCCCAGCGCTGGCCTCTGGGCTTACCGCAGCACCACTGCCCGCTTCGTCCCTGCACCTCTTGTCTCGTGCTCGGCATCGGCGTTACACAGCCCTCACCGAGGCCTTGGTCCAATCTTCCCAGGGCCCCATCAGGGCGCTCCGCCTGGGGCACACGGCTCCAGGCACGTAAGGCAAGAGGACTCACCAGATACAGATGTATCACAGAGCCTGTTCCCTTTGAGAAAAAGGCCAATAAACCTTTCCTACTCTGCAAATGGTGGAGAGTGCATCATCTCTTCAAGCTCCCCATTCCAGAAGGGCTTTGGCAAACCAATGGTGCTGGCTGTGTCCGCCAATTTTTGTGTCCCAGTGTCCCATGTGATTTTCAGCCTCGTAGGTTGCAGCTTCCTGGGCGTTTCCTGCTCCACAACCATGACACTTGTGTGAAAGATGCTGAGAAAAACCAAGTCTTGGTCTGTCCAGACCGACCACGAAGGGATTGTCACCTTTCCCGGGAAACTTCTTCTGCAAGCCAAAAGCAATGGAAAATCACTGGTCCAACAGCCCAGCGCTGCTCGGAAATATTTGTGATCCCGGCTCCAAGATCTTAGGGTAAAGGATACTCGGTAAATCAGCGTTACCGCTCACTTCTCGCTGCTCATACAAAACATTCTAACTCCATTCCCAAGGCTGTGCTGAGGCTCTGTTTTGCATCGGACAGGTCACAGATAGAACGAATTGCAGATACCGCCCTCACAGTTCTTTCCCACCATCGTCCCCAGGCCCAGCAAGACCCAGAAGGGAGCTGCAAACTGGCAAGCGCCCGTGGCTCCGACAGGTCGTCTCCTCACACGGGTTTCCCTCGCCGCAGACACTCTGGGAGAAGCGTCTCGGTCAGGAGCATCATTGGCCTCCTTCGAGAGCCCCAGGACTGAAGTTCTCTGGGGCTCCTCTCCCGCAAGGGAGGAGCAGGGGCAGCTGTGCCTATGGGCAGGAGACGGTGGGTCAGGTGATCCAGAGTTCTTTCCCATGTGCTCGGTCTATAAGGGCCTCTAAGGAGAGCCCTGGGGCTGTTGGGGCCTGCTGTGCGGGGTGGGTGCCTGTTGGCTCTTTGGCACCTCTCCCTGGGCTGATGCTGTTCCTGCCTCCTGTTTTTACAGTGCAGAAGAACAGTTTGTCAGGCCAGGTTGGAGCAGCACTGCTCCTTTTCTGGGTTTTTTTTGGACTGCCATGGAATCACAGAACGGTAGAGGTTGGAAGGCACCTCAAGACATCATCGAGTTCAGTCCCGCTGCCAGAGCAGGATCACCTAGAGTAGGTGACGCAGGAAAGTGTCTGGGCAGGTTTTGAATGTCTCCAGAGAAGGAGACTCCACAACCTCTCTGGGCATCCTGTTCCAGTGCTCTGTCACCCTCACAGTGAAAAAGCTTTTCCTTATGTTTACGTGGAACCTCCTATGCTCCAGTTTGAACCTGTTGCCCCTTCTCCTATCATTGGACATCACTGAGAAGAGGCTGGCTCTGTCCTCGTGACACTTGCCCTTAACATATTTATAAACGTTCCTGAGGTCACCCGTCAGGCTCCGCTTCTCCAAGCTAAAGAGATGCAGCTCCCTCAGCCTTTCCTCATAAAGGAGATGTTCCACTCCCTTCATCATCTTTGTGGCTCTGTGCTGGACTCATTCAAGCAGTTCCCTGTCCTTCTTGAACTGAGGGGCCCAGAACTGGACACAGTTTTCCAGATTTGGCCTCACCAAGTCAGAGAGGAGGGAAGAGAACCTCTCTCCACCTGCTAGCCACACCCCTTCTAATACACCCCAGGGTGCCATTGGCCTTCCTGGCCGAAAGGGCACATTCCTGGATCATGGGCATCCTGCTGTCCACCAGGAACCCAAGGTCCCTTTCCCCTCCTCTGCTCTCCAGCAGGTCAGTCCCCAACCTATACTGCTACATGGGATTGTCCTTTCCCAGACGCAGGGCTCTACACTTGCCCACGTGGCTTTTCGTTACATTTCTCCCCGCTCCACTCTCCAGCCGCTTTAGGTCTCACTACATGGCAGCAGAGCCTTCTGGTGTGTCAGCCACTCCTCCCAGTTCGGTGTCACCAGCAAACTTGCTGACACAGCACTCTGTTCCCTCATCCAGGGTGTTGATGACTCTATTGAATAGCACTGGTCCCAGTACCCACCCCTCTCGTGGAGGGACTCCGCTAAATACAGACCTCCAACTAGACTCTGCCCCATTGACCACAGCTCTCCGATCTCTTTCCTTCAGTTAGTTCACCGTCCGCCGCACTACCCGATCAGACCACATTCCCTCAGTTTAGCTGTGAGGATGCTGTGGGAGACAGCATGTCCAGTCTAAAGCTCCCCTGATGCAGCTTTGAACTCTTCTCGGGCATCATCTCTCTGGGCCCCAGGGAGAAGAGCTCGGCACCTCCCTCTCTACTTCCCATCCTCAAGAAGCTGTAGAGAGCAATGAGGTTGCCCCACAGCCTCCTTCTCTTCAAATTAGGCCAACCCAAAGTCCTCAGCCCCTCCTCCTCCCAAAGGACATGTCTCCCAGCCCTTCCACCAGCTTTGTGTCCCTCCTCCTCTGGACGCATTCAAGCACCTTCACACACTTTTTAAGTTGTGGGGCCCAGAACTGCCTGCAGAATGGCACGCAACCCTCTCGTGGCCTTTGTGGCGCTTCTGGGAGCTGCCAGTTTTGTCCAGGGAACCTGAAGCCCTGCAGCTGTGAACTGGAACTCATCATGGTTAGGCTTCGCAAAAAAACATATGGGAAGGGCTCTACCCACGCTTGCTACAAACGCACTGATGACTAAAAGACCGATAGGGGATAGGCAAGTCCGGTTGCAAAAGGCACAGCTGAAAGTCTCCTTAGGCGGTATTGGCGAGGCACGGTTCTTTCTGTGCTGTCTTTTCTCCTTGAGACTAATTCTACATGTGTTCTCAAAGGAGGCAGCAGCATTACGGATGGGGTGTCTCCATGTGTCCCGATTGGAGGCCAGAGTGGACCGCTGATGGTAGTCAATACGGCCAAAACTGAGGGATTGTTTCAGGGAGTCCTTGTATCTCCTCTTTGGGGCTCCTCTGTTGCGGCAGCCGGTGGCGAGTTCACCATAGAGCACAACCTTAGGGAGGCGGTGATCCTCCATCCTGGAGACGCGCCCTGCCCAGCGCAGCTGCGTCCTCAGCAGCATGGCCTCAGTACTGGTGACCCCTGCCTGTTCAGGGACAGTAACATTAGTCACGTAGTCAGTCTAGTGGATGTTTAGGATTGTACGGAGGCAGCGCTGATGGAAGCGTTTGAGGAGTCGCAGGTGGTGGCGGTAGATGACCCATGATTCAGACCCATATAAAACGGTAGACAGTACAATGGCTCTGTAGACACTAACCTTTGTACCTTTCTTCAGGTGTTTATTGCACCAAACTCTTTTAAGGAGTTTTCCAAAAGCTCTGTATGCCTTTGCTAACCTGTTGTCTATCTCTTTGTCAATCTTACCATCCGAGGAAATGATACTTCCTAGATAGTTGAACTGCTGGACTGACTTAAGCTCTGATTTTCCCGTGGTGATGTGGGGATGATGGGAGTCTTCCTGAGGTGCCGGTTGGTAAAGAACTTCTGTCTTCTTCAGGCTGACTTCCAGCCCAAAAAAGCTCAGCAGCCTCTGCAAAACAGGACGTTAAGCGCTGCAGAGCTGCTTCTGTGCGAGCAACGAGGGCGGCATCGTCGGCAAAAAGCAGCTTGTGGACAAGGTGATTTAAGCTCTTAGTGTGGCGAAGAGGGTCCCGTCGGAGAGCCGGTCAAGACAACGACAAATCCCACCGATATGGCTATAAGTAGTTCTCCCTTTATTGCTCCAGACAGCTCAATACATACAGTTAAGCAGCGTCCACGCGCCTGCCTCTAAAACCGAGTTGGTCAGATACAGGTTTACACGCGCCAGTGTTTTATTGGGTAGTGCCCAATGCAGGCGGCTCTTGCCCCGCCTTCTCCCCCCGGGGCCAGCACCTCCAGCCAAGCCTCTCGCAAAGCTCCCACAAAACAGATAAAACCTCCTCCTCCCTGTGTTCCGAGGCAGCTTCAAGGACAGAGCCTTTGTTTAGGCCTAAGCTGGGTTGTCTCCACACCTTTAAAGGGGCACCGCGCCCCTGCTCCACAAGAAATTCCCCTACAGTGTGGGCCTTCAGTCGCCTTAGGTTGAATAGGTTACCGTCGGTAACATCGGTAACAGATGAAGATGCCGTTATCTTCACTGAGGTCTGCCGTGGCCCTTTGGAGTGTCATGCTGAAGAAGATTGTGAACAGAGTTGGTGTGAGAACGCGACCTTGTTTCACACCATTGGTTGTTGGGAAGGGCTCAGAGAGTGCATCGCCATATCTGACTTGGCCGCGCTGCCCCTTGTGTAACTGGATAATCATTTTGAGGAACTTGGGAGGACATCCTAAACGTTCCAAAATCTGCCACAGGCCTTTTCTGCTCACAGTGTCAAAAGCTTTAATGAGGTTAAGGAAAGTTACAGAAAGTCCTTTGTTCTGTTCCCTGCACTGCTCTTGCAGCTGTCTGAGAACAAATACCATGTCTGCGGTACTCCTGTTGGCTCTGAAACCACATTGGCTTTCAGGTAGAAAGCGCTGTGAGGGGAGAGGCCCAGAGAGAGCACAGGTCCAGCCCCAGGAGAGCCCAAGCCGGGCAACGAGGCTCTGCAGGACCAGAGGGAGGAAGAAGCCCCGTGGCGCTCCACTGCGGGCAGGGAGAGGAGCCGCTGGGCACGGCCCCGGCAAAAGGGGGAGGAAGCAGCACGGGTGGGGACAGCAAGACCTCCTGCGCTGTTAGTAACACTGAGACTTTTTCTGCTCTTTTCAGGTCTTTATTTTCTTTCTCTGCCTGCTAAGCAGACTTAGAGGGCCAGGAGCCCTTGGGGGCTGGTGCATTTCTCCGCTGCTGTCCCAGCCCTTGTTTCGGCAGCGCCTGGGGCGTTCTTCTAGTGCCGGCGAGGCGGCCTCTTCTTGGCCGGAGAAGAGGCCTCGGATCTGCCGGCCCTCCTCTTCGGGGGTCGCCGTGGCCCCCCAGGGGCACGTGCCCTGCCCTGGCTGGAAGTAGATGGAAGAGCCGCGGCCGCCTCGGGCTCCTCCTGGGGCTCTTCTGGCTCCCCAAGGGTAGGAATGGGGGCAGAGGGAGGGCTGGCGGGACGCCCCCGAAGGGCAGCTGCTGAGGAGCTGGGCAGCTCTTCCCCACTGGACCCTTCAGGGCTGCCGGAGGGGGCCGGTCCAGGTGTGGGAGAGCGTCCTCGGGAGGCGGCAGGGCCGGGGACAGCCATGGGGCCGCTCTGCGGCCTCCTGGCAGCATGGCCGTCCTCCAGGCCCAGCAGACGGCGGGCCTCCCCGCTGCACCGTTCCTCGGCGACCTGGATCATCCCACGCACAATGGCCGCTGAGTGGTTTGCGAGGGTGAGCCCCAGCGGCTGGACCAGTAGGTCTTCGTCCAGGCCATAGACCACCAGGAGGGCGTGGACTAGACTCTCCACCATCGCTGCCCATGCTCTCTGGCCCTCAAAGAGGCGTTCCACCTCCTGACGCACCCAGGTCAGGATGGGCTGGAGGAGAGCTGGGTGCTCCCAGAAAAGGGATGCCCAGGTGCTGGGCGGGAGGCCGCGCAGAGGAGGCTCGGGCACCATCCCCGCAGGCTGCGGCTGTGCCTCCGCAGGGCTGTGGGCAGCTGGAGCTCCTGCCTGGTGGCTGATGACGGGAGGTGTCGCTGGTGGTGTCCCGACACGCTCCTCAAGGTCATCATCTGCAGCAGGTGGTGTCAGGACCCGCTCCTCAAAATCATCATCTGCCTGCACCGAGTGCACGATGGACGTGATGCTCCTCCTGCAGAGGGGGCACTCGCGCTTGCTCTCCACCCACCGCCAGATGCAGGGGTAGCAGAAGCGGTGGAGGCATGGCAGCACATAGCTGGCCTCCTCCCAGCTGTCCAGGCAGATGGGACAGCGGTCACCCAGCTCGCTGGCCATGCTCTCCGCTCTCCACGGGGGGCTGGGGGGAGCTGGGGGTGTTGAGCCGCTCCCTCTCACCAGCGCTGCCGCAGCAGCCGGTGTCGCGCTACAAAACAAAGAGAGGCCCCGGTCACTGGCTGGCGCGGGCAGGGCTGGAAGAAATGCCCAGGTCCCTCAAGAGGGTCTCCCTCCCTGCTCCCCAGGGTGAGGCTTCCCCTCCCAGCTCACCTCGGCTCCTGCGAGCGTGTGTGCTGCGTGCCCCGGCTGCCTGAACCTGGCAGGGCCGGGGAAAATCCTCTGGCGGCTCTGGCGTCGGGAACAGAGAGCTGCAAGGTGCAACTCCCCAGTCCGTCCGTCCACCAGCACCAAGGCCTCGCTCAGCACTCCAGCCTCGCGTCCTGCTCAGCTGAAGTCCGGGCACGAACCAGCCGCCTGGCACTCGGCGCCCCGGCAGAAGCGGCGAGGACCGCCGCCTCACAATCCGGTGCTCGGTGACCTCACGGCCCGTCCCTTGGAAACCACAGAACCCATCGCTCAGGGGCGTCACCGGGGGCCAGCCTCCACCATGGCGCTCGCCCCAGCGCTGGCCTCTGGGCTTACCGCAGCACCACTGCCCGCTTCGTCCCTGCACCTCTTGTCTCGTGCTCGGCATCGGCGTTACACAGCCCTCACCGAGGCCTTGGTCCAATCTTCCCAGGGCCCCGTCAGGGCGCTCCGCCTGGGGCACACGGCTCCAGGCACGTAAGGCAAGAGGACTCACCAGATACAGATGTATCACAGAGCCTGTTCCCTTTGAGAAAAAGGCCAATAAACCTTTCCTACTCTGCAAATGGTGGAGAGTGCATCATCTCTTCAAGCTCCCCATTCCAGAAGGGCTTTGGCAAACCAATGGTGCTGGCTGTGTCCGCCAATTTTTGTGTCCCAGTGTCCCATGTGATTTTCAGCCTCGTAGGTTGCAGCTTCCTGGGCGTTTCCTGCTCCACAACCATGACACTTGTGTGAAAGATGCTGAGAAAAACCAAGTCTTGGTCTGTCCAGACCGACCACGAAGGGATTGTCACCTTTCCCGGGAAACTTCTTCTGCAAGCCAAAAGCAATGGAAAATCACTGGTCCAACAGCCCAGCGCTGCTCGGAAATATTTGTGATCCCGGCTCCAAGATCTTAGGGTAAAGGATACTCGGTAAATCAGCGTTACCGCTCACTTCTCGCTGCTCATACAAAACATTCTAACTCCATTCCCAAGGCTGTGCTGAGGCTCTGTTTTGCATCGGACACGTCACGGATAGAACGAATTGCAGATACCCCTCACAGTTCTTTCCCACCATCGTCCCCAGGCCCAGCAAGACCCAGAAGGGAGCTGCAAACTGGCAAGCACCCATGGCTCCGACATGGCTCCGACAGGTCGTCTCCTCACACGGGTTTCCCTCACCGCAGACACTCTGGGAGAAGCGTCTCGGTCAGGAGCATCATTGGCCTCCTTCGAGAGCCCCAGGACTGAAGTTCTCTGGGCTTCCTCTCCCGCAAGGGAGGAGCAGGGGCAGCTGTGCCTATGGGCAGGAGACGGTGGGTCAGGTGATGCAGAGTTCCTTCCCATGTGCTCGGTCTATAAGGGCCTCTAAGGAGAGCCCTGGGGCTGTTGGGGCCTGCTGTGCGGGGTGGGTGCCTGTTGCCTCTTTGGCACCTCTCCCTGGGCTGATGCTGTTCCTGCCTCCTGTTTTTACAGTGCAGAAGAACAGTTTGTCAGGCCAGGTTGGAGCAGCACTGCTCCTTTTCTGGGTTTTTTTTGGACTGCCATGGAATCACAGAACGGTAGAGGTTGGAAGGCACCTCAAGACATCATCGAGTTCAGTCCCGCTGCCAGAGCAGGATCACCTAGAGTAGGTGACGCAGGAAAGTGTCTGGGCAGGTTTTGAATGTCTCCAGAGAAGGAGACTCCACAACCTCTCTGGGCATCCTGTTCCAGTGCTCTGTCACCCTCACAGTGAAAAAGCTTTTCCTTATGTTTACGTGGAACCTCCTATGCTCCAGTTTGAACCTGTTGCCCCTTCTCCTATCATTGGACATCACTGAGAAGAGGCTGGCTCTGTCCTCGTGACACTTGCCCTTAACATATTTATAAACGTTCCTGAGGTCACCCGTCAGGCTCCGCTTCTCCAAGCTAAAGAGATGCAGCTCCCTCAGCCTTTCCTCATAAAGGAGATGTTCCACTCCCTTCATCATCTTTGTGGCTCTGTGCTGGACTCATTCAAGCAGTTCCCTGTCCTTCTTGAACTGAGGGGCCCAGAACTGGACACAGTTTTCCAGATTTGGCCTCACCAAGTCAGAGAGGAGGGAAGAGAACCTCTCTCCACCTGCTAGCCACACCCCTTCTAATACACCCCAGGGTGCCATTGCCCTTCCTGGCCGAAAGGGCACATTCCTGGATCATGGGCATCCTGCTGTCCACCAGGAACCCAAGGTCCCTTTCCCCTACTCTGCTCTCCAGCAGGTCAGTCCCCAACCTATACTGCTACATGGGATTGTCCTTTCCCAGACGCAGGGCTCTACACTTGCCCACGTGGCTTTTCGTTACATTTCTCCCCGCTCCACTCTCCAGCCGCTTTAGGTCTCACTACATGGCAGCAGAGCCTTCTGGTGTGTCAGCCACTCCTCCCAGTTCGGTGTCACCAGCAAACTTGCTGACACAGCACTCTGTTCCCTCATCCAGGGTGTTGATGACTCTATTGAATAGCACTGGTCCCAGTACCCACCCCTCTCGTGGAGGGACTCCGCTAAATACAGACCTCCAACTAGACTCTGCCCCATTGACCACAGCTCTCCGATCTCTTTCCTTCAGTTAGTTCACCGTCCGCCGCACTACCCGATCAGACCACATTCCCTCAGTTTAGCTGTGAGGATGCTGTGGGAAACAGCATGTCCAGTCTAAAGCTCCCCTGATGCAGCTTTGAACTCTTCTCGGGCATCATCTCTCTGGGCCCCAGGGAGAAGAGCTCGGCACCTCCCTCTCTACTTCCCATCCTCAAGAAGCTGTAGAGAGCAATGAGGTTGCCCCACAGCCTCCTTCTCTTCAAATTAGGCCAACCCAAAGTCCTCAGCCCCTCCTCCTCCCAAAGGACATGTCTCCCAGCCCTTCCACCAGCTTTGTGTCCCTCCTCCTCTGGACGCATTCAAGCACCTTCACACACTTTTTAAGTTGTGGGGCCCAGAACTGCCTGCAGAATGGCACGCAACCCTCTCGTGGCCTTTGTGGCGCTTCTGGGAGCTGCCAGTTTTGTCCAGGGAACCTGAAGCCCTGCAGCTGTGAACTGGAACTCATCATGGTTAGGCTTCGCAAAA
This sequence comes from Trogon surrucura, assembly GCA_020746105.1. NCBI lineage: Eukaryota > Metazoa > Chordata > Aves > Trogoniformes > Trogonidae > Trogon > Trogon surrucura. The sequence continues at coordinate 145,259,641 of CM036617.1, read as the reverse complement.
AAACATATGGGAAGGGCTCTACCCACGCTTGCTACAAACGCACTGATGACTAAAAAGACCGATAGGGGATAGGCAAGTCCGGTTGCAAAAGGCACAGCTGAAAGTCTCCTTAGGCGGTATTGGCGAGGCACGGTTCTTTCTGTGCTGTCTTTTCTCCTTGAGACTAATTCTACATGTGTTCTCAAAGGAGGCAGCAGCATTACGGATGGGGTGTCTCCATGTGTCCCGATTGGAGGCCAGAGTGGACCGCTGATGGTAGTCAATACGGCCAAAACTGAGGGATTGTTTCAGGGAGTCCTTGTATCTCCTCTTTGGGGCTCCTCTGTTGCGGCAGCCGGTGGCGAGTTCACCATAGAGCACAACCTTAGGGAGGCGGTGATCCTCCATCCTGGAGACGCGCCCTGCCCAGCGCAGCTGCGTCCTCAGCAGCATGGCCTCAATACTGGTGACCCCTGCCTGTTCAGGGACAGTAACATTAGTCACGTAGTCAGTCTAGTGGATGTTTAGGATTGTACGGAGGCAGCGCTGATGGAAGCGTTTGAGGAGTCGCAGGTGGTGGCGGTAGATGACCCATGATTCAGACCCATATAAAACGGTAGACAGTACAATGGCTCTGTAGACACTAACCTTTGTACCTTTCTTCAGGTGTTTATTGCACCAAACTCTTTTAAGGAGTTTTCCAAAAGCTCTGTATGCCTTTGCTAACCTGTTGTCTATCTCTTTGTCAATCTTACCATCCGAGGAAATGATACTTCCTAGATAGTTGAACTGCTGGACTGACTTAAGCTCTGATTTTCCCGTGGTGATGTGGGGATGATGGGAGTCTTCCTGAGGTGCCGGTTGGTAAAGAACTTCTGTCTTCTTCAGGCTGACTTCCAGCCCAAAAAAGCTCAGCAGCCTCTGCAAAACAGGACGTTAAGCGCTGCAGAGCTCCTTCTGTGCGAGCAACGAGGGCGGCATCGTCGGCAAAAAGCAGCTTGTGGACAAGGTGATTTAAGCTCTTAGTGTGGCGAAGAGGGTCCCGTCGGAGAGCCGGTCAAGACAACGACAAATCCCACCGATATGGCTATAAGTAGTTCTCCCTTTATTGCTCCAGACAGCTCAATACATACAGTTAAGCAGCGTCCACGCGCCTGCCTCTAAAACCGAGTTGGTCAGATACAGGTTTACACGCGCCAGTGTTTTATTGGGTAGTGCCCAATGCAGGCGGCTCTTGCCCCGCCTTCTCCCCCCGGGGCCAGCACCTCCAGCCAAGCCTCTCGCAAAGCTCCCACAAAACAGATAAAACCTCCTCCTCCCTGTGTTCCGAGGCAGCTTCAAGGACAGAGCCTTTGTTTAGGCCTAAGCTGGGGTGTCCACACCTTTAAAGGGGCACCGCGCCCCTGCTCCACAAGAAATTCCCCTACAGTGTGGGCCTTCAGTCGCCTTAGGTTGAATAGGTTACCGTCGGTAACATCGGTAACAGATGAAGATGCCGTTATCTTCACTGAGGTCTGCCGTGGCCCTTTGGAGTGTCATGCTGAAGAAGATTGTGAACAGAGTTGGTGTGAGAACGCGACCTTGTTTCACACCATTGGTTGTTGGGAAGGGCTCAGAGAGTGCATCGCCATATCTGACTTGGCCGCGCTGCCCCTTGTGTAACTGGATAATCATTTTGAGGAACTTGGGAGGACATCCTAAACGTTCCAAAATCTGCCACAGGCCTTTTCTGCTCACAGTGTCAAAAGCTTTAATGAGGTTAAGGAAAGTTACAGAAAGTCCTTTGTTCTGTTCCCTGCACTGCTCTTGCAGCTGTCTGAGAACAAATACCATGTCTGCGGTACTCCTGTTGGCTCTGAAACCACATTGGCTTTCAGGTAGAAAGCGCTGTGAGGGGAGAGGCCCAGAGAGAGCACAGGTCCAGCCCCAGGAGAGCCCAAGCCGGGCAACGAGGCTCTGCAAGACCAGAGGGAGGAAGAAGCCCCGTGGCGCTCCACTGCGGGCAGGGAGAGGAGCCGCTGGGCACGGCCCCGGCAAAAGGGGGAGGAAGCAGCACGGGTGGGGACAGCAAGACCTCCTGCGCTGTTAGTAACACTGAGACTTTTTCTGCTCTTTTCAGGTCTTTATTTTCTTTCTCTGCCTGCTAAGCAGACTTAGAGGGCCAGGAGCCCTTGGGGGCTGGTGCATTTCTCCGCTGCTGTCCCAGCCCTTGTTTCGGCAGCGCCTGGGGCGTTCTTCTAGTGCCGGCGAGGCGGCCTCTTCTTGGCCGGAGAAGAGGCCTCGGATCTGCCGGCCCTCCTCTTCGGGGGTCGCCGTGGCCCCCCAGGGGCACGTGCCCTGCCCTGGCTGGAAGTAGATGGAAGAGCCGCGGCCGCCTCGGGCTCCTCCTGGGGCTCTTCTGGCTCCCCAAGGGTAGGAATGGGGGCAGAGGGAGGGCTGGCGGGACGCCCCCGAAGGGCAGCTGCTGAGGAGCTGGGCAGCTCTTCCCCACTGGACCCTTCAGGGCTGCCGGAGGGGGCCGGTCCAGGTGTGGGAGAGCGTCCTCGGGAGGCGGCAGGGCCGGGGACAGCCATGGGGCCGCTCTGCGGCCTCCTGGCAGCATGGCCGTCCTCCAGGCCCAGCAGACGGCGGGCCTCCCCGCTGCACCGTTCCTCGGCGACCTGGATCATCCCACGCACAATGGCCGCTGAGTGGTTTGCGAGGGTGAGCCCCAGCGGCTGGACCAGTAGGTCTTCGTCCAGGCCATAGACCACCAGGAGGGCGTGGACTAGACTCTCCACCATCGCTGCCCATGCTCTCTGGCCCTCAAAGAGGCGTTCCACCTCCTGACGCACCCAGGTCAGGATGGGCTGGAGGAGAGCTGGGTGCTCCCAGAAAAGGGATGCCCAGGTGCTGGGCGGGAGGCCGCGCAGAGGAGGCTCGGGCACCATCCCCGCAGGCTGCGGCTGTGCCTCCGCAGGGCTGTGGGCAGCTGGAGCTCCTGCCTGGTGGCTGATGACGGGAGGTGTCGCTGGTGGTGTCCCGACACGCTCCTCAAGGTCATCATCTGCAGCAGGTGGTGTCAGGACCCGCTCCTCAAAATCATCATCTGCCTGCACCGAGTGCACGATGGACGTGATGCTCCTCCTGCAGAGGGGGCACTCGCGCTTGCTCTCCACCCACCGCCAGATGCAGGGGTAGCAGAAGCGGTGGAGGCATGGCAGCACATAGCTGGCCTCCTCCCAGCTGTCCAGGCAGATGGGACAGCGGTCACCCAGCTCGCTGGCCATGCTCTCCGCTCTCCACGGGGGGCTGGGGGGAGCTGGGGGTGTTGAGCCGCTCCCTCTCACCAGCGCTGCCGCAGCAGCCGGTGTCGCGCTACAAAACAAAGAGAGGCCCCGGTCACTGGCTGGCGCGGGCAGGGCTGGAAGAAATGCCCAGGTCCCTCAAGAGGGTCTCCCTCCCTGCTCCCCAGGGTGAGGCTTCCCCTCCCAGCTCACCTCGGCTCCTGCGAGCGTGTGTGCTGCGTGCCCCGGCTGCCTGAACCTGGCAGGGCCGGGGAAAATCCTCTGGCGGCTCTGGCGTCGGGAACAGAGAGCTGCAAGGTGCAACTCCCCAGTCCGTCCGTCCACCAGCACCAAGGCCTCGCTCAGCACTCCAGCCTCGCGTCCTGCTCAGCTGAAGTCCGGGCACGAACCAGCCGCCTGGCACTCGGCGCCCCGGCAGAAGCGGCGAGGACCGCCGCCTCACAATCCGGTGCTCGGTGACCTCACGGCCCGTCCCTTGGAAACCACAGAACCCATCGCTCAGGGGCGTCACCGGGGGCCAGCCTCCACCATGGCGCTCGCCCCAGCGCTGGCCTCTGGGCTTACCGCAGCACCACTGCCCGCTTCGTCCCTGCACCTCTTGTCTCGTGCTCGGCATCGGCGTTACACAGCCCTCACCGAGGCCTTGGTCCAATCTTCCCAGGGCCCCGTCAGGGCGCTCCGCCTGGGGCACACGTCTCCAGGCACGTAAGGCAAGAGGACTCACCAGATACAGATGTATCACAGAGCCTGTTCCCTTTGAGAAAAAGGCCAATAAACCTTTCCTACTCTGCAAATGGTGGAGAGTGCATCATCTCTTCAAGCTCCCCATTCCAGAAGGGCTTTGGCAAACCAATGGTGCTGGCTGTGTCCACCAATTTTTGTGTCCCAGTGTCCCATGTGATTTTCAGCCTCGTAGGTTGCAGCTTCCTGGGCGTTTCCTGCTCCACAACCATGACACTTGTGTGAAAGATGCTGAGAAAAACCAAGTCTTGCTCTGTCCAGACCGACCATGAAGGGATTGTCACCTTTCCTGGGAAACTTCTTCTGCAAGCCAAAAGCAATGGAAAATCACTGGTCCAACAGCCCAGCGCTGCTCGGAAATATTTGTGATCCCGGCTCCAAGATCTTAGGGTAAAGGATACTCGGTAAATCAGCGTTACCGCTCACTTCTCGCTGCTCATACAAAACATTCTAACTCCATTCCCAAGGCTGTGCTGAGGCTCTGTTTTGCATCGGACAGGTCACAGATAGAACGAATTGCAGATACCGCCCTCACAGTTCTTTCCCACCATCGTCCCCAGGCCCAGCAAGACCCAGAAGGGAGCTGCAAACTGGCAAGCACCCATGGCTCCGACAGGTCGTCTCCTCGCACGGGTTCCCCTCGCCGCAGACACTCTGGGAGAAGCGTCTCGGTCAGGAGCATCATTGGCCTCCTTCGAGAGCCCCAGGACTGAAGTTCTCTGGGGCTCCTCTCCCGCAAGGGAGGAGCAGGGGCAGCTGTGCCTATGGGCAGGAGACGGTGGGTCAGGTGATCCAGAGTTCCTTCCCATGTGCTCGGTCTATAAGGGCCTCTAAGGAGAGCCCTGGGGCTGTTGGGGCCTGCTGTGCGGGGTGGGTGCCTGTTGGCTCTTTGGCACCTCTCCCTGGGCTGCTGCTGTTCCTGCCTCCTGTTTTTACAGTGCAGAAGAACAGTTTGTCAGGCCAGGTTGGAGCAGCACTGCTCCTTTTCTGGGTTTTTTTTTGGACTGCCATGGAGCGCTGTTGACTGGGACAAGTTGTCTTCTCCTGTTCTTCACCCCAGGTAGGAGTGGCACAGCTCCTTTTCCGGGCTTTTTTGGGACTGTAACAGAGTCACAGAATGTTAGAGTTTGGAAGGGACCTCAAAAGATCATCCTGTTGTATGGCCTGTTACAAATGATGTCCTCAAGGGGTCAGTGCTGGGTCTAGCCCTATTCAATATAGTCATCGATGAACTTGAAGAACAGACAGTGTACCCTAAACACAGAATCTAGCAGGAGAAAAACACGACTTATCCTTGGTGCTATCTCAAGCATATCAAGGATAAGAGGGTCATTCGAAACAGTCAACATGGCTTCACCAAGGGGAAGTCGTGCTTGACTAACCTCATAGTCTTTTACGAGGATATAACAAGGTGGGTAGATGATGGCAGAGCGGTGGATGTGGTCTACCTTGACTTCAGTAAAGCATTTGACACAGTCTCCCACAGCATCCTTGCTGCTAAACTGCAGAAGTGTGAGTTGGACAATCGGGTAGTGAGGTGGACTGTGAACTGGCTGAAGGAAAGAAGCCAGAGAGTCGTGGTCAATGGGGCGGAGTCTGGCTGGAGGCCTGTATCCAGTGGAGTCCCTCAAGGGTCGGTACTGGGACCAGTATTATTCAATATATTCATCGATGACTTGGATGAGGGACTAGAGAGTACTATCAGCAAGTTTGCTGATGACACCAAGCTGGGAGGAGTGGCTGACACGCCAGAAGGCTGTGCTGCCATTCAGTGAGACCTGGACAGGCTGGAGAGTTGGGCGGGGAAAAATTTAATGAAATATAACAAGGGTAAGTGTAGAGTCTGGCATCTGGGTAGGAACAACCTCGGTTTCCAGTATAAGTTGGGGAATGACTTATTAGAGAGTAGTGTAGGGGAAAGGGACCTGGGAGTCTTGGTGGACAGCAGGATGACCATGAGCCAGCACTGTGCCCTTGTGGCCAGGAAGGCCAATGGCATCCTGGGGTGTATTAGAAGGGGGTGGTTAGTAGGTCGCGAGAGGTTCTCCTTCCCCTCTACTCTGCCCTGGTGAGACCCCATCTGGAATATGTGTCCAGTTCTGGGCCCCTCTGTTCAAGAAAGACAGGGAATCACAGAATCACAGATCACAGAATGTTAGGGATGGAAGGGACCTCGAAAGATCATCAAGTCCCAATCCCCCTGCCAGAGCAGGAATGCCTAGATTATGCTACACAGGGACGTGTCCAGGCAGGTCTTGAATGTCTCCAGAGAAGGAGACTCCACAACCTCTCTGGGCAGCCTGTTCCAGGGCTCCGTCACCCTCACTGAGAAGAAGTTTCTTCTCTAGTTTAAGCGGAACCTCTTATGTTCCAGTTTCAGCCCATTACCCCTTGTCCTATCATTGGTTGTCACCGAGAACAGCCTGGCTCCATCCTCGTGACACTCACCCTTGATATATTTGTAAACATTAATGCGGTCACCCCTCAGTCTCCTCTTCTCCAAACTAAAGAGCCCCAGCTCCCTCAGTCTTTTCTCATTAAGGGAGATGCTCCACTCCCTTAATCATCCTAGTTGCCCTGTGCTGGACTCTCTCCAGCAGTTCCCTGTCTTTCTTGAACAGAGGGGCCCAGAACTGGACACAGTATTCCAGATGGGGTCTCACCAGGGCAGAGTAGAGGGGAAGGAGAACCTCTCTCGACCTACTAACCACCCCTCTTCTAATACACCCCAGGATGCCATTGGCCTTCCTGGCCACAAGGGCACACTGCTGGCTCATGGTCATCCTGCTGTCCACCAAGACTCCCAGGTCCCTTTCCCCTACACTACTCTCTAATAAGTCATTCCCCAACTTATACTGGAAACCGAGGTTGTTCCTACCCAGATGCAAGACCCTACATTTACCCTTGTTATATTTCATTAAATTTTTCCCCGCCCAACCCTCCAGCCTGTCCAGGTCTCGCTGAATGGCAGCACAGCCTTCTGGCGTGTCAGCCACTCCTCCCAGCTTGGTGTCATCAGCAAACTTGCTGATAGTACTCTCTAGTCCCTCATCCAAGTCATCGATGAATATATTGAATAATACTGGTCCCAGTACCGACCCTTGAGGGACTCCACTGGATACAGGCCTCCAACCAGACTCCGCCCCATTGACCACGACTCTTTGGTTTCTTCCCCTTAGCCAGTTCACAGTCCACCTCACTACCTGAGAGTCTAGACCACACTTCTGCAGTTTAGCAGCAAGGATGCTGTGGGAGACTGTGTCAAATGCTTTACTGAAGTCAAGGTAGACCACATCCACCGCTCTGCCATCATCTATCCACCTTGTTATATCCTCATAAAAGGCTATGAGGTTAGTCAAGCACGACTTCCCTTTGGTGAAGCCATGCTGACTGTCTCTAATGACCCTCTTATCCCTGATATGCCTTGAGATGGCACCAAGGATAAGTCGTTCCATCACTTTCCCAGGGATGGAGGTGAGGCTGACCGGTCTATAGTTTCCCGGGTCCTCCTTCTTGCCCTTTTTGAAGACTGGAGTGACATTTGCTTCCCTCCAATCCTCAGGCACCTCTCCCGTCTCCCAAGACTTGGCAAAGATGATGGAGAGTGGTCTAGCAATGACATCAGCCAGCTCCCTCAGCACTCGTGGATGCATCCCGTCTGGACCAATGGATTTATGGATGTCCAGATTGCTTAATTGGTCCCTAACCCCGTCCTCATCGACTAAAGCAAACTCCTCCACTGCCCTGACTTCCTCTGGGGCCTCAGGGGAACGGGGCTCCTCAGGACAGCCTCCGGCAGAGTAGACAGAGGCAAAGAAGGCATTCAGTAACTCTGCCTTCTCTGTATCTTCTGTCACCAAGGCACCCACCTCATTCACCAGTGGGCCTACATTGCCTCTGGTGTTAGTTTTATCTGCCACGTATTTGAAAAAGCTCTTCCTGTTGTCCTTGACCCCTCTCGCCAGGTTCAATTCTAGGGAGGCCTTTGCTTTCCTAGTTGCCTCCCTACATCCTCAGACAACAGCCTTATACTCTTCCCAAGTGGCCAGCCCCGCCTTCCAAGATCTGTAAATTCTCCTCTTGCACTTGAGCTTACCCAGCAGATCCCTGTTTAGCCACGCAGGTCTCCTGGCTCCCTTCCTTGACTTCCTGCGTGTCGGGATGCTCTGATCTTGAGCACGGTAGAAGCAGTCCCTGAACGCTAACCAACTATCTTGGGCCCCTTTACCTTCAAACAGCCTTGCCCGTGGGATTTTCTCTAGTAATTGCTTGAAAAATCCAAAGTTTGCCTTGGCAAAGTCCAGGGTTGCAATTCTGCTTGCTATTTTGTTTCTGCTACATGAGATCCTGAACTCCACCATTTCATGGTCACTGCAGCCAAGGCAGCCCTCAACCTTTACTGCTTCAACCAGATCTTCCTTGTTAGCGAGGATGAGGTCCAGCAGTGCTCCTCTCCTAGTCGGCTCCTCCACCATTTGCATCAGAAAATTATCATCGATGCACTGGAGGAACCTCCTGGACTGTGGCTGGGTGGCTGAGTTGTCCTTCCAGCAAATATCAGGGAAGTTAAAATCCCCCACGACAACCAGGGCCTGTGATTGTGAGACCGCTCTCAGCTGCCTGTAGAAGGCCTCATCAACTTCCTCACCCTGATCTGGTGGCCTGTAATAGACACCCACAACAGTATCTCTCCTGCCAGCCTGCCCCTTAATTCTAACCCATACACTCTCAACTTGCTCCTCCTCCATGCCCGGATGGTATTCAAGACATTGTAGTTGCTCTTTCACGTAAAGAGCGACTCCACCACCTCGCCTGGCTGGCCTGTCTTTCCTGAAAAGGACATAGCCACCCATGACCACATTCCAGTCATTTGAGCTGTCCCACCATGTCTCTGTAGTTGCTACCAGATCATAATCTCCTGCCCGAACCCAGGTTTCTAGCTCCTCCTGCTTATTCCCCATGCTGCATGCATTGGTGTATAAGCATTTCAGGGAGCAAGCTGAGCACACTGATCTCACCCTAGGGGGATGGGAGGCCACCCGGTCCTCATAATTTCTAGAGCACTGTCCCGCTGCAATCCCAGCTATAACCCCATCCCCCTTCATATCTAGTTTAAAGAACGCTCTATGAGTCCCGCTAGCTCGTGACCAAGGATCCTTTTTTCCCTTTGTGTCATTTGAACCCCAGCTTGTTTCAGTAGACCAGGTGCCCTGTAGATCTCCCCATGGTTAAAAAATCCAAAGCTAGACCGCTGGCACCACCCCTTTAGCCAAGTATTAATCTGCTGCACTTTGTCAAACCTTCCACTATTTTTCCTCATAATTGAAGGAATAGAGGCAAACACAACCTGTGCGCCTGATCCTTCTAGCATCCGCCCCAGTGCCCTAAAGTCCCTTTTGATTGCTTCTGGCCGTCTCTCTACTATCTCATCATTACCGATCTGCATAACCAAAAGCGGGTAATAGTCCGTGGGTTTGACCAGACCAGGAAGCTTCTTGATAACATCCTTAACTCGGGCCCCAGGGAGGCAGCAGACTTCCCTGTGGGTCGGATCAGGGCGGCAGACAGGGCCCTCTGTTCCCCTCAGGAGGGAGTCTCCAATTACGATTACCCTCCTTTTTTTCTTAGATGAAGAAGTCCTAACGCGTGTATCCAAGTGACTAGACAGCCCTATGGGTGAACCCTCCACTGACTCTTCCTTGGCCTGGCTCTCATTGTCTAGAGCCCCATACCTGTTTCGCAGGGGCAACCGGGCAGGTGATGGAGGCCGGGCAAGGATTTTCCTTCCTCTCCTGGCAGGCACCTGCTTCCACTCCTCCCTATCCTTTAGGTCCCCCCCCTTTTGCCTGATGGCCAGAGGTGGGGGGATATTCAGCTCTTTGCGGAGCTTGCTGCTCGCCATTCAGGAACTGACTCCACCGATCTATCTCTCTCTCCGACTCCCTAATGCTCCTCAGCCTTTCTACTTCCTCCTTCAGCTCAGCCACCAGGCTGAGCAGATCGCTCACCTGGTCTGCTGGAGAGAGTCCAGCACAGGGCAACTAGGATGATGAAGGGAGTGGAGCATCTCCCTTATGAGGAAAGACTGAGGGAGCTGGGGCTCTTTAGTTTGGAGAAGAGGAGACTGAGGGGTGACCTCATTAATGTTTACAAATATATAAAGGGGGAGTGTCACGAGGATGGAGCCAGGCTGTTCTCGGTGACAACCAATGATAGGACAAGGGGTAATGGGCTGAAACTGGAACATAAGAGGTTCCGCTTAAACTAGAGAAGAAACTTCTTCTCAGTGAGGGTGACGGAGCCCTGGAACAGGCTGCCCAGAGAGGTTGTGGAGTCTCCTTCTCTGGAGACATTCAAGACCTGCCTGGACACATTCCTAGGTAGCATTATCTAGGCGTTCCTGCTCTGGCAGGGGGATTGGACTTGATGATCTTTCGAGGTCCCTTCCAATCCCTAGCATTCTGTGATTCTGTGAAAATGCCGAGGAGATTTTTTATGAAATATGCTGAATGTAATGGACACTTCAAAGTCAAAAGAGGTTTCAGATGCTTCTGAATATCCATTGGAGAAACACACAAAAGACTGCAGCTCGCATGTACTGTATTTTAAATCTGCCAAAATAGTATTCAGAGTTTTTTTTTCTATAAACACATGCTCACAATTGCATGCCTGCTAATTCAAATACCAGCTTTTAAAGCGGTATGTAGCATGAAAACAGCAACAGAAAAAGAAAATAAAAAAAGATTGTATGATATAATACTATTAAAATGTGAAAAGCAGTCAAACAGATTTACTGAGCAAAATCCTGGCTCCATTTCAAAGTTGGGAGTTTTGCCAAAAATTTTAATAGGGTCAATATTTCATTATTTGCATTCTATGACAGAAGAAAATGAGAAAGAAGATTAAATGTAAAGAAGGTAAAGAAAATCCATACATGTATTTGGTATACATATAAATCTGCATAGCTGTGGATTTCACGTATAATGTCAACTATCAGTGTTTGTCAACATGATTTAATATTTTGAAGTTTTAAGTTTATAACTCTCTTTAAGCTTTAAATTTATACCTATTTTATATGTGGAAAAATCAGAGTACACTGAGATAGTTGCAGTTTGTTTCAAGTGTGGTATGAGAGTCTGGAGATTGAAGAACGATTAGTGTTGAAAGGAAATGGACCAGAAATTCCAGCAACTACCCTTTTTGTTCAAGAATACAATTGCTCAGGAATACCTGTGCATACATGAATAGAAGTATCCTGCTCAGTAATTTCTGTCATCACAGATGGATATTTGTTGTTGAGGACAGTGCTATCAAGCCCTGAAAATTTATTTATATAAAATAATCCGCTCGTTGTAAGAGTGTTCTTTTCAATGTGCATAAATTGCCTTTGTCCCTCTGTGCAACTCACAAGATGGTTACTAGCTGCAGGATGATGAAAGCATGAGCAGAAAACCCACAAATTTTCTTCCCTGAGTTTATTTTTTTAATCTGCTATTGTTTTGACAGTGTGCCATAATCCTCCAACATAAAGACTTCAGCAAAAGATTGATTTATTTGTATACATGATGATTCAATGATCCTTGATTTTCCAGAGCTTTACAAAGACAATTGCCTTTGACTTACAAGACTGGGAGCAGCAAAGTACAGATTACTTATAAAACAGCCAGTAAACTGAAGACTTTCCTGCTCTGACTCACATTCCCTCCCTGTTTCTTCCCAAATGTGTTGTGGAGAGACAGCTGAGATCTGCAGACTGCTCACTTCACCTGGTGTGTATAGCAGCGCACTGGCACCATAGTGCGCCCAGCCAGGGTGGCTTGATGCACATCCCTGCTTGCCTGGTGACCTGGTTGCTAGATGATCTACTGCCCTTAAACTAGTTTTCCCAGCTAGAGGACAACCCGCACTTACAGTATCCTTCTTGTGGGAGAGGATCACCAAGCTTAATGATTCTTCATTCTTAAATTGGGTCCTTAATCGCTTGAGTACCAGCAGAACCTGGAAACCAAAAATGAAAGCAAGACTAGAAGAATCCCAAGCAGAGTGTATAGCACTGAAAAGCACATGCAGAACACATTTGTGATCTCATACAGAATTAATAAGCATTCTTTTTAAAAATTAGCATACTTTGGAAATCGTTACACTAAATTTGGCTAATTAGTTGTTAGCATGCAAGGAACTGTTCAAGCTCAGGAGAAGTCTTGTTTAAATGTTTCTTTTATCTTCTGCTTCCATTTATGAGAAGCTCTTGATAGCAGTAGTCATTTGTTAGCTAGAAAATTGCTTCACATTTTCTATCCTTTAGTTATAGGGAAAAGCATAAAGAGAAGTAAAAACTACCTGTTAAACAAGCCTGGTCCTTAACTTGGAGAGATTCATAGTGTCTTAAATAAATACATACATCTGTTAGTTTTTCATTTCTATTTGTACGTTTTTCTCTTATCTTTTGTTTATAAAGTGCCTGTGTCTTTTATAAGATAAGGAACCGTGGTGCTTGGGAAGTAGCCCAAAATCCACTGTGCCCCATTAGAAAAGTATATGCTTTTCATGAGGTATAGATTATTGCGTCAATAAAGCTCAAATTCTGGGAGAAGGTGCTGGAGAACTAAAGGAAGAAAAGCTAAAAATACATGAGGGAGGCGGACAAAGTTGTACCATGTCATTCCGAGTTGCTGGGCACAGAAACAATCCAGGTTTATGAAAGAAGAGCAGAACGCCGCAAGGAAAAGTGAGTGTGTAGCATCAGCAATCAGCATGCCTCTGTGGAACTGCAAGTTTAAACACAGCAGCAGTAAAGGCTGTGTCTCATTACAGCACAAGTAGGAAAATTCACAATCTTGAAGGCTGAAACTACAAATGGATACAATGGCAAGAGGTGCCCAACAGGCTTGAGGAACGTATCTGATTGAAGAACCTTAACATATCTTAAATCTAAACGTATCTTAAGAGGGCCTCCAAGAAAGCTGGTGAGGGACTTTTTAGGATGTCCGGTAGTGATAGGACTAGAGGGGATGGATTAAAGCTAGAGATGGATCGGTTCAGATTGGATGTTAGGAAGAAGTTCTTCCCCCTGAGGGTGGTGAGACACTGGAACAGGTTGCCCAGAGAGGTGGTGGAAGCCCCATCCCTGGAAGTTTGTAAGGCCAGGCTGGATGGGGCTCTGGGTAACCTGATCTAGCTTGCCCCCCATGGCGAGGGAGTTGGAACTAGATGATCTTTAAGGTCCCTTCCAACCCTGACAATTCTATGATTATATGGCAATTCTGTGACAAATGATGTTGTTAGACAGAGGCAATGTTACTTTCATACAGCAGTTATTTCTCCTCCTCATATACATCTTTGGTTTGTGAATTTAAGTCTTCAGAACTAGTCGTGCAAATATAAGGAAATACTGTGTCACTTTTGCACTAGCATGGCACTGACATTCAGCAACAAATGCCTTGGGCAGGAATGCTGCAGTCCTGTGAGCAAAGAAGCCTCAGAGTAGAAGAGGAGGAGTGTGGAGTTATGGAGATGCCACTGACACAGCTGTAGCTACGCCAGAAAGCTCTTTCATTGTGGAGGTGAGGGTGTAATGAGACCCAGTGCCTGCCGGACGATATTAGGAACGTTTGTGCGAGGATTGCAGTTTTAACAGGGTTTGTAGACATTAGACACATGACTTCAAGATGTCAAAAACACCGCTCATTGCAAGATTAGATGCAGGATTCACTAGGTGAAGCCTGTGGCTTGCTTTATTCAGAGTCAGCCTAACTGGTGATTAATTAATTCTGATCCTTTGGGGTGTGAGTGCAGTGTTGCTGTTAAGAAAAAAAATAGAACAGTAAGGAAAACAAAGGTACAGGTGGTTTCATGCCATTTAACTTCATTCTTCTTATTTATTTCTTCCTCTCCATGATGTTCTGACCCACACAGTTATTGATGATGCTTCCTCATTAACATTTCCACATTTGTATGTTTTTATTCGAAGTCCTTACAAAAAAATTGCCCTATAAGGAACTTAAATACTAACTTTACTCCAGCTTGGTGCTTGACCTTGGACACTACTACTTACTCATAGGCCCATAAATTACTTGCATACCTTTTTTTTTTTTTTTCCTAGTAACATTTATCTTTTCCAGTTGAGCTACTGGCTTCCATCATGGCATTGTGTCAAGTGTGCAATTAGAATTCACCTAGATCATATTCCATCCTTTTTCCCTTGCCTAGACATTAGTTATTTCATCAAAGAACTATCAGTTTAGTCTAGTGTGAACTACTTATGGTAAAAACTCATTTAATTATATTCCAGGTTTCATTTACCTCTCTTGTCTGTAATTACAGCCTCTTTCAGAATTTGTTCTAAAGCCCTGAATGTTATTAAGGCTAAAGTAACAGTTCTGTAACACTACTTTGCCCTCCGTTCTCAAAAAATATTTTATTTCCTATTCTCTAGTCATACAGTTCCACACCCAACTTGACAGATCTACTTAAAATACTTGCTTACCGATGTGTAATTTTAGATGTGCCTTCACAGGATTCTGGGACAAGGATTAGTCATTTCCCCTGACAGGAACATATTAAATTCTTTAATTCTTGGCTTTAAATGTGGTATTTTCCCTATCCTCATTCCCATTATCTATCCTCTTCTACCCTGGTGTTCAATATTGCTGTAGATTAAGTAATTCATTTTTGGGATATAATTTAAAACTATCTAATCTCTGTGCCATCCACACACTGCAACATTTCTGACACTCCTTTCCTTGTTCTCTGTTTTGATGCACACGTACCTCAGGATGGTTTTGCTACTTGTTTTATTTTGCAAATTCTCATCATTCCACATCTAAGATACAAGATTCTATACGAACTTCCTTTCTACTCCTTATAGGCTTGCTTCCCAGAATCAGGAACTTGTTCTGAGATTACTGTTGATCTAATTATGCCTAGAAAATTCCCCTGTAATTTTGGCCTGTTTGGGACGCAATTTCTAGGTAATTTTTACATCTCTGATTTAAACACACAAAGCTTTCCCCCTTCCTTCCATATTAAGTTTATTCAAATCTCTTAAGAATAGCTGACCTTCTTAAACTGATTTTGTGATTAAGTATAGCTGACCTTATTAAATTAATTTTGTGATTCTTGTCTTTCTGAAATAAAGCCTTCTTTTTTTACCTCAACTTTTAACTTAAGTAAATTTACTTGTCAAGAGCCAGCTCTTCCAAGACATATTCATGACTTAGCACAGTCAGGTCTAGTGCATCACCCCTCTTCAGTTCAGCTGTGGCTTGGAATGTCAGCATCAGAGAGAAAGAATATCGTGTCCAATCTTGCCCCAGAAGCGGTTCTGCCCAGACCTCTAGCGCATTCCGTTGGTGTCCATTAATTGCCTAGTCATGATTTGTGTTTTTATCTTGGAATCCTCCCATGCCCATATTCTCAGGGCCTCCGCTGTTGTTCTTTGACTGTGCCCCCAGACCCATCTTCTAGTGTTCAGGTATGACATTTCGTGAGTTCCCACGGGGCTCCCTGTTGCCCGGGAATCCCAGAGACATTTGCGAGTGAGGCCAGAGTCACCTCGGTGCAGGAGACCTGCCCGAGTAGCCTTGGATTTACCACGTGCAAACGGATTATCCACGCGGTGGGTTTGCCGTATTCACAGATGTCAGGGAAACAGCTCACGTACCGTGCAGTCGATTTGCGCTCACGCGGCTGCCATTTGCCTGGGATATCCAAAAAACCCCAGGCTCGCGGCCAAAGCCCTCACAAGAGGGACACATCTGGGGAAAATCTGACAGATTTTAGGGCCAGGCATGTGGGCTGTGGATGTGAGGCAGTCTCATGAAATACCAAAAGCTTGGATAGAGAACGCATCTGATCTAAATTCTGTGCTTTTAAAAAAAAGAATAAAAACGCACACCTCCTCCTATTGCAAGACAGGTCTGGAAAACATAAATCCAACAGAGAACTGTGCGCATAGAGCAAATATCTTGAAAAAGGGCTGATACTTTAGAGGAAGGAAACTGTGATACTATCAGCGTGCTCTGCCAAGGCGCATGTCTGCTGACTGCCAGACATTTAGCAGACCGGCTGGGAGATGATGTTGGTGGGGCCAAAACTGAGAAACTACCACGCAGGAAGCTTTGAACTCCCCTCTGTTTCTCCTGTCAGCTTTTCCAAATCAAGCCCAGACAGGTAAAGCAATGCTTAAACATAAAGACTTTATCAAAGATGGTCACAACTCCCCCACCTTTTGAAGCATGACTTTTTGGGAGTAGAGATTCTTCAGCATAAGAAAACATTAGCTTAGGAAGGAAGGCACCATGTTTCCTTTTGAGTCTCGTGATCTCCACAGTCCCTTTTTCTTCCCCTATTGATCAGCTGAAAAAGCCTGCCAAGGCACTTTTTATTTTAATCTTCACCAGTTTAAAAGATGATTTGAAAGTACACACCGGTTCTCTCAGTTCTGACTACAGGCCATTAAACAGGCAAGCTGAGATGTTTCTAACATTTATTTCAGCACTATCTTCCTGTGAAGGTAGTCAAAAGGAACATACCTTTTTCTTATCACTCGAAATTCTTATAATCCTGGTAATGTGTTTAACAGCTTGATCTGCTTTCACAGCCTCTCTTACATCTTGGCAGCTACAGCTGAAAATCCACCCTGTAGTTAAGGCCTTGTCTCCTGCTGCTAATTAGAGACTGGCATTTCACAAGGACAAAACATTCATTGCCCACTACCGAGTAATCCCTCAAATATTTATATTCTGCTACTATTCCTAACAGAACCATCTATAACTGCAGCTCTCCTTTCCCATGATCCAAATAAATTGTACAGAATTACTGTACAAAGGTACACGAGTCACTTTTTTAAAAGAGCGAAAGAACAATTTAAAGACTTTAAAAGACAAGTACTATATGCAGACTGAGAGGAAATAGGCTTTGCAATTAAGTTCAGAAGCTTCCAAAAATCAACAATTTACTTTTTAATGCATAGAGAAGCTCACATCTGAATATAACAAAGGTTGAATAAAAACTGTATTAGGGCAGGCTACGAGATCATCTCTACGCCACTACCCTGTCTCCAAAACCACCAAGCACAGATACACAGGGAAAGACCACCACAGGGTACCAGCAGAACACACTTGACTGCTTATACATCTCAGGCCACTGGCACATGTGTTTGCACCAATTTAGTGTGGTTTACAAAGTCTTAATTAGGAGATTCTGGCTCTCAAGTTATTCACTAAAAGAAATCTTATTTCATTAACTTGGGAGCTGTTCAGAAAACACGGTTTCACTTTTTGACATTTTTCATGGTTACACACCATTGTACCACCTGCTCGTCCTACGTAAGAACTAACACAAGATGGAAGAATTTGTTAACAATAGCTTAAAGAAAACAATCAGGTTTCTTAGGATGGTTCTAAATTTTAAACACATACATTGAAGAAGGTAAAGGATATTACAGAAGAAGAGTCAAAAATCCCTACTGGAAGAAGTGACAAAGCATTTAACAAGTAGGTGTTCCCATAATATATGAGGAAGAACAAAATGTTAATTAACTTGTTTGAAGGTAAGCAAGACTAAAAAAAAAAAGCAGCCTTTTAAACTAAGGGAAGCACACGAATCACTAGTGTGTTTCAAAGTATTGGACAAAAGTTACTGGCTTTGGGAGGAAAACGTGATCAGGTCTCCACTCATTTTCTGGCTGATGAAGGATGCACATTTTCAACTTGGTTACTCTGGCTCCAAGCAGTATTGTTAATGGAATGACTGACCAAATTCAGG
Organism: Trogon surrucura; assembly: GCA_020746105.1. NCBI lineage: Eukaryota > Metazoa > Chordata > Aves > Trogoniformes > Trogonidae > Trogon > Trogon surrucura. The sequence goes on along the minus strand of CM036617.1, from coordinate 145,241,867 downwards.
ACACGGCAATTACAGTAAAAGTTCAAGCTATTTAAAGCACCAACAGGACAGTCTCCTGCCGTGCAGCCAGCCTTCCTGAAATAAACAGGCACTGCCAGGGACAAGGAAATTAAGAATGAATTCCCGGCCCACCCCCTGCCATTAACTTGGGTAATAGCCATCATTAAAACTTTTCTACCTTCTTTGGCTTTGATCATCAATTTAGTATTCCGGAGCCCTCTAGGAAGATGCATTTCACAAGAAGCTCGAGGAACCTGCACAAAAGCCCACATTCCCATTTTTCCTTCCTGTGTACACAGCTTGCTTCCTTTAGTATATTAAGAATGAACTTATTTAGTTTGTGAAAAAGCCCTATATGGATGCTTTTAAACAAGTCTTGAACAGTTCCTCAAGTTACCACTCTCATGCCTGTACTTCTGATTTGAAACAGGCCCTTTTTAATTTCACAAATACAAGCTTTCTGCATAATGTCAATAGTGGTTGGCTACCAAGGATTTTTCCAGTTGGCTGACTTTCTCAAAAATTTACTAATTTTCTAAACACTTTATTGTGACTATGTGAATTCAGGACTTATTACTTCTGAATAAGACTGAAACACTGTGCTTAAGAATGGTTTTGTTTTGAACAAAGGCTACCAACATAAAATTAAACTTGAAAGAGGTATTTTGACCAAACCTTGCTTTGATGTTACTGAAAAATTTTAAGTTTCCCAGGATTCTGCGTTACAAAGATTTCATGTTTGTGGGAAAACCCCCAGTCACCAAACTTTGTCCAGATACACCTGTACATTTATGAACTGCCTCATACAGTGAAGGAGGGGCCAAGTGAAGCAGCTTTCCTCTCTATCTGTAAAGAAATGAAAGGAAACCAGCTGATACAAGTTTAGCCTATTGATGCAGAAGTTCAATATAAAGCTCCAATTTAAATTTGTTGAACCAACTTAAGAACGTCCAGTCCTTGACATTATATAATGTGTTACAGGTTGAAAGACCAGTCCTTGCCGACACCCATTACTAGTGTTCACTTTTCACACATCAGGTAAATTACCTTCCTCTCTATGGATTACTTTCCAGAGGCAGCAGCAGACAGTTTCACGGTTATTTGCTAAATAAATAAGCCTTACTAGTAACAAGTGTTCATTTCCAGGTTCTGGAGAGCACAACCTCAGAAGCCCACCTGCAGTCACCACACAGTTGAGCACTTCACATTTCATCCTGTCCATCTGAGCAGGATTGGCCGAACAACAGAGAAAACAGCAGCAGATCCTCGTTCAGGCAGGAATCAAGAGAACTTTCTCACCAAGTGACAGTCACACCAGCAGAAGCAGCAAAGACCAGGCACTACAGTCAGACAAAGTAATTCTGCTGCTGGGTTTTTTTTAGCAGGGCCGCAGTTCAATGCAGGTATCCCACCTCTTCAAGGGAACCACAGCAACCTCTTTTTACTCCTCAAAATTCAAGTCTCTGCTTCAAGGCAAAGAAGCTAAGTAGTTTAAAGTACACAGGATAGTGTATTTTTAAAAATTAAAAAACACTGAAGCTTCAGTCAAACGGCTCATTTTGTATATATGCAAGCAGTTTAACTATGTCCTTAACACTAACCTCAGTGGTTCTTCCAGGTAAGAGTCAGGATAGTACTGATCAATCAGCCCTATAAAGGGCTCTTTTTCACTGTAAAAGACCAGCCTGGGTTTTTCAGAAAAAAAAAAAAAAAGTTATTTTATCTAAACAAAGTTTCACAGAGTAATATTAACAAAGGTTTTTACCTCAAAAGAAATACAGATGAAATGGAGTTCTACTCAGGAGCCTTTAATTTCCGTTTTTTTTTTTTTAACAGGCTTAAAATATGCAAATTAAGAAACAAATATGTGGTTATTATAAATAACACAAATCAGAGAAGTTTACACAATAACACTACAAACACCTCAGTAGGGAAATAATGCAGTACTAAAAGCAACTAAAAGCAACCATCAAGCAACCAAACTTGCCTAATTCTAGGCAAAAAAATATTTACCCGTTAAGTGTACAATTGCAACTGATAACAGGATTCTAGTTGGGTACAACTCACCCTGTTGATAAGGTTCCTTTACAGGAGAGAGACCGTTATTTCAATTATGTGCACATGAGGTTCCTCATCCTGCTTACAGTTAAAAATAAATATTTTATGTTTGTGTACAGTGCTCTTCAGAGGTCTCGACAATGCTAACAATTTCTTACAAAACACTTCTGCGAGGTAGGTATATCATCATCCCCATTTTAGAAATGGAAGAGATTTGTCCAGAGTCTCACAGCTATTTAGTATCAGAGCCAGGAACATGTCCTCTGACCCTGTACTAAACCTTTTCCACAAGGCAATCCTCCTTTTTTAGGTTATACTATTGCATTCCAAAAAGTTATTTTAAGACAACATACATGTTTAATATTACAATATAATATTTTGTAATAAAACAAGAATACAGTATAGTTCATCTCTGAGGTACCATTCCTCACCCCTCCCCAACTCTTTTACCTGAAGACAATCAAAATAATTATGGGCTAATGAAAAGACGTTTTTAAAAATATGCATTGTAAGAGCAGATATGCAAGTGACTGGAAGTATTATGTTTCTGTTCATAAAGAACATTTGTGTTACTTCTCTAGTGCCAACCCATACTGGGCACTAGGACCATGCAGATTGTTACTTTAGGATGGTAAGCAGTTGTACATCTTCAGTTTTGCAGTTTAGTGTCAAGAACTCCAGCCCATCTCCGTAATTACTACAGACACCTTTCACAAGCTTAGTATAAGGGTGGTCTAAAACCAATCCCATCTACGAAGGCTCTTAAAACACTTTTGCAGCTACACATTCAGCCCCCACATCCACTAAGTGAGAGTCTTGATTAAGACAAACACACGTGATTTCAGGTTTTAACAAATTTCCATTTTCAAGTTTTATAATGAAGTGACTAACTCCTGTATTAGGACTGACAGAAGACAACTGAGACTTTGTTAAATTTGTTGGTAAAGTACAGTTGAGATCCGAAACAAAATAACCAATCCAGTTCCTCATGTAGGCTCCATGACTCACCACTAATATATTGGCATCTAGTATTTTAGAAGCTCCACCGTTACCAGAGCCACGTTCTGCTTCACTGCAGTGGTGCGTCCAAGGAAAAACTAACTGTTCTTCAGACATTCCTGAGCTCCTGCTTGCCGCGTCGTGCATGTCTTGCTCTTTTGGTTCCAGTTCAACAGCTAGCCGACACAGAAATTCAAAAAAATCCCTTGCGCGTTCTCTTACCTAAAGAGAAAGGTCAGAAGAGTATGTTGCAAAGAATGTAAGAGCCTTCGGCTTTCAGAAGTCTGAGATACAACTACTACTTCAAATTAAAAGACAAACATTTATCACAGCCAAGTCTCAGAAATCAACGGTGAGTTATCAAACGCTGTAAAAACCCCTCTGTCCTCCAAAGCCAAGGTTGAGAGGGATTGCCATCATCCTTCTGCAAACAAGGACTTCATGAGGAGTCAATCTCAAAATCAATATTAGTTCTAAAGAGATAACCTACTTGGCAGCCACTGTAATCAGGTCAAGTAGTGGTTTTAGATTAGAAAAACAACTACCTTTGGTTGGGCTAAGCTCTCGAGAACACACAATAGCTACTTCCACACTGATAAAATGGCCTAGAAAGTAGGGTGCAAGTAAACAAATACCATACTTCATCCAGTGTTTCTCCTCCAGAAGGCGTGAATGAAGGACACTGCTCGCCAGCAGCCTTTGCCATAGCCTTGAGTTCAGTCAAAGGCCGTCCTTCCGCAACACCGTATTTCTGCGAGAGGCAAGTTACAGAGAGCGTGATCAGCAAGGTACAGAGTCTCCAGCACAGCTTCCAATGCGAACATCTCTTCACAGTTTTGTTCTCTTGGATTCTCAAGTGTAACACACAAGCTTAACTACGTTTTACATTTTATCCCAATATTACGGAACGAGAGATCTGCTATTTAAATTAAAAGTATAAAGTGTGTGTGTGTGTGTGTATGCTGGGTAGAGAAATACATTAAGAGCAGCATCTCATTTAAAGTATTAACACTCAAAACACCACCTTCAGCCTGATCTTTGCCTTGACATTTTTTCCTACATTCTTGACACTCATTCTTAGTATAAAAATTCAACTGTCTTTGAGGTTACATTGCAAACACCTCTGTATGTAGCTGTTCACATGAGAAGAAATTCCTATTTACTTTTCTTTTGCAGTAAGACTACAGAGAATTATTTTTCACAAGTAAGAAACAAATATTTTCTCTACAAATCTCTGAAATCTCCACAACTGAGGAGTCCATTTTAAAATCGGAGTTTTTGAAAAAGATAAAGAAAAAAATTAAACCCCACAAGTAGTCTATCTATTAAAAATAATCAATAAGGTCTCCCACCACTTTTTCAAGGTATACATTACTGCTGTGGACTGAGTTTTCAGAAAATAAGAAAAGTAAAAAAAAAAATCTTAAAAACACATGCTAATGGACTCAGAGAACATAAACTAACTATCTCCAGTGACGTGCTTATTCCCGAGACCTCCAAATGCAAAGCCTATATGAGAAACAGTAGTGAAAACCCATATATATCATTATCCTGGATCACCAGAAGTCCCATAGTAAAATGGAATATTTATTTATTTAGTATAAGATAGATATACTTGGATGTGCATTAGCATTTTCGACCTTGAAGACCTTTCAAAGGTACATCTCTAAAACCAGTAAAACCGATTAATACTTCTCCCTCTGAAGATTAATATTCCACTATCTCTCAGAGATGAAAAATGTATTCAGATAGAAAGCTTTGGTCTTTCCTCAGAACATCTGAAGACAGCGAAAACACTGCAGACAGGATGAGTATTCTGAATAACTAACAGCTGATGCTATACTATCACTCAGTTACACGCATTACAAAATTCCAGATGTTGACCAGGATGCAGACACACTCATTACTGAGGCTTTTTTGACTCCTACGTCACTATCCGCTTGCCGTGGATATGCAATTACCAGCCATAATAACTAATTTATTGCAGTCTCAGAATTCAAATGAAACACATTTATTCCATCCTCTCAATCCCTTTCTCTGAGGCAAAATATTGGCAATTTAAGAACACCAAGAAAGATGCAAAGAAATAAGTGCTCTGAAACAGCTGAAAATTAAATCCTAATCGTAAAAGATTTTTCCATATTTCTGCCGTGAAAGCAGGGCATGAAAGAATAAAAGTTTCTTAATAGGGTCAACAATGTATGTTCTTTTAAAGAACTTGGCTTCTTTTCATGCAATTTAAACTTAAATCCAGTTATCCAGAGTTGTGATTTACAACCTGCGACCCACAGACAGAACACTGGCATTTCTGTACACCCATACAAATGCCATGAAAGGGGGGGGGGGGGAGGGATAAGTAACAGAGACTTCAGATGACTCTTTCTAAAAATCTGTGTCACAACACACAATATTTTCAGAACCATCACGTTGTAAAGCAACTAAAGAAGACTCAAGGAACATTTAACTTGCTGGTTTCAGGGGAAGAAGTAGAATTTCTGACAGAAGAAGTTCCGAATAGGAAATGTCATCCCACTTTTGGTTTTGTAGCACTTCCTTATTTAAAATCCATCTGATACTCTCAGTGTAGAGTGATTCATATCAGCAACAACAGTCAGCATCTGAATTTATTCTAATCGAGACATACTTAAACACAGGCGGGAGGTACAATTACACCTGTTATCAGACAAAGAGGCTAATCAGGAAAGCAAACTATTCCACGGGCAGCAGAAAGCTTTTCACTAGTCTCTGTGCAAAGGAAAATGTATAAACAGCTAAAAAGCCAACTCTGAGTTTTGCCATCATGCTTGAGCAGGTAGGCAGAGGGAGTATTTTCAACATTTTACATATGAAGGTAGCAAATAGAGCTAAGCTTTTTATTACATTTAAGATAAGTACAGTAAGATTCACACACAGAGGGAATTAAATCATTACATCATCAGGGGGCCGGTTAGCTCACTCGGTTAGAGCGTGGTGCTGATAACAGCAAGGTCACAGGTTCGATCCTCGTTCGGTCCCCATGTGTTGCCTGATTTAGTTGAGCGGCGACCCTGCCCATGACAGGGAGGTTGGATTAAATGATCTCTAAGGTCCCTTCCAGCCTAGGCCATTCTATGATTCGATGATCATCACCATGACAGCAATAATCACTAAATTTTGGCTTTGCTTCACAGTTCTGCAAACAATTTATAGTACCTGATGTGATGAGTTCAGTTTTCAGTGATCAAATAGTGCTCTCCCCTGCTAAATCTACCATTTAATAAGCTGAGATATCCATCAGCAGTAAGTTATACTTTCAAATTGTTCAGTGATCAATATTAAAACACTCTTTCGGCACTTACTCTCTCTCGAAGTCTTGCATCGTACTTGATTTCCAATTCTTTGCAAAACTTATTTTTTCCTAGAATTGTGGCAGCTGTCTAAAAAGTGAATATAAAGTCATTATCAATGAGCTGTTTTCTCATAGTGTAGCTAAATCACCTTACACGACCACAGGCAATGTTAGTCACGTTAGTAGTACCAAGAACCCAAACAAACAATACAAAAAATTTCTCTGCTAGTAGTCTGTCAGAATTGGCGACATATCAGGCCATGAAAGGCAGAAAAGCTGCAACCTTCTGAAAGTTCTTTCACAGTTCAAAGTCCAGATCAGTTGAAGACACTTAGCATCCATGAAAGGTGGGCAGCAAGACACACAGCAGCTGCAGGATTCACCAGGCTAAAAAACACTCCTTCTCTTGAGTATACTGCTACTCACAAAGCAATCATGCTGACACGTTCTTTGCACGTAGTATGTGGGTCAGACACAAAAGCTAAAAACTGATCGGTTAATCTGACTGCGAAAAACACAGCACCTAACAAACTAAATTACTTTCTGGTAAGTAGTTCCTTAATGTAGCTCAGAAATCAAATACTCTTGCAGCAGTTAAGAGGCATGAGGGTGTTTGCTTAAGTGTCAGCCTCCAAGTTATGAGCAAGAAATGCACTGGATGATATATGTGTGTGTGGGAAAAATAATCTAGTTTATTGTATTCTCCTACCTTTTGACAGCATGACCATGAGACACAGAAAATCTAAAGGGCTTAGTTTGCTTTTAACAACAGTCTGGATGTCTTTAGTTTTGTGCTATTTATCCTTTTTTGTCCCAAAGAAGTGTATGATTTGGGGGGTCCAGGGAGGGGAAGGTAACTAAACAAGAGGAAATTCTGATACCACTTCAGAAAAAGCATTGCTTAATACAGGCTCTAGCATGTTGGATATTATACAGCTGTCTGGCTGCCATAGTCACTAACGGGAACTAAAGGACAGTTAACCACTCCTGTTCTCATATACATCAAGTTGTGAAGGCTATACTGGATTTACGTACAGTTGTGACTGGTAACATTCACTGGAACTCCTGTGTACATTTCCACATTCAACTGAACTGATGTTCAAAGAGCACGTTTAGAAAAGGCTCCTCAGATTCTGGCAAGTAATAAGCGGCCTCGTTGTACTGACAAGATTTTATGATCTATTTGATGTATTGCTTAGGAAAGGCTTTATGTTGCAACTTTTAACTTCCGTCACAGAATAATGTCAAAATTCAGATAGGGTTGAATCAACTTCCTTGCATATATGAAAAACATTGCTAACTAATATGCTCTGAAAGGAAGATTAACTTTCCCACACTTCTCCCACACCATCCATTACTAAAATTTTCACATTGCAGGTCTGCTTGCTCTCTTTCTACACTGCTAATTTCTGGAGCTTGTCTCTGACACTCCCTCCCAGGCTTATTCTCTCTATCACGCTTCCATAAAAGCCTCTCTCTGCATTTCCTCTGCACAGGCTGGCCAGGGAAATGGTTGAGTCACCATCCCTGGAGGTATTCAAAACACCTGTAGGTGTGGTGCTTAGGGACATGGTTTAGTGGTGGACCTGGCATTGCTAGATAAACATTTGGACTCGATCTTAAAGGTCTTTTCCAACCTAAACTATTCTATGATTCTATTATTTCCTATACCTGCTCACTTTGCATTTCCTGCAGCTCTTAGAACTCCTGCCCAGCTAATACAACTCTCTTTGCACACAGCCCTGTTTTCTCTTATCCTGCTGAGACTTGAACATTTGGCTATTAGCCACGGGCAGGACCAGAGGATCACCTATCGCTCCTGGTTTCAGTACTGTGTACGCACCTTGACTATAGCTGATGTAGGAGATATTGCAAGGAAAACTAGACTTCCTCACTAACGGTTTCTGTAAAAACCTTTCCCCCTCAACCCTCTGTAAGGGAACTTGTACATTCCTCTCACTCTTGAGCTACTAAGTGGCAGCATAGTAAAAGGACACTTCTTCATAAATTTGTAGCTGTCAAAAAAGGGACTTCCAAACAAGTGGAAACAACAGCTTTACGCATCTTTGGAAAAGCTTCCACAAAGTCTGGATAGCTTGTCAAATGGCAAACCACATTTCTTTTATGCAAAGGACAAAATCAGGTCCATCTTCTACATAATGAGAGTGCAAATGCTTCTCAGGGAAAAGGTTGTCTCTAATACCAATCTCACTCTCAAGCAGTGGAACACTCAAAAACAATTCCCCTAAGGCAGACACATATCACAGACAGTCCTATGAGCATTATAAAAGACTACTAATGTTTTTAAACATAATCACTGCCATTCACAAGCTTTAAGGAAGAGACTTATCAGGCAGTCATTATGCATTTTAAAAATATCTAACTATGGCACTCTTCCATCCCTGTCTCTCTAGTTTTCTGCTGTTTTCTAGTTTTTAAGTTGTGCTGCTACGAGTTTATGGGACTGTGCTACAAAACTGATGACCAATGTTCATTACATTTAAGAAAAAAAGGCTATTTATACCAGATTTTACTGATCTGGTTTACAGCAAGGCTTCACAGACTTTTGTGGCAGGACAACAGAGAAAAAAAGCAAGCAACCAGACAGGGCTATCAAGAATTGCTTAGTAGTTTAAATCCCATGAAGCCTACATGTCTCCTGAAATCACAGCATCAGTAACAGAAGAGAGAATTAAGGATAGGGCTCCCACAGGAGATATCACTTTCTTAAAACAAAAGCTATCTTTAAAGTTCTCTATTATTATCTTTTTTCAGTATTTCATAATCTTGCACACAAAATCACGTTATCCTACTCAGTAATTAACATTTTTTCCTCTTTAATTAACCTACTAAAGTAGTGCACCAAGGTGGGAGGTGTGCTATTATGTTCCTGCCAAAATCCAACCTCCCTGTATATATACTGCCTATGTCAGTCAGCATTCCTCAGAAAAACACAGCATACAGCTGCAAAGTGTAAGACAGTACAACAGTATCACCGCCAACCTGGTTTCTTTCTTCGAAGAAACACTGACTTCTGTCTGTGTTACCCCTAAGTCCCAATTACTCCTTTAGCAAGAGCCTACACATATATAGAATAACAAATCCATAAGAACAACTGTATGACATCCTGCAAAGAAAGCTGGCCTTCATCACTTCCCGAGATGTTCTTATTGAAATTTCCTCCCCCGAGGCTTTCTTGAATTCTACAGAACTCAAACTGCAGTTCTAAGTCCATCAAAATAGCTTTTTGCCCTCTGTCACTGTATTATTTTAATAACTGTATTAATAAATGCCAAATTCTGAAGCTAACGTTTACATTCAGCTGCCTCAAGAAGCACTTGCCTGCTTTGCTCGAAGGAGGTCACTTGAAAAGACATGAGTAAACTTCACATTACTGAGAAATAAACCAGCAGCATCTGCTTGTCTGAAACCAGTTGCAGAGAGCGGCTCATCCACTCCTTGACCTACAAAACAAAAATTCATCAACATTAAGACACACGGATTTTAGATCAGGAAGACAGGATCATTATTGATATTCATATCAATGAATACACATGACAAATTTAGACATAAAACAAGAGGCCTACATTTTCTAAATGTGAGCAGTCTTTTCAAATCACTTGCCCTTTTCAGAATGGTCACTGGTAGACTTCCTCCAAGAGGAATCTCACAACTGAAACTGAAATTCTATAAACAAACTTGTTGATTGTAAATAAGAAAAAGGACAATACAAATGAGATAATGTTGTTTATACTAAAATACAGATACAGGAAACACATGCACATCAAGAGAGTCAAGTCCTCACAAATATGAAATGCCTGCTCCTCCCCACTCCCTAACATTGACAATACCTTGAAGAAATGAGGCAACAAGAGGGGATTCTGTGTAATGCGGAAAGCAGCACATACTCCTTGCCAGAGACACAGTTTCACAAGAATTTTACAGTTGACATAAACACAATCTGTTGTGGTCTCTTCCTCTCCCCTGCATCACCTTGCACATCGACACTGAGGCACATGCAGCTGCAGAGCAAGTATGTTGATGTAACAAACCCAGCTGAAAAGCAGCAACCCTTCCAAAAACTGTTTTCAGACAGAGGAGCCTGTGAATCTACTTGGTCACAAAGCTCTAGGACAGTGTTGAGAGAGTCAGCATTTTGGTAATATTTGAATGAAATAGGTCACATCACAGCTTGAAAGTCTGAGGAGAACCAAGAACTGTGGCAGAGGGACAAATCTCTAGGAAATTGCTATCTCCATGCTATTTTACTTTTGTAGGAAGTCAAAGCAGAGAGCATGCAATTCTCATCAGATCTGGAACAGTAACAAAAGCAATTTTCACCAAGCAAATGCACAATCATTTCTATGCTGCCAATAGGAAGACAGGCCACCAGAAGTCCAGAACTTGAGTTCTGAGCGTGTCATCAGTAATTCAGACATGTGAGACTTCAGACCCCACCATGCTGCTGTAGGTCTCACACCTCTCAAAACACAAGACAGTGATCACTTTGTACACCGGAGCAGGGAGAGGAACCTATTCAACAGAGATGAGTAGGAATTTGAAATATACTACTGGTGCTTTTAAGAACATGAAACAGGAGAATACTTTTTTATTCACTTTATTATGAGCATTAAGCCATGCTGCAAGAACTGTAAATTGCAATGTCAAAACAGGTAGGAAAATCCGGATGCACAATGCTTTCTCACAGCACATAGTATTGTATAAAGTTGATTTATTCAGAATACAACCCCACTAGGTTCTTTGCAGTGGTGAGCCTCTGTTTTCCTACAACCAACATCCAAGCAGCTCAGCATTTTCAGTTCTGGGTGTACAAGTCAGCACTCACTAAGAAGTCTGGTTTTAAATGTTGTTTAAAACGTTGTCTAAAGACTGCCTTCTTACAAACGGCTGTTTTGAAGCAATCTTTATTTTTCGTTCTTCCTAGGTTTTTTTTTTTTTGCAAGGGACAGATTACATTTTTAAAGTAATAGCCTCCTTTACAACGTGACCTCTATCCACACTTCTGCAGCTCCTTACCAACTACATTGTACAAATGTGGCTGGTTCTTCACCAGAGCTGCAGCTCTCACTTCTCATCTGAGAGCCCTAGAAGCCCTTTTCCCAGGCTTCATACTACTGAGATTTAACTCGGTGCTACAGGACACCCTTAGTAACAGCTGTTGCTATCACTTTATTTGACTACATGTAACTTTTTTGTCCCCCTGTTTAGAAAAAGGAACTATCCTAATACTCCTGTTGATGCTAGAAATGCATCTCTACTTGTTGATATTCTGTGGAGACAAACTTATAATCTTCATAGTTCTGTAAAACTACTAAGCTAATGTCCTGACTTACAGATAAAGTCTTTCAAGGTTTACAGTATTACTCCATAACAAGACTTAACATTTCAGCAGTCAATTCCAGAATTTCATATTTTACAGGGAAGAATAATTTTCCATCTCTAGTAAGCTAGCAGAATAACTGCTACTAACCTTGCAGTATCTTGTCTTTGTTGTATCTTGTTTCTCCGCTGAAAGAGATTATAAACAAAAAAAATAACTCACAATAATTTTTAATAATTTTACTGAATGTTCAAAGGCATTATTACATTAAATATCAACAGGAGACAGTAGAGTCTGACTATGAACAATGAGATACAGTATAGCACAGCTTCTTTTTGAAAAGACATATCTGAAGACCTTACAACAATAAAATAATTTCAAGTAGTCAACCACAATCATGGCATCAGTATTTGCTAAGACAAAGCTACCTGGAATAAAAGGAAATTTACCATATATGCAGCATAATTTATCTATTACAAACACACTTCCACGCTGGAGACGGGGAAGCTGCAAGAAAACTCTGGAGCCCTATTACAAAAAGCATGCATTAACCAACTGGACCTCTGTACTTTAAAGGCAACTCAGTTCAAGTCATCAAAAATAGCAGCAGAGTAGGCTGCACACCTTGAAGAAACAGAGCTTAAGAAGCCAGAGCTGTAGAAAAACTAGTAGAATGAACATCATCTTCTTCAAGAATTGAAATATTCTATCCTGCAAATCATAATTAATGGTATTTCAAGAGAATAGTGACAAAAACCATGTGCAGATATATTCAACAGGGAAAACGTAACAACTAAACTTGACACGAACGAAGATAAACATGCTGACTTTCTTGAGATTCCTCACCTGACTGAAATGTCACCTGCTTAGGTGTTTTGCAGTACTAAGGCCAAGTGTGCTGCTTGGTTTCTATACGGAGAGCTATCAACACTGCTGAGTTCTCAAGATGAGGCCCAAACAGGTAACTAGGCACAGAAGACCAGTACTTTATGAGAAAAGTATGGTTTAGTATGCTTTAGACTCCTTCTGCACGGGGCACCGCAATTTAATTCCTCAGGCTCACTGACAGCTATACCCAGCCTCCTGAGGAAAATGCAGCAGGCTGGATGGAGTCCAATCTGATCGTCATTAGTTGAAGTGCAGGTGGAAGAAGAGCAGAATGTGTTTTCCAAGTAGCACTAAACACAGCATATACAAGCACAGTCTGATGGACGAAGTCACATCCATTTGCTGGTGAATGAACTGGGATCTTTCCAAAGTGTCTGCAAGAGTTGCACCTGAAGACTTCAACAAATTGTTTCAAGCTTATATGTTTTCTAGCTAACATAAAAGTCAGGCTGCAATTACAGCATCAAGTCATCATATCCAGGTCTTTAACAGAAGTCAAGAGTAGCTCTTAACAGGAGGAAAATCCGAGGAATTAAAAAAAAAAAGTCATTGCTCCAGTTAGAATCAAAATGTCTTCTGTTACAGGGAAAAAAAGTTTAGCTTTCATAAAAATTAAGCAGTTAACTACTGTCAATTGCAGGAAGCTGGATGTACTTAGTCTAGCTAACAAATCTTCCTCAGTATCCCCTGTACCAGGGAAAAAAACCCTCAACAATTGCAACAAAGTCACAAACTCCGATTCTTTCACAGTTCACAGCAGAAACACCAAGACTGCCACTCCTAAACTAGCTCTTTGCCTCACCAGAGAGCTTTTGGCAAGTCTTATGAGCGCTTACCTAAGAGTTCCCAAACAGCCTTCACTAACGTGGTGTACAACCGAGTTCTTCCACCACCAAACTCCTACCCCGGCACGGCTTGGCTTCTCTGGTTAAAACACACCAGGCCACGCTCACCAACCAGGTCAGACCCAGTAACTCCAGCGGCAGTACCCAGACAGCTCTCCCTCCCCAGAGATCGAGCTCCCCCTGCCCTGCCCTGCCCAGGCCGCAGCCCCCGCCCCCGCCAGCGCTCAGCCCCGACTGACGGGAGCCGTCACCTCTGAGGGAGCCCCGCGCGCCCAAGGGACCGCCGGGGGCGGGGGGGGGGGAATGGGGGGGAAGGGGGGGAAGCGGAACTCCGTTGACGTCACGCTCGTCACGGCACTGCGTGGCGGGGGAGAGGGGCCAAGGGGAGACGGGGAAAGGGCAAGGCCCGGCACCGGCGCGGGGGTTGCCGCGGTACTCACTGCCGGACGACGGTCAGCCCGAAACGAACCATGGCGCGGCCGCACAGATGTGCGCAGGCCTAGCCCGGTCCGGCCCGGCTCGACCTACGCTCCGCCGCCACCAGCGCCTCCTGCCCGCACTGCGGCGCCCGGCCGCTCCGCGCGCGCCGCTGACGTCACGGCCCCGCCCCGTCGCGACCGGCGAGAGGGAGCGCGTGCTCCCCTGGGGCAGCCTAGGTCCCGCCCCCGCGGAGCGCGGCGGAGGGAGCTCGTCCCGCTCCCGAAGTGCCTGAAGGGGGGCTGAGGCGAGGTGGGGGTCGGGGGTAATGAGCCCCTCAGTAACGATAGGACGACGGGAAACGGCCTCAAGTTGCGCCCCGGGAACTTCAGGTTGGACATTGGGAAAAACATCGTCACCGAAAGAGTTGTCGAGCACTGGAAGAGGCTGCCCAGGGCAGCGGTGGAGTCACCATCGCTGGAGGTGTTTAAAGGATGCGAGGATGTGGTGCTCAGGCACATGGTTTAGGGGTGGACCTGGTGTTGCTAGGCTGGCGGCTGGACTCAATGATCTTAAAGGTCTTATCTGAGTGATTCTGTGATTATCTTCTTTACAATTATAATCAGACAAGACAAAGCGCAAGATCCTCCATCTGGGTCAGGGCAATCCCAAGCACCGCTATAGGCTGGGCAGTGACTGGCTTGAGAGCAGCCCTGAAGAAAAGGACTTGGTGATACTGGTGGACAGGAAGCTCAACATGAGCCGTCAGTGTGCATTTGCAGCCCAGAAAGCCAATTGTCTCCTGGGCTGCATCAAGAGGTGCGTGGCCAGCAGGTCGAGGGAGGTGATTCTCTCCCTCTACTCCACTCTCGTGAGAGCCCACCTGGAGCACTGCGTCCAGTTCTGGAGCCCACAGTACAAGAAAGATACGGACGTGGTGGAGTCTGTCCAGAGAAGGGCCACGAGGACGATCAGAGGGCTGGAGCACCTCTCCTGTGAAGACAGACTGAGAGAGTTGGGGTTGTTCAGTTTGCAGAAAAGAAGGCTCTGAGGAGACCTTATTGTGGCCTTCCAGTATCTCAAGGAGGCCTACAAGAAAGCTGGTGAGGGGCTTTTTAGGATGTCAGGTAGTGATAGGACTAGAGGGGATGGATTGAAGCTAGAGACGGATCGGTTCAGATTGGACGTTAGGAAGAAGTTCTTCCCCATGAGGGTGGTGAGACACTGGCACAGGTTGCCCAGAGAGGTGGTGGAAGCCCCATCCCTGGAAGTTTGTAAGGCCAGGCTGGATGGGGCTCTGTGTAACCTGGTCTAGTGGGGCATGTCCATGGCAGGGGGGTTGGAACTAGATGATCTTTAAGGAACCTTCCAACTCTGACAATTCTATGATTCTATGACTTTCTTCATGTAATCCCATGATTCTCGAACCAGAGACTTGAGTAAGTTTACCACACTGCAGAGGATGTAATATGTGATGACCTTTGATCTTGCTACGTGAAATGAATTAAGAACACTAGTTGGCAATGGGACTTTGCTCAAAACTTGGATAAATTACACTAATTACAAGTCGATTAAAAGTCTTGGAAGCCAAATCGTAGCCCCAGGTGATCATCGGCAAAGATGGGAGCTGTTCCGAAGCAATGGTTTCAGACCAGGGTTTTATACAAGGCAAAGCAGCGTGCAGTGCAGGTATTTACAGACAGCTGGGTCCATGCTGGCCCTAGGCGACAGGATTACAGAACCTACATGTGTTTTCTAACAAGTGTGGCAGGTTGTCACCTTCTGTTTCAGATCCTGTTCACCCAAATCATTTCAGCTCCTGAGATCTAGGCGGCAGATTGGGGGAATACTATTTCGAGATCCATAGTCCTGGAATGGGTGAGATTCATGCTAACACTGTTGCAGATTGATTTGTTGGGCAGATGCTGGTTATGCTCTGCAGCCACTGTCATACTTGGAAAACAACAGAAAGAGGAATTAGAGGAGTTGGGGGGAGAGAGAAAAGCAAACCTACCAGCTGCACACTGTCTGTATTACAGTGATGTTTTCAAACTCAGGTGTAAAGCTGGCATCTGAGCTAGATACAGTAAATCAGTCCTCCTCTTTTTTTCCTGGCAGCTCTCTTTCTGAGCCACCCGACAGCATTTGTAAGAAAATAAGAGATGCATGCATTTTGCAGTTCACACTCTTGTTGCCTATGCATTACATGCTGGGTAAGGGATTGTTCCTTCAGTTCCCATGGTTTGACATTCAGACTTGCACTTTCCCTAGTGAGAGTGAAAACACAAAGCAAAAATAAAGAAGTCTTACAAAAGTAGACACTTATTTAGCTGTTTGTTCCCCACTTCCCATTTTTGAAAATTCATGAAAAAACACATGTACATCTCAGCAAACTGCAGGAATAGAAAGTAGAAGATGTTTCCCTCGACACAGAAATACATTTACTTCAGGAAAGGTTCCTGCTGGCCAGAACTGCAAAATGATTGCTATTTCAGGAAATTAACCATAAAAATTTGGCCAAATATCACCATGTTATTGATGTAGAATATAATAACAGATAGTATGTATTTTATGGTGGTAAAAAGCAAGGAAAGTCATTTAAGGGTGAACAGAAACACCCAAGGAGCTATAATAGCTAAGAAGAACTGAGAAAATACTATTAAAAATGAGTAATTCAATAATTTTGATAATGATGATTTATAATAGACAATGAAAGCAATCATAGAATCATAGAATGTCAGGGGTTGGAAGGGATGTCTAGAGATCATCTAGTCCAACCCCCCTGCCAGAGCAGGATCCCCCAGGGCAGCCACACAGAAACGCATCCAGGCGGGTTTTGAAAGTCTCCAGAGAAGGAGACTCCACAACCTCTCTGGGCAGCCTGTTCCAGTGTTCCGTCACCCTCACAGTAAAGCAATGTCCCAATTGCCATTATTAAATAATAGCATTATGAAATTACTACTGGTAAAACGGACAAAGTAACAGAAGAAGCAATCACAAATCATCCTTTTCCCCTCAGAAATCTGAAGTTTTATGGATTGCAGACAATCTGACTAATCAAAACATTAGCTGATCAGACAGCTGAGCATATTTCCTTTAGGATTTCACAACCAGATGGAATAAATGCGATCTAAAAGTCAGAGGAATTCTCCTGGGTTGCCCAGAGAGACCTGACCTAACTTCAAAACTAGTTTGTGCTTTAACACCAAACAAACTGTAAATGAAGACTAAAACATAATTTGTTGCATTTAACAGCAGTTGAAATCAGATGCTAAATTAATTTTTTTAATGCAATGGTGGGTCTGTTTCATTCCCTGTTTATCTTCCCTTGGCAGTGTGGCACAGCCTTGCATTTCTGCAGTGCCTCTCCTCCAAAGATTTCAGAACGGACATTTTCAAAGGGTGAGACTAGTGACACGTCTAGCCTCTAAACGAGCCAGTGCCAAATGACTCAGCTCTGACCTATTTCTATTGTGTCACCATTAAAAAACAACTGTGTTTTGCTACGATGGTAAGACCCCAGCTGTGTTTCAAGCATGTTTTAGAAGGACAAGAAACAAATATGAGGCACCACTGTTAGCATCTATATTCTTGTGCATGTTTTGATACAGGTCCCTCTGCAAAAGTGACAGCCCCTTGGGCAAAATCTGAGAGACTTTGTCTGAAGTCACACAGTTTGGGTTTGTGAGAAGACAGCTCAAAAGGCTAGCAGCTTCTGACTTGGCCTCATGGTTTGACTACTAGATTGAGTTTCCCTTTTTCACTGTTTAATGCTCTTATCTTTGCTCCTGACTTCTTCATTTTTACAGCATGTGCACATTAATTCAGAATTTTCATTTCTTCCTCCTCAGTAATTTCCGTGATCTGAGGTCGCACATCATGTCTGTCTGTGTTCATGACCCTATTTTTTAAATTGACCCATTGAAACAAAGTGTCTATAAAGCACAGAAGCTCATCAAATGAGGAGCAGTATTTTGCTGAAGTCATCTTAGGTAGAAAAAGCTTTTGTGGAGCTGGAAAGTAAACATTTTTGAATGACAAAGTTTTATTCTAACAAAAATTTTAAACTCGAATCTACTCAATTCATTGTCGTATCAATCATGTTTCACTGACATCAGACAGCATCATCAATCCAGGGAGAGTTACCCACTCTCTATGAAACAACAGTACACTGGCACAGCAGAAACCTAGGCTGGATTTCTTCAGCTTTTTTCCTCCTCTACTCCTCTACCTGCACAATATGCCTCTAAAGGGCATGCTGGCATGAAGAAATTGGTAATAACTTGGTTAAACCCACACACACAGGTTGTGCTCTGGGTCGTTCTCAAATCGAAAAGAAC
Organism: Trogon surrucura; assembly: GCA_020746105.1. Taxonomy (NCBI): domain Eukaryota; kingdom Metazoa; phylum Chordata; class Aves; order Trogoniformes; family Trogonidae; genus Trogon; species Trogon surrucura. Next base: position 145,223,651 of record CM036617.1, on the reverse strand, counting down.
ACAGTTGTTTCATATCTTTGCAGCAACTACATCAATTGCTTTCACGAAAAAGTAACTTTAGGAAAGGGTTTAATCATTTAATCATGATTTTCAGTGTGACATTGGCTGCAAACAGGGAGCAGAGCCAGCCCCTTGTGACTGTTCAGATGATCAGAAAACTTCCCCTGCTGCTGCCACAGCACTTTGGACCGATTTGCCCAAACCCCCGAGTGTAAAAGTTCAAGTCGTGGCTGCAGGCTTTCCGGTTGATGAAGGCGTTCAGCTGAGCTGCCGGAGAAGTGAGAAGGTTCAGTTAAACATCTGACTTTCCAGAAGGCTAGGAAACCCCGGGCAGCTCCTGGAAGAGCTCCAGCAGCTGCGGCTGTAGGAGTTACATTACCGTCATCTAGCGGTCCTCCCGCAGTCTGCACCCTCAGGTTTTACAGTCCAATTTTAGTCACTTCCCATTCAACAGGGTTTGCATTTCGCTTAGTCTTTTGCTCTGGTGCTGCTAGCCATCAAGGAGAATCACATCCAACTTTTCTGCATTTCCGCTGCAGATTTCTATAACGTTAAGCCAAGCCTTGACACCTAAACTTGGGTATCTAAATAATACCATTGGGGCACTTCAGAAAGATCAATGCTTTCTTGTGTGTAAGAAGCAAATCCAAAGAAACTGAAATAAAAAACAAACAAACAAACAAACAAACAAACAAACAAAACAAAACAAAACAAAATGTTTTGGAGAAGCAAAGAGGCTGAACTTAAAGTAGCTGGAAAATTTGAGATAAATTTTTGTTTGGGTGTCCTGGGTAACAATCCCAAATTAATTCCTCATCCTCCAGCCAGTTATGTCCCACTCACAGTTTTGTTCAAGTTCCGAAAACCTTAGTCACCAGAAAGGTCAATCTATTGCTCTTCAGGGATGCTTGCTAGTGTCCTGACAGATGAACCAGAGTTTTTGCTCTAAGAAGCACTACCAAGTAATCTGAGGAGTCGGCAGCCCCAAATGTGGACAGTCTGCTGACGTTTCTCTCTTTACCACTCTGTCCTAATTCTTCTTGTAGTTTTTGCATGTTACACTTTGGAAGAGCTCAAATAACATCCCAGTTTATTTTTAGAGAAAACTCAATAGCAAGTCAGAGCTATCACCACATCATTTCCACAGAAGGACAGACATTTAAGGAAGCAGGCATTTTGCCCCCTTTTTCCCCCTCCTCTTTGCCTCAGCTGCTGTATCTCTCTGTAGCAGGTTGTAGCAAAATTCAGGGCAGCCCTTCATGCCAGACATATTGCAAATAGAGCTCATACCTAAGCATAAATACTCAGCTTTACTCACCTTAACTTGTAAACCTCACAAGTCTTGATTTAACGTATCCACTACGGAGGGATGCCCTTGCCTGCAGTGCTGCGTCAAGCTGAGCTGATACTGGCCTGATGTTTGCCCTGACAAGTGTCGGTGCTAAGACCCCTGAAATTTTCACTGTTGGTCTCTGACAGCATCAGCAGTAACATCATCTGCCACACAACCTTTCTGGTGTAAAAATATCGTGGTACCTGTCCCCCTGTGGCTGCACATGGCTGAAATGTAAACCACCTTTGAGAACCCTTTTAAATATCTATTACGAAAAATTAAGGACTGCAGTATTTTTTAATATTTCAGCGAGGTACAAAGTACGTGTACAGCTAGCTAGATCTAAAGGGATCCCCAAAGTCTTTTTAAAATAAACTTTCCCTTAATTGGGAGAAACGATTCAGTGTGCTGTGGGGGGCAGAGAAGTGGAGCACAGCCTGTTTCCCTTCGTGCCAGCTGGCTGGCTTCGATTTGCAAACAGCACAGAGAAGGCTCTAATACCATTCTCTAAAAAACTGAATGCAACTCCTCTACGTTTATGGCTGCAGGGGACTGCAGAAGTGTTATCAGCAATAATCGTCTGCAAGAGCAAAGCCATATTTTTTCCTAGCCTGTTTCTTCCCAGTGAAACTAAGTTTAAAATACACTTTTTCTACTATATAATCTACATAACCATTAAGCAGCCCACATGCTTGACAGTCCATGCTTTGTCTCTCCCACTGTTTACTCATGGGACATCTGAGCTAATAGTATGTTGGAAAATGCTGTCATTTATGTTTCCTTCCGTGTACCCTTCCAGGTAGAGCAGGGATGACTGATGGGCTGTGACTGCAGAGAGCGAGTTTCAGTGGCCTAGGGAGTCCCGTGTGCCAATTTGAAAGGGATGAAGCACCAATGTAATCCTCAAGGGTTAGAGAAAGATGGATTCTGTACCTCTCATACCTCTTGGCAGCTAAATCCTGACTTTTCTCACTGGGGAAAAAAAAAAAAAAAAGAAAAGAAAATTTTGGCCAGACTTAGCTAGCAGAAATTCTACCTGCCTTTTCATCAGCTTTCCTTTCATTGATGTGACTCGTAATTTACACTATAAGGCAAGAGTGAACTGGTGTTGGTGGGAAAATTATTAAATCTATTAGAAGTCAACAGCAGAGCTCATACTGCCTTCAGCAGGGGTAGAATTTCATTTTGCTTGTGCTGGTTGCATGAGATTTGTAGAGAATTTTGCTTTTTTAAAGCAGCACAGAATGAAGAGTGGCTACATAGTTCGTGGACAAATTAAAAAATACGCCAATTGCAACAGAAGTGTTTGAAAAGACTCCTGAAACAAGCAGTAAGGATACCCTATTTGCAACACAAAGGAAAATTCCCTCCTTAGAAAGATAAACTGCATTTCTAGTCCCTACAGAAAGATTTGGGGAAATATAAAATAAAACATCATCTAACTCATATACCGAGATCAGAAAACATCAAACAATTGTGCGGGTGGGTTTTTTGCTGGAATGTCAGTGCTAAAACTTTCTTTCCTTTGCCTCAGAAATTTTCTTAAACAGAAAAGTCGATCCAGCATGCAGTTGTTTTAAAGCATGATTTTGCTATGTTGTCCCTCCTTAAAATACTCAGCCTGTCCTTATGTGAAGTATAGGATCATGATGGGCAGAAATTGTTTGCAGATGGTAAGAAGACGACAATACAAAATGGTTTCACAGGCCACATAATAATGGAACTTAACCCTATTGTATGTGGCTTCTCAGCATGCAGCTAGCTTTCTTGAAAGGAAGGGAACAGGCTGTTGTCCAATTAATTTCAATTTTAGCTTCTGTACCCTACG